>JAFKAC010000047.1:0-456474 GCA_025766275.1 Lactarius indigo | reverse complement strand
GAGCTACTCCCGCCATACGCAAGAGCGGAAAAGTCAGACTCCACATTTACTCCCCACGAATCACCGCTCTATGCGGTCCTTCTCTGACCTCACGTTCTACACCATTCCGGAGTCTCCGGAGAAGAAATGGACACCCGCCGCACACCTCCGCACTGAGCTGGATCTATTTGCAGGACAGCTCTACTTCGACAATGTACAGGAGTACCGACGGCTGTGCATGTTACTTGCGTTACACATCGTACACCAGGCGCAAAGCACATCGAGGTTGATGGGTTTGTACCTCCGGCATATCGTACCGTCCGTGGCCGGAGGTCGCCGCTCACCACCAGCGCGATAGCTACGTTCAAGAAGTTGACGGCGTTACGAAGGAAAGGAATGGGTTTCGGTGGGACAGATCTCGGTCGAGTTTTAGATGCTCGTCCCTTGAGCAGTGAGTTTGCATCGTGGGTCAAGAAAGAATGAGTGCTAGCGCTGTTGTCAATCAAGTTGACTCGATCATGTTACTGTAATATTGCGCCACACCTACGCGAGGGTCGAACCCATTTGTATTTCCTCACAAGTAGCTTGCATTTCCCGTTACAATAATATCGTTTACATACAAAAAGCTGGGGGAGCCCGGTCGATGTGGATACGGTATCAAAAAAAAACCACGTCGTGACTATGTGGTCGTGTTTGCCGATCTCGTAAATTTTGCTGCAACAAACCTTCTTTTTCCACGATGTAAAGTATGATCCGTTGTTGCACCGTTTCTAATGCCTCCCCGCGCGCTCTTGTTCCTCAAACGTTCTTGGCCAATGCCATTGTAGGAGGCATAAGCTCCCATCCGACACCCAACGGTGACCAACCTGTTTGTTTCCTATTCTTTTCGCTTGCTTCTATCACTGATTGTGCGCCGTAAATATTTTCCAAAGGCGCCTGTTGTGTTTTTTCCTCGTAACTTGCCTTCATATTGAAGTTCCTCTTTTCACCCAATCTCCGTATCGCACCAGAGCGTACTTGGGATCGGGTCATTGCGTCTCTTGGTAAAGCCCAGCATTCTGGCACCCTATTTCGAGTTTTGAGGAATGGGACGTACCGCCAGTAGTTGACGTCGGCAACTGGGCAGGACTGGAGGTGGCAAGGAGCCACGTGCTCAGGTTCATCTTGAAGGACACTGGGTTCGGATTCAGCTTTTATTGGTGTGATAAAATGTTTTTCATTCGAAAAGTCATCCAGATCCCTATGCATGTTCTCCTGGTTGGCGGTCTACTTGTCACGGCCCCCTTCAAGGCGCTTGATACCGCACGATATCTCCACAAGCCTATTCGTATGCCTGTTTTGACCCTACGCTCGCATATTGATGCTTCCTGTGTAGTACTTCCAAGCGAAGAAAATGACGATCACAGTCTTAGTTGCGGAGCACAAGTAGGACTATCGACGTGGGCATCTGAGTTATTTGTTAGGGCTACGTTTGGGTTTACTGACGTCGAACCCTCGTCAGTATTCGATTTTATTACTGTGCTTTTGGAGACGCTTCCCTTCGTCAGATTGATTTTCTCAGCATCGGGACCATGATGTGGGCACATGGTATGTGAAAGACGTGACACTTTTTTGATTAATCGGCGCTGACAACGACTTAGATCTCGAGAAAAGGCAGCATTGTTTCTCAGAGAAGAAGAGAAAGAGTTCTTGATCTTGAACGCAGACATTCTGTTCACACTTCTCGTCTGTACAACAGATTTGGATAAGGTCGATGTGGGCTCTCGCGCCTTTTAAAAAATTATCTTTGGCTTTGTTTGCAAATTAATCACTAGCTGACTCCGGTAAACTCAAGGTCCCCGATGGACACCATGTTGTATTATGGCGCAACCGGGTGCACGACCCATTTTTGGTTACGACATGAAGAATTACGGAATTGTCAGCGGCTCCGGAAGATCGAACTATGGTGTACCCAACGATGAAGTACTGTAGTGGGAAAATAACATTACACGACATGAGCTGATGTGCCATCTACATTCTTGGATTGATATTGACGAACAGTTCTACTTGACTTGGATCCATTTTCGTTGTTGGTATCGCATTGAGACGTCTAGAAACACCTCTTAGATTTGCTATCGGCACGTTGCCCCTGAGTCTACGCCGGCGCTCTCTTCGCACCACCTAATGCAAATCTGTAGATTGTTCCACTCACAATAAGTGGTGCAGGGGGTTGATCTTCTCAGATTTAAGTAGTTTGGGTTTACTTACCAGATATATGGCCTCTCATTTGCGGTCCCCACGATCTGATCGCCATGTACTGCCATGGCTGAACAAAATTGTGCTAGCAGTCGCAAGGGCAGTCGAGACACGTGACATGCATTGACGTTGGGGAACACAAAATATGATAGGAAGAAATTTCAACAGTACATAGGGGTTTCCGGGGGCTTCGCTGTTTTCGTCCAAGTTTCGTCAATTCGACAGGTTTTGTGGATTTTGCGCCATTGGATTGGGTCAGGCACGTTACTTCTGCGCTGTTGCTCCGACTCGGAGTCGTCTCGGAGAGTCGGAGTCTCCACTAGCAAGCAGCACTTGAAGCCTGAAGAAGTCGAGCGCTTGACTACCCCATGTATCTGGTACCCATAGTGCTATAATCCTATGTCCATCTTGTTACTTACTGATATATGCGCTCTGCGCCCTTAGTTTTCTATGTACGCCAATCCGCCGACCACTTGCTGAGCAGTGGCCTGCACTGTCAGGCTCTCGCTTCAGCATGGGTTTTGTTCTACAGATCAGCGCTCATTGACGCTGCATAAGATACAATGACCCTTCGAGTTCGCTTCCAGTGACGTCGCGCCGTACGTGAATTCGCTTCACGTCTGCCCCTCGTCTTACACTGTCCGGGTACTGTCCCCCGTTACTTTTTCTGGACCGTAAAACATCCCTACTTTGACCCGAAACTTACAACGCAGGACTATTGTGACTTGACTGGATCCTTTAATGACGCCTCAAAACCACTACATGCAGTGGGCTATTGAACATAACGGACGAATGACTCACAGTCTACTATCGGCGTTTCTACCATCGGCGTTCAAGTTGGAAGACATGAAAACACCATGGTTCTAGATCATTGCAGTGACGCTCATTGTTGATCCCTTCCCGTAAATATTTCCGTAACGCCTAGCGCCTACTGATCAGGTGCGCGATTTGTGCCTTTCTTATTTACAGCCTCCATTCCTCGGATCAACGATCCTTCTCGAGCCACATTGACCGTCCCTCCCAACGAAATGAGCCTACCTATAACTGACATCCATTCTGACATCTTACTCTCTGTTATTGAACATGTCTTTCTACCCCCAAAGCTTCCTCAAGAAGCACCAACAGAGGAAGCTGAACTCGAGATCAATGTGGCCTTGTGCCACATCCTCATACAAGCCGCTCGAACCTTCTCCCAAGGCCTCTCACCCCTTCGACAGTCGTTATGGGTTAGAATGATAAAAATGATGGGGTCCATCTACCAGACTGCGAGTGCCCCTCTGGTGGAAGCGGAACTCGTAGGCGCCTTATCAGGGCTTGTGATGGGAGGTGCGCTCCCATTTCCATGTGCCGTTGTGTCGTCCTTGACCTTCACTTCAGATGTTTTCGTTATACATGTTCGGGCTCAGAATGCTGCTGTCCTCGTTCGCGTGCTTGTCGACCACGTTCGATTCGAGATGTTCGAAGTTTCTCCGCAAGCTAGCGTCGTTACGTCCAACAACGGAAAGTTGCTCTGCTCCTATCCCGGACCTGCAGTCCAGGTCTCCACCGAGGTCTTTTCCAATGGGCTTTTTCTTCAAGAACTTGCCTCCTTTCTCATTCAGATGGATACCGACCTGTTGGATTCCACTGCAACAACAGCCAAGGCGGGATCCACGGTACGCGAAGTTCGTGAGAGCGCCCACCCAAGATATATAACCGAACTCTTAGTGGGAATTCTCAGAGGTTTCGGTCAACCAGCCTCTGTAGACCGTATCACCAAACGGATAGCAGATGAAGTTCTTTGGAAAGACGCCTACAAACCTTGGCGCCGATCGCCGTTATGGCTAGTCATCAGGGTGGCCCTTCAAACGTCTCTGGACATCAACATGTACAAATCGTTTATGCTCGTTTTCCACGCGTACATCCTTAATATCTGCACACAAAGGGGCTTTCCGAGTGAAACGCTCTACATAATGAGGATCAAGATGGCGCGACGACTCTCAAAACTGGGCCCCGCTGTTTCGGATGACATATATCAAGCTGTGTACTACGCTGCAAGGAATGCGGAGACACTTCTTCAGAAACGGTGGTCGAATTTTCAGAAGAGCCAATCGGTTTCGCTGGCGTGGCACCCCTCGGCGTTAGACGTTATCAACGATGCCGTAATCACACTCAACAAATCGCGCCCATACCTCATGAAAGCACTTCACTCGACGTTTCCCGACTGCTCGCCGAAGTCTTTTTGCCCATCTCATCGGCCGCGACTCGCAAATACGTCAGACTTTAGTCTCTTTTCGGGCCGACTTATTATTACTGCGGCGGCTGTCGCGGAAGACAAGCGCACTGCTCTCGCCGACTTCGAGTTGTCCGTCGAAAGATATCTGGATGATTGGGTCGGTGCCTCTCTGCACGATGAATATGCCCCGGATGTGATCGCGTCCTGCATCGAACAGTATTTCGACGTCGCGAAAGACATCTACGGCACTGATCCCGAGGACAACTCAATTATGATATTGACAATCATGGATCTTTGGATGGCTCTCGACAAGTTGACTACCCGGCAATGCCCTCTCCTGACATCTTATTCGCCGGAAGTTCCTCAAGACTTCCTTCATCCCCTACTCCTTCATCGCTCCGGCTCCCTGCGACGTGCCACGTTTATTGAAGAGTATATTTTACAGCGACATCAGGACGCTTCCTGCAAGACGTCCATCTTCTCAGACAAGGTCATCGAATCGTCGTTCGCCGTGCAGTATTTCCGTACTTCTCAGAGGTTACAACAACTCGAAGTCGAAATCACCCAGCACGCTTGGGAAGAGCGAAACCGGAAGCGTGCTGAACTCGACACATTAAACAGACAGTGGCAAACGCTCAAGGATGAGGCCTCAGAGATGGACCACACTTACTTTGAGAATATTAACGGGAACTTGACTCATCGGAATAAACAGTGTCAAAATGTCAACTAGACAAAAGGGCCAATAGGTTGAAGATCGATGTCCACGAATGGCCACTTCCCCAGGCAACGGCGCAAGCACAACTGGTAGTATTTGAGGTGGCTCCACCACGTGCATTTCCGCATGGCGCGAGATAACCTCCAAGATCCTCCTCGACATTGGGACGGCAAACGCTTTTGACAACGCTGACCAACCAAAGCTCCTCTTAGATGTCTACTCTGGTCTGAATCGTTGGGCAGTGCGTCACTCATACCACCGAATCACAATCGGGTCCACCACGAAATCGTTCCGCGACCAAACGCATTACAAGAAGGTCCAGATTCCTGCCGACGATTCTCACGTTTTGCTCAATAACGGGCTATCTTTCAAATTGTATGACCGCAAGGCCAAATCCTGGGCTGCGCGGCCTTTTCTTGAATCTACTATCGCAAACTTCTGCACACCTCCTATCCCCGTGTCATCTCCGTACGGCAGGATCCATTCCTTTGTCTGCGGGACGCACCATACTTCAAATGAGGTAATCGCCGGTCAAGCCGACTGCCCCCCGGAGCTGACCCCTCATGAGTACTTGGCATTTTCTGGGTTACGCAGCGGGCCGCGCCTCCAATGGCTGAACATAGCAAGGGAACTGCCATCGCCGTCGCTCTCATTTCGCCGCGAGGAGGTACATACGCTGATCACCCAAGCAGCTTGGCAGCTTGGCCCACTTTCAGACGGTGTACGCGAGTGGCACACCGAACTTGAGATTTCCAGCTTCGGATGGACGCTCCTAGACGAGCTAGAGAGCCTACTCGGAAGGATAGAGGCGAACTGGCTGGAGGAAGTCACCGTCAGGACCATTGGTACGTTAAACTATAATCTTCGCTACGTGACATCTAGTTCAACGATTCGAAGCTCTTATTACCAGCCGCCTCCTATCATCTACTGGCGATCCCGATATTCGTCAAAGGGCGTATGAATTGCTCCAGTGGGCACGGAGCGTGGCGTACAGGTGGATTAATGAGCTTGGTTCGAAGCTAGACAAGACCGAAGACGAAATGTCGCGCACGAGCTTGCGTCGACGACTCTGCACACTGGCCGCGACGTGTTTCTCTACTTATGATGTTTGTCTGGAACACGTCCCTTGGGTGCTTGCGAGCGACGACGATATCGCCATAGCTGTACATTGCGCAGTAATTGTACATGACAACACCCCCTCGATTCTCGAAGACGACGAATCTCGTTATCTGATTCGGCTCCTCAACCGACATCGTCGTCTCCTTCACTTTCTCGAACCATCTCTCCGCGAATGCGTACAGTGCGACCCATCGAGCTTCGATCAGGGCCTCGCAAGTTTATGGCCCGGGTTCCGCCGGCAGATCTCTTCGAATTGGCACGCGCTTCCAAGTCCCAACTCACGGTGGATTTCCTGTATCGTAGAAGGTGGACAGGAGGTTCACTATAATCTATTGACCGGGCAATTGTTAATTGGTGGAAAACCCCTTGGAAGACTGCCGCGAGAGATTATCGAACATTCAACGTATGCAAGTGTCCTAGGACCCGTGAGTGTTTTCATTATTCTGGATTTGCATTTATTCACTCGTAATCTTTTCAGCGGATTCTCGACGTGGTACCTGCTGACATCCCTGGGATGGAATTTATGACTCGATCGAATGTCTCCGGTTATCAGGTATGTTGTGGTCGTTGACATCTTTGGGCAGCGGCTAATGCGAGCGAGCGAAGATATTCTTTACGCTGCGTGATGGAGACCTAAATCTGCAGGCTCGTCGACAGGAAGATGCTCGACTCCTGCAGTTTATTCCACGCGCAGTATTCGTCGGCGACTTCCCGAAGGCTCTCGTGGACGACTATGTACACTGGCTCGACCTCACCACCGGAGAAGTCGAATTCCGCCCAGTTGAATCCCCTTGGACTCCAGATCCGTCCAATTGGCGACTCGTTATCCATACAGATGGTGCCCCGTCCCTGTTCCGTAAGATTCCTGGAGATGGTGCCGCTCCAGTAGATCTGATCGATATTCGTTCCACCACATTTGAAATGATATCCGGCTTACTTTCTCCACTCGAATCACCGGAGCACATTATCATCACGTGCACAAATGACGCCTTAGAGGTATCCCTGAGTCGACTGCATCTCGTATTCTTCGTCAATGAAACCTCAGAAATTGAATGCCGAAGCATGCCAGGCTACGTCATCGATGAATCTCAGTCTTGCGGCACAATGTTTGGACTCAAAAATCAACTTGTCTTGCGCCCAAGCCGCGGGTCTTCGGAGATTCCACGACGGGTGATTATTCCACAAGGAGATATCGAGTTTGGGTTGGATGGCGACTTCGCAAGTGTCTCCATTAAGACGGGAACGGGGCGGCATGTCCACTGGCACGAGTACGTGATCGACACGGATCTAGGACGTCTCACCGGAAACGTGAGCCTACACAGCAAGCTGTACCAATGTTATTTGCATGCGCTTACGAGCCATTGCCTCCCTGACCCATTACTCGGACACACTGGGACTGAAGAATCCCTCACCATGCTGCAAAGTGCCACGTTTCTGTCGTTTCAGAGACTAGGCAACGATGATGCAATGCTCTTGGACCTGATCAGCGACTTGACGCCAATCAGAGTGTACTATCCATCACACCTACAGTCGATGGTTACGGTGAAGTGGAACAAACTTCCCGTTCTTTCACAGCACCACGACTTTCACCCAGCCGTGCTTTCTATTCTCGATCACGCACATGCAATAGAGGCACTCTATGACAAACCCGTCGTCTTTGTGATTCCTCGTCGAGAAGCGACCTTGCTAAATCGGACAGCCGCTCGTAACAAGGTGTATTACCCACAAGAGTTACAAAGCTTAAGACACTCGCCTTCCTCAATTTCAGACGACGTCGTATACAAGTCAAGAGACATAGCAGATGGGCGAGGAGCTGAGCATGTTGCCTACCAGACGTCATGGTCGGTTTGGAACGATCGGCCCCATCTTCTTCGCGAAACCCCTCAGCTGTGGGATACGATGCAATCGTGGAAATCACTTGGCCCAGCCGAGAAGGATATTTCCTTGCGATATAGTCGATACTGGCTTACTTTCAACGCCATGAAGGACTGGCTTGGTCTATACGACATTTGTCAGGAAGCGTTAAACCGCGATCCTCAAGACACCAAGATCAAGTTGGCGTTCAGCCTTTCCGCAGCTAGCTTCAGCGGGACCGATTACGCGGATATCATACCGCTTATTCAAATTTTTGCCACGGACACGAGACTCCGCGGTCTTACACGCCCTTCACCACCTCACTATGATTTTTCAGACGGCACGCATCCAGACCGTGCACGATTAGTGAATCTGATGTCTCGGTCTGCTCTTCCCCTGGAGCGAACCCCTGCACAAACTATGGAGGTCCCAGCAACCGCCAGCAAGAAGGCCGCTAAGAAGCAACGAATGCAGGAGTACAATAAGTCTATTAGCGAAATAGCGTCAGAGGCTGCACAGTCAACCCTTGAATGGTGGCCCGATGTATGGTGCGATGTTCCACATCAATGGTTCGACACCCAAAGATGCGGGGAAACTGTTGAGGCTTACCTACGATCGATTTCCCGGAATATCAACTTGGAGGTGCATATAGATTGTCTTCAAGAGATCATAGACCTTTACGGGACCAGTACTCCCCCTGTCGCACCCTACACGTTTTCTCCCCAGTTTAGTGCAAGGTCCCCAACAACAACATCTCCTTCGCTTCGAGAAGTACTGATGTCCCGAGCCAACTTCCTACGACCACCGACGCGTGAACAGCCTTCGAACACCGACGCTATACCTTCTACTGTGACGATAGCGACCAAACGTACCCTACCATCGATCAGGGGAGATGTTCTTAGTTCTCTTATTCAAGAGCTCCGACGTTCCTCGGTGTCGCTTTTACGGCTCTATGGAGAAGACCTGGACAAGAGTTACGGTGACTTAATGGGAAGAGGAGCTCCTTCCCCCGTTCGGCGTGGCGTCCCACCTCAGGAGGCTTTACTCCAGTATCGCGACTTATGCTCTAAAAAGAAGGATGCAATATTTTCAGAGCTCTCAGCTGCTCTAGCGCCATCTCAGAAACAGGAATTTGTCGTTGGCGTCTCGGGTCTTTGGCCTCGAATAACCCCACGGTCCATCCTACGAGAGCTGTGCAGGGATCGCGTCTACACGCTGACCGACCAGTGGAAACATGCCATCACTCGCTATGCAGTAGCGTTCCTCAAATATCAACAGTCTCAGCGTCTGCTTGAGCTTTCATCGAGACGCCGGGAGGAGGAGCTCCTCCGGGAAGCCGAAACCGTTTGCGAGGATGTAGCCGCGGCTTGTTCTCCTGACTGGCTTCTGATACAGGTCAGTCACCTTACCTGCGAAACTTACAGACACTAACAAGCAACGCCGCTAGATCGACGCGAACATTTTGGCGCGTCCGCTGCAACTGGCAATTGCACGCGAGATGATATCTCCCACCTGTCACCGAAGTGCATCGCTTCAGCTCAACATGGGAGAGGGAAAGTCGTCCGTGATCGTACCTCTCGTCGCCGCAACTCTGGCCGACGGTTCCAACCTTGCGAGGATCGTGACGCTCAAACCCCTGTCCAATCAAATGTACCAACTGCTCCTCAGCAGACTTTCTGATCTCGCCGACCGACGCATTTTCTATGTTCCATTCTCGCGGAATCTGGAAATGAGCGCCTCTGTGGTCCAAAGTATCGGCACTCTCTACAGACGATGCGCCGCAGAGGGTGGTGTTCTTGTCGTCCAACCCGAACACTTACTATCTCAGAAATTAATGTGCATCGATACTCTCCTAACATCCCATGGAGACCACGAGAAACGCTCCGTTGCTAACGAACTCAAAGCTCTGCAAGGTTGGCTGGCTAGAGTATCACGTGACGTACTCGACGAAAGCGACGAGATCCTTCACGTTCGGTATCAATTAGTCTACACTGCGGGCGAGCAAATGCCGGTCGAAGATCACCCAAATCGATGGTCCACGACACAACAAGTATTCAGTCGGTTACGGGCACACGCCGCGCAGTTGCATGCCAGTTTTCCACAGATGTTTGAACTCGATCAGACTCAGAATGGCTTTCCGACGATGCGAATCCTCAATCAAGAGGTCTCTCGACAGATCTCTTCACTCATTGCCGACGATGCTCTTGGAGGCGCTTTATCCACTCTCTCACTGGCCGTTCTCTCTCCGCCGATTCGAGAAGCCACTCGTCGTTTCATAACCCAGAAGGGAGTTTCCGTCGAGGACAATCAGTTGATCAAATCGCACTGCTCCAAGACTTCTTTATGGAGCGGAATACTCCTACTCCGCGGGCTCCTGGTTGATGGAGAAGGGATCCTCGGTTACATATTGAAGGAACGCCGATGGAGAGTGGACTATGGTCTCGATCCAAGTAGGACATTGCTAGCTGTCCCTTATCGTGCAAAGGTAAGCATACCCACTAGACTACCCAAGGAATAGATCTTAAGGTAAAGATAGGACGTGCCGAGCTTGAGAGCAGAGTTTGGTCACCCGGATGTGGCCATTGCGCTGACTTGCCTCAGTTATTACTATGGCGGACTAACAAAGCCGCAAGTACTTCAGTGCTTTGATTTGCTCACCAAGCTCGACAACCCCGACATGGAATACGATCAGTGGGTCGAGTTCGGGGAGCGCGTCCCCACTTCACTCCGACAAGTCAACGGGGTCAATGTGAACGATGACACGCAAGTCGACGAATACCTTGTTCCGCTATTCTCGAGGAATACGAGAGTCATCGATTTCTATCTGTCTCAAGTAGTCTTTCCTCGAGCGGCCAAGGAATTCCCGTCTAAAATTTCCACGTCGGCCTGGGACCTGGTAGAAGACAAGACCAATGTGACAACCGGTTTCAGCGGCACGAACGATAATCGGTATCTCTTGCCGACGTCGATAACTCAGGAAGATCCCGTCTCCCAGTTGAGCACCAATGCCCTTGTCTTACAGTACCTTCTCCAACCAGAAAACAATCACTACGAATGTACTGAAGGTATCAACGGCGAACATGAGTCTGCAGAGGCTTTCCTGCGGCGACTAATCAAACACGAACCCGAGATCCGAGTGTTATTGGACGTTGGAGCGCAAATGTTGGAGTTTCAGAATGAGGAGTTGGCGCGACATTGGCTCTCCCTTAAACCCCATATCTCAGCAGCTATCTATTTCAATGAATCGGATCATCTCACCGTGCTCACCCAGGACGGAACAATCGAGCCACTTATCTCATCTCCGTTCAATCGACAGCTCGACAAGTGCATCGTATACCTTGATGATGCGCATACACGAGGTACGGATTTGAAGCTCCCTCGAGGATCGCGCGCAGCAGTCACGCTCGGGCCGAAGGTAACTAAAGATAGACTTCTACAAGGTGAGTTGTCATGCGGATGAGAGGGCATAGGCTAAACGGATGTAGGGTGTATGCGAATGCGGCAGCTAGGAAAGGGGCAGTCGGTGATGTTCTTTGCGCCTGGTGAAGTCGACCGTCGGATTCGTGGGCTTATTCCAAGAGGGCAGGGGTCCGAGGAAGGAGTACGGGTGATCGACATCCTTCGTTGGGCCATGCACGAGACCTGTTGGGACATTGGGCACCATCTTCCGCACTGGGCGCAGCAAGGAGTCGACCATCACCGTCGGTTTTCAGCATACAAGCAGTACGATTCGACTGGGGACCTGGAAGTATTGAGGGATTCTTGGTTACGGCCCGAATCAAGGACTCTCGAAGAAATGTACGAACCGGTTCCAACGGCACAAGGCGCTGGGCTGGGCCCTGGCATAAACAGCATTTCGTCTCTACGCGAACGGCTGGAACATCTTGGAGTAACTCAGCTGACCGACGTGAGAATGGCAGAAGAGCAAGAGCGGGAGGTCAATCACGAGGTTGAGCTGGAACGTCATGCGGAGCGTCCTCCAAGGGTTTATCCTGCAGAGCACATCGTCCGCGACGAGATCCGCAACTTCGTCAGTACTGGAATACTTGCCGACCCCTCGACTTCCATCATCCCACTGTTCACCCCGACTGAGATCGACGAGGTTTTGGATTCGACGGGATTATGGTCCCCATCCCCTCTTGCGACCACAGACTTTGCCATCACCACCACCGACTCCAGTATCACAGACTTGACAGACTACCTCCGCCCCGTCAATTGGATTCTATCAAGCGGATTTGGGAAGAAGAGTGTTGTGATCGTCATTAGCCCTTATGAAGCGAATGAACTACTTCCTATCATACGGGAGAGTGGAAAGGTCCGACTCCATATTTACGCACCACGAGTCACTGCCTCTATGCGGTCCTTCTCGGACCTCACGTTCTACACCATCCCCGAGCCTTTGGAGGAAAACCAATGGACAGCTGCCGCACACCTCCGAACTGAGCTGGATTTATTTGCGGGACAACTCTACTTTGATGGCGTACAGGAGTACCGACGGCTGTGCAAGTTACTTGCGCTACACATCGTGCATCCAGGCGCAAAGCACATCGAGGTTGATGGGTTTGTACCTCCGGCATATCGTACCGACCAGAGCCAGAATTCGCCGCTTACCATCAGCGCGATAGCCACGTTCAAGAGGCTGACGGCGTTACGAAGGAAGGGAATGGGTTTCGGTGGGACAGATCTCGGTCGAGTTTTAGATGCTCGTCCCTTGAGCAGTGAGTTTGCATCGTGGGTCAAGACGGAATGAGAGCCGTCGCAACAATTTCGCGTCGTACGAAGTGTGAGGTGGCTCTGTCAGCTTTCCCACGGTCACCCTCAGTTAGAGCGTAACATATACTGTACAACTTGTAGAATGTAGTCGGTAGCTTTCCCTCACCTTGGGGTTTGATGTACCCGTACTATACATACGTACATAGGCTTCAATTCAATTCAATTCAATTTTTTGCTCCAGCATTCTGAGTCACCGCCCGCAGTCATACATTCACACGTGCACAAGTAGATCCATGCTGTAATAAAAAAACCAAGGAGGGGCTTGGTACCCGTAGTAGTTGTACAAACCCTTTTGCGTCGTTTGCCGTGACAGAGTGGGCAGCCTCCCAGAACGTGCCGTTGATGTTACCATTGTCAGTCTCGAGATCCGCATTGACACGAGCACGATTTGCGCGTAGCCAGGCCTTGATGGATGAGAATGCCGATTTAATCGGGTTGAAGTCAGGCAAATACGCAGGAAGGTAATAAGGCGTGCACCATGTCCCTCGACCAGTTCTCGAATTCTATCCACCTTGTGAATGGCCGCATTGTCGACAACGAGGACCGAGTTGGGCATCGGCTATTTGTTCATGCGCGGGAGGAGGCCTTCAACAAAGAGTGTCACTAGTAATGGCGTTCTCAGAAAGAACTCGTATCGGGCAGCGCACTCACCACAAAGGGATCGTGCATCGGCCTCCTCAGCGTGAGCCGATTGAAATGGCTCTCATCAGTAAAAACGAGTTGTTCTGGGCGGAAAATGGGTAGTGATAAAGCTCATGTACTCATCACGGTCTTGCTTGTTACACTTAAGAGTACGGCGAGTGATCTGTTGTTGACGTTAGAAGAAGCCGAGGGACCAAAAAGATGAAAATGTACCATCTTCATTGTGTATCCCTCCCTTTGGAGGGAACGCAAGATCATTGGAAGCGATACCTCAGTCCTGCGTGCTTCTTGAAGCTCCACCTGCAGCTCCATGAGTGATATGTCGGGCTGGCGGTCAACGACGTCGTGGAAGAACTGCGACAGTGAGACAACATCCATGAGCAATATATTGGACATACCTTTACTCGAATCGCAGTGAGCACGCACGGCTTGACCATTGTCGATTGGCGGTGGGGAAGGCACTCCCGTCTGGCGATGTGTTTTGCAGAACCTCTTGAACGACCGTATACTGATCCCAATCTGAGTCACACAGTCCTTAAAGGGACATCGATAAGGCCAAGTCCTTAATTAACATCATTGGAGTACTGGCGGATCATTGTTGAAGGTTTTGGAGGGGGTGATAGAAGGGCACGCTGACCTCGTATTCCATGACCCCAATTCTGTATGACGCCCAATTTCTCAGAATTTCCCCGTTGACTTGACTACGAACGTGACTATGAACGCCGCTCTTGAATAGCTTGAATATTGAATGTGGTCGTGTTTGCCGATGGCAACAATGATACCGTAATTCGGCGGTTGTAAATTTTACTGAAACCAACCGTACCTTTTCTATGGAGCATGATGCACGATCCGTTGTTGCACCATTTCTCATCCCATTGTCGTTCTCGTTCTCCAAACGTTCTCGGTCGATACCGTGCTAGGTAACGAGCTCCCATTCGACACCAACGGTGAGTTTCCTCTTCTTTTCGCTTGCTTCTATCACTCATCGTATGCCGTACTATATCTCTTCCAAGGGCACCTGTTGTGGTTTTTCCTCGTCACTTGCCTTCGTATTGAAGTTCCTCATTTCACCCAATCTCTTTCTCGCACCAGAGCGTGCTTGGGACCAGACCACTGTGTCGCGTGGTAAAGGTCCAACATTATGGGCCAGTAGTTGATGTCGAGCGTGGGCAGGACTGGAGGGGGTGAGGAGCCACGTGTTCAGGTTCGTCTTCAAGAATAGTGAGTTCAGATTCAGCTTTCATTTTGTTCCGGCGGTGTATAAATACATTTTCACCCGAAAGGTCATCCTGATTCCAATGCATGTTCTCCCGGTTGTTGGCCTATTTGTCATGGCCGTCGTCTTCAAGGCACTTGGTACCTCCCGATATCTCCAAAGCACGTTTTTTTTTTTGTTCACCCCTCTGAGCCCTACTCCCGCATATTGACTTTTCCCGTGTAGTACTTCCAAACGAGGAAATGACGAAGGAGCAGATCATGGTCTCCATTGAGTGGGATTGATGACGTGATTATCTAATATTTTTATTTTTGGTTCGGGCGACGTTTAGGTCAACTAACATCGAATTCTCATCAGTATTCGGTTTTTCTGCTGCACTTTTGGAGGCGCTTCCCTCTGTCGAATTAATCTTCTCGGCGTCTAACAAGGTCGGAACCGCGATGTGGACCCAAGACAAGCATATGACACGACATTCACCAGATGAATCAGTGCTAACAGTGAGTCGACTCGGCCGCCTTAGATCTCGAGAAGAGGAAGCATTGATTTTCGGAGAGAAGAGTCCTCGATTTTCAAGGATTTTAGACGCACATGTTCTGTTCGCCCCTTCTCGGCCATACGACAGATGAGGGCACTGAGGACTGGCGCTCTTTTTTTTTTTTTGACTTTGTTTGCGAGTTAAGCTAACATTTTACCGAGACTGAGTCCCGTCTACCAACCTGCCCCGACGCGGATGGATGCTCCCAACGCAACGCACAAGGTTCACCCGCTCTCTAACCAGCAGTCAGCGGTTTCCACGTCGAATAAACTGTCCGCTTCCGCCCGGTTACAGCCGTCTTCAACCCGAATCATACCTACGGTGGGGACCAGCACATCCGTAACCACATTACCAGCCACTGCCCGCTCTACCGCTCCCAAAGAGCTATTTTCATACCCATATTCCCGCCTCTCCGAAAGTCATTCACCCACAAGAACCCAGCTTGCAAATTCCTCGGTTACTCCGCAACTAGAGCAACCAGAGCAACCAAACCACTCGTCACTCGTTCAAAGACTTTCGTCTTGGCTAGACTGACTAGCCGCTGACCCGGGAGGAGGCTACATGAACGCCGAACCCTCCCTATCTCGTTTATTACGGTACATTACCGCTAGCCCCAAGGCCTTAAATCTCGTAACCGATCCACCTCAGCTGTTTTTCACTTTCAGTCTGACCCTCACCGTACCGCTCTACGCTGGACCCTCGAATGCCTGTATGTACGTACACGCGACCAGCCTGTGTCTGTTCGAGATATAAGCGGATTCAAAGAAAAAAAAATAATGTGGTAGACTTAAGGTTCTTGAAGGACTTCATGGCCAATGCAGAGTGCACGCCGATTTTTGTAGCGAGAGAAATATAGCGATCAATCCATTACAGGTCCGATATGGGTCCGATAACTTCCGCTTTCGATTTGGGCCCTTTTCAGGCGCAGCGCGTCTCGGACGCCCCAGCCTAAGGGATGCGACATCCAATATTCATGCCAGTGCCACGTCCCCTCTTTTTCACTGTGAGAGGACATTCGTTCCTCGTGACTTTCGTGATATTTGAAGACTCCCACCTCGACCTAAAAATCACGAGGCGACAATTGCAACCTGACTGGATCCTTTACTCGTTGGAAACAACGGATTAGTTCACTAGTGGCACGAAAGACATGAAAGACGCGATTGTCCGGAGCTTTGTTGCTCGTTGCCAACCTTTCCCGTCATGTTTCCATTTCCCTGGTAACGCTTGGCGCCTACTAGTCATGTGCATAATTTGCGCCCTTTCTCGTTTACGGCGTGGCGCTTATGGTGGCGAGAACAAGGTTGCCGTTAGTAAAGGGTCTTCTATTGTTGCATTCACTCTCCCTCTCTCTCAACGAAATGTCCATATCTGTTTTTGATTCCAAGATCTTGCTCTCAGTTGTTGAGCACGTGTTTCTCCCCCCCAAGCTTCCCCAACAAGCCCCGACAGAGAAAGCTGAACGCGAGACCAATGTGGCATTGTGCTACATCCTCGAAGGAGCTGCTCGAATTTTCTCCAAGGACCTCTCACCTCATCAGCAATCGCTATGGGCGCGGATGGTAAAAATGATGGAATCTATCCACCAGATTGCGAGGACCCAAGTGGTACTAGAGGCGGAACTTGCAAATGCCTTATCAGATCTTGCTGTCGGAGGTGAGCCCGGGTTGCCACCCACGGCGTGTTGTACCTTCGTTTACCTTCACTTTCAGATGTTTTCGTTATGCATATCCGAGCTCAGAATGCCGCTGTCATCGTTCGCATACTCATTGATCATGTTCGGTTCGAGATCTTCGAAGTCTCCCCACCAGCCAGCAACATTATGTCGACCAACGGGAAGCTTCTTTGCTCCTATCCCGGTCCCTCTATCCAGATCTCCTCCGATATATTTTCGAAAAAATGTTTTCTTCAAGAACTCGCTTCCTTTCTCATCCAAATGGATGTTGATGTGTTGGATTCCACCGCGACCGCAGCCAAGGCCAGGTCCACCGTACGCGAAGTTCGCGAGAGTGCTCACCCAAGATATATATCCGAACTATTAGTGGGGATTCTAAGAGGATTTGGTCAGCCGGCCTCTGTGAATCGTATCACGAAGCGGATAGGAGATGAAGTTCTTTGGAAAGACGCTTACAAGCCATGGCGCCGATCGCCGCTCTGGCTCGTTGTCAGGGTGGCACTTCAAACTTCCCTAGACCGCGACATGTACAAAACCTTTATTCTCTTTTTTCATGCACACCTCCTCCAAATCTGCGTCCAAAGGGGTATTCAAAGCGAAACTCTGCACTTAATGAGGGTCAAGATGGCGCGACGTCTCTCAAAGCTGGGTCCCACTGTTTCGAAAGATGTCTATCAAGCTGTGTACGGCGCAGCGAACGAGACGGAGACTCTTCTTCAGAACCGGTGGTCGAGTTTTCAGGAGAGCCAGTCTGTTTCTCCGATGTGGCACCCCGAGAAACTGGACTACGAACGAGATACCGCAATTACTCTCAATAATTCGCGTTCTTACCTCATAAATGCACTGTACCCGACATCGCACAGCTACGCGCAGGAGCAATTTTATCCTTCTCATCCACTACGTCTTGTTGGCACAGTCGACTTCAGTCATTTTTCAGATGGCCGACTCACAGCGGCCGTTGCAATAGACAAGCGCACTGCTCTCGCGGACTTCGAATTGTCCGTTGAGAGACACCTGGATTCCTGGGTCAGTTCGCATCAACTCGACAACAATGCTCCGGATGTGATTGCGTCCTGCGTCGAGCAGTATTACTTCAGCGCGAGGGGTATCTACAATGCCTATCCCGAGGATAACTCGGTTATGATTTTGACCATCACGGATCTTTGGATGGCTTTGGATAAGCTGACGACCCAACAGTGTCCTCTCCTATCATCTTATTCACCGGAAATTCCCCAGGATTTCCTTCATCCCCTACTCCTTCATCGGTCCGGTTCCCTGCGACGTGCCATGCTCATTGAAGAGTATATTTCACAGCGGCATCAAGGCGCTTCCTGTGCGACGTCCATATTCTCGGACACGGCTACCGAATCGTCCTTCGCCGTACAATACTTCCGTAATTCTCCGGAGCTGCAAGAACTTTATGACGATATCGGTCGATATGCTAGGCAACAATGGGAGGAAAAGCGTGCCGAACTTGATGACCTGAACGAGAAGTGGGAGCTGCTTACAGATGCAGCCTCAATGATGGATCACGATTACACCGAGGATTATGAAGGAAACCTAGTCCATGGTCGTTGCGAAAAGTGTCGAATGAACTACGAGGCTAGGATGCTGAAGATTGATGTCTTCGAATGGCCACTACCACAGGCGATGACGAAGGCACAATCAGTGATATTCGAGCTTGCTCCACCACGTGCGTTTTCCGCGTGGCGCGAGATGACCTACAAGATTCTCTGTGACATCGGGATGCCCAACGCTTCTGACAACTCCGACCAACCAAAGCTCTTCTTAGATACCTTCTCTGGTCTAAGAGATTGGGCAGTGCGTCACACATACCACCGAATCACAATTGGGTCCACCACAAAATCTTTCGATCAAACACACTACAAGGTGGTCCAGATTCCTGCCGACGATTCTGATGTTTTACTCGACAATGGGCTGTCTTTCAAATTGTATGATCGTAAGAGCGGATCATGGGCAGCACGGGCCTTTCATGGATCTACCATTGCCAACCTCTGCATCCCCCCTGTTCCTGTGTCGTCACCGTACGGCAAAATCCATTCTTTTGTCTGTGGAACGCGCCACACTTCTAATGTGGTGATCGCCTCTCAGACTGACTGCCCCTCGGAGCTGAGCGCTCATGAGTACTTGGCATTTTCTGGGTTGCGCAGCGGGCCACGTTTGCAATGGTTGAACATAGCAAGGGAGCTGTCATCACCCTCTCTCTCATTTCGCCGCGAGGAGGTACATACGCTGATCACTCAAGCGGCTTGGAATATTGGCCCTTTATTGGACGGTGAACGTGAATGGCACACCGACCTTGACATTCCCAGCTTTGGACGGACACTTCTGCATGAACTTAAGAATCTTCTCGGAAGGATAGAAGCCAACTGGCTAGAGGAAGTCACTATCAGGACTATTGGTACGTTGAACTTCGATCTTTGCTACATGTCGACTTTAGTTTAACGATTCGTAGCTCTTATTACCAGTCGCCTCCTATCTTCTACTAGTGATCCAGATATTCGTCAAAGAGCGTATGCATTGCTTCAGAGGGCACGGAGCGTAGCGCATAAGTGGATTAACGAGCTTGATTCAAAGCTAGATGTAACTGAAGACGAAATGTCGCGCACGAACTTGCGTCGACGACTCTGCACATTGGCTGCAACGTGTTTCTCTACCTATGACGTTTGCCCGGAACATGTCCCTTGGACACTTGCTCGCGACGACGACATCGCCATAGCTGTGCATTGCGCAGCGATCGTGCATAACAACACCCCATCGATTTTCGAAGGCGATCATTCTCGTTATCTCATTCGGCTTCTCAACCGACACCACCGCCTCCTTCATTTTCTCGAACCGTTTCTCCACGAATGCTTAGAATCTAAACCATCAGGGTTCGATCACGGCTTCGCGAATTTATGGTCAGGATTCCGCCGGCATGTCTCTTCGAATTGGCATGTACTTCCCAGTCCTAACTCACGGTGGATCTCCTGTATCATGGAAGGTGGACAGAAGCTCCACTATAATTTGTTGACCGGGAAATTACTGATTGGTGCAAAACCCCTTGGAAGACTGCCACAAGAGATCATCGAACACCCAACGTACAAAAGTGTCCTTGGAGCGGTGAGTGTCATTGTTATTCTGATCCACGTCTACTCACGCATGTTCACGTGCTCCTTGCAGAGGGTTCTCGATGTAGTTCCTGCTGACACCCCCCAAATGGAATTTATGACTCGAACAAATGTATTTGGGTATCAGGTGGGTTATTGTTGTCGCCGGTGTTGCGCAGGGGTTAACGCAAGTTGAAGGTACTCTTTTCGCTACGCGGTGGAGATTTGACACTACAGGCTCGGCGACATACCATACGACCTGTGCAAGGACCTGTGTTCAAGCCTGTGGTTAAAAAAAAAAAAACAAAAAAAACACCTCTCTGGGCTCAGCAACCCAAGCGGCAACCGCCGGTTGTTGCTTGGACGGAACCTCCCCAACTCTCAGACTTCCAGCTGGTTCCACGCACAGTATTCGATGGCGACTTCCCGAAGGCTTTCATTGATAAATATGTACACTGGCTTGACCTTCGCACCGGAGAAGTTGAATTCCGCCCTGTTGAATCTTCTTGGACCCCAAGTGCGTCCAATTGGCGACTCACTGTCCATAGAAACGATACCCGGTCCTTGTTCCGCAAGATTCCTGGAGATGGCGTTGTTCCAATAGATCTGATAGATATTCGTTCCCCCACATTTGAAACGATATCTCGCCAATTTTCTGCACTCGAATCCCCGAAGCATATTATCGTCACGCGCACGAGTCACCTAGTAGAGGCTTCCCTCAGTCGATTAGGTCTCACATTCTTCATCAACCGGGACTTAGAATTAGAATGTCTAAGCATACCGGGCTACGTCATCGATGAACTTCAGTCCTGTGGCACCATGTTCGGGCTCAGAAATCGACTCATCTTGCGCCCAAGCAACGAGTCTTCGGAGGTGCCTCGGAGGGTCATTATTCCACAGGGAGATATAGAGTTTGGCTTGGATGGCGACTTTCCCAATGTTTCCATAAAAACGGGAACTGCGCGCCGTATCCACTGGCACGAGTACACTATCGACACCGATCTAGGACGTCTCACCGGAAACGTGAGCCTGCGCAGCAAGCTATACCAATGTTATCTGCACGCACTTACGAGCCATTGCCTCCCCGATCCGTTACTCGGGCACACTGGAACCGAAGAATCCCTTCACATGCTGCAAAGTGCCACTTTTCTGTCGTTTCAAAGACTAAGCAACGACGATGCAAGGCTATTGCGCCTGATAGGCAACTTAACACCAAGCAGAGTATATTATCCGCCCCACTTACGCTCTATGGTCACGGTGGAATGGGAAGACCTTCCTGTCCTTTCACAGCACCACAACTTTCATACAGCTGTAGTTTCTATTCTCGATCACGGAAATGCAATGGAGGCACTCTATGACGGACCCGTCGACTTCAATATTCGTCCTCAAGACTCGTCATTGCTAAACCGCGCCATCTCTCGTAACATGGCGTACTACCCACATGACTTGCAAGGCTCACGACATTCGTCCTTTTCAGTTCCGGAGGACATCGCCTACAAGTCAAGGGACGTGGCTGATTATGTCCGCTCTGAAGCCACTGCCTACCAGACGTCGTGGTCTGTATGGAACGGCAGACTCTGTCTTTCCCGGAATCTGTGGGACGAAATGCAATCTTGGGGATCACTTGGAACAGCCGAGACGACGCCCTCTCTGCGATATAGTCGATACTGGCTTACTTTCAACGCCAAGAGGGATTGGCTCAGTATATACGACATTTGTCAGGAAGCGTTAAACTGCGATCCTCAAGACTCCAAGATCAAGTTGGCGTTCAGCCTTTCCGCAGCTAGCTTCAGCGGGACTGATCACGCGGATATCATTTCTCTCATTGCAATTTTTGCGACGGACACAAGATTTCGTGGTCTAAAACGCCCCTCACCGCCTTACTATGACCTTTCAGACGGCACGTATCTGGACCATGCACGATTAGTAAATTCGGTGTCTCAGTTTGCCCTTCCCCTGGAGCTAACCCCTGCGCAAACTATGGAGGTCCGGGCAATCACCGATAAAAATGCTACGAAGGAGCGAAGACGAGAATACAACAGTTCGATTAGCAAAATGGTGTCAGAGGCTGCGGAGACAATAGTTGAACTGTGGCCCAAGATATGGTGCGATATTCCGTCCCAGTGGTTCGACACTCAACGTTGCAAGGCTTTCGTTGATAGTTACCTACGATCGGTATCCCGAAACATCGACCTGAGGGACCATATACACCGCATCCAGGCAATCATAGACCACTACGAGATCATCACCATTCCCCCCAACACTCCATACCGGTTTTCCCTTCGGTTCAGTGCGGGATCATCCAAAGCGATATCTCTGAGTCCTTCGCTTCGAGAAGTGTTGATGTCTCGGGCCAACTTCGCACCGTCACCGATTTGCGAACAGGTAGATTTCGCCGTATCCCCCATCGTCATGATGGGGACTGAGGATAAGTCGCCGTCAAGCAGGGAAGATAGCCTTAGCTGCCTTATTCATGAGCTCCGACAATCCCGGAAGTCATTGCTACAGCACTACGGCGAAGACCTGAGCAAGAGTCATAGCGACTTTCTGGAAAAAGCTGGTCCTCTCCCTGTACATCACATCATTCCCCCACAGGAGGATTTACTCCGATATCGCAACTCGTGCTCTAAAAGGAAGGATACAATGTTTTCTGAAATTTCAGAGGCCCTAGCGCCATCTCAGAAACAGGAAATTGTCGCCAGCATCTCAGGTCTTTGGCCTCGGATAACGCCGCGATCTATCCTACGAGAGTTGTCCAGGGATCGCGTCCACTGGCTCACTGACCAATGGAAGCTTGCTATCACCCGCTATGCAATAGCCTTCCTCAAATACCAGCAATCTCAGCGTCTGCTTGAGCTTTCGTCGAGGCGCCGGGATGAAGAACTTCTCCGGGAAGTGGAAACCGTTTGCGAGGATGTAGCTGCGGCTTGTTCTCCTGATTGGCTTCTGATACAGGTCGGTAAATTTACCTGTGAAGTTTACAACCACTAACAGGAAGCATTGTTAGATCAACGCGAACTTTTTGGCACGTCCGCTGCAACTGGCAATCGCCCGCGAGATGATATCTCCCACATGTCAGCAAAGTGCATCATTTCAGCTCAACATGGGAGAGGGAAAGTCGTCCGTGATTGTACCCTTCGTTGCCGCGACCCTAGCTGATGGTTCCAACCTTGTGAGAGTCGTGACTCTCAAACCGCTCTCAAACCAAATGTTCCAACTGCTACTCAGCAAACTTTCTGATCTTGCTGACCGACGTATTTTCTATGTTCCGTTCTCACGGAATCGAGAAATGAGCACTTCCATGGTCCAAAGCATCAGTTCTCTTTACAGACGATGCGTGGTCGAGGGCGGTGTTCTTGTCGTCCAACCCGAACACTTACTCTCGCAGAAACTGATGTGCATTGATACTCTCTTAACACTCCACGACGACCGCAAGAAACGCTCCATTGCCAAGGAATTCAAAGCTCTACAGGATTGGATGGCTGGAGTATCACGCGACGTACTTGACGAGAGCGACGAGATCCTGCATGTTCGATATCAGCTGGTCTACACCGTGGGCGAGCAGATGCCCGTCGAAGACCACCCAAATCGATGGTCCACGACGCAACAGGTCTTCGGTAGATTACGGGTACACGCCGCGCAGTTGCACGTCCGTTTTCCACAGATGTTCGAGCTCGATCAGACTCAGAATGGCTTTCCGACGATGCGAATCCTCAATCAAGAGGTCTCTCGACAGATCTCTTCGCTCATTGCCGACGATGCTCTTGGAGGCGCACTATCCACCCTTTCACTTGCCGTTCTCTCGCCTCTGATTCGAGCTGCCACTCGCCGCTTCATAACCAAGAAGAAAGTTTCTGTCGAAGATCATCAGTTGATCAGATCGCACTGCTCCGGAACGACCTTATGGAGCGGGATACTTCTACTCCGTGGGCTCCTGGTTGACGGAGAAGGAATCCTCGGCTACGTGCTGAAAGCACGCCGATGGAGAGTGGACTACGGACTCGATCCAGGTAGGACGTTACTAGCTGTCCCGTATCGGGCAAAGGTAAGCCACCCACTAGTCTTTCCAAGGAATACGACTCAAAGTAAAGATAGGACGTTCCAAGCTTGAGAGCAGAGTTCGGTCACCCGGACGTGGCCATTGCGCTGACTTGCCTCAGTTATTACTATGGTGGTCTAACAAAGCTGCAAGTACTTCAGTGCTTCGATTTGCTCACCAAGCTCGACAATCCAGACATGGAATACGATCAGTGGGTCGAGTTTGGGGAGGGCGTCCCCATATCACTGCGACAGGTCAATGGCGTAAATACAAAAGACGACACGCAAGTCGACGAATATCTCGTTCCGCTATTCTCGAGGAATACAAGAGTCATCGATTTCTATCTGTCTCATGTAGTCTTTCCCCGAGCGGCCAAGGAGTTTCCATCTAAGCTTTCCACGTCGGCCTGGGACCTGGTAGAAGACAAGACAAATGTAACAACCGGTTTCAGCGGCACGAACGATAATCGGTTTCTCCTGCCGACATCAATAACTCAAGAGGATCCCGTCTCACAGCTGAGCACCAATGCGCTTGTCTTGCATTACCTTCTCCAACCAGAAAACAATCACTACGAATGTACCGAAGGTATCAAGGGCGAACGCGAATCTGCAGAGGCTTTCCTGCGGCGACTTACCAGACACGAACCCGAGGTTCGAGTATTATTGGACGTTGGAGCACAAATGCTGGAGCTGCAAAACATGGAATTGGTGCGACACTGGCTCTCCCTTATGCCCCATATCTCAGCAGCCATCTATTTCAACGAATCGGATCACCTCACCGTGCTCACCCAGGACGGAACGATCGAACCGCTGATCTCATCTCCATTCAATCGACAGCTTGACAAGTGCATTGTATATCTTGATGACGTACATACACGAGGGACAGATCTGAAACTTCCTCGAGAAACGCGCGCAGCAGTCACGCTCGGGCCGAAGGTCACCAAAGATAGGCTGCTACAAGGTGAGCTGTTACAAAAACGAGGGAGAATAAGCTAAGTGGATGTAGGATGTATGCGGATGCGGCAGCTAGGGAAGGGGCAGTCGGTAGTGTTCTTCGCTCCCGGAGAAGTCGACCGTCGCATTCGAGGACTTATCCCAGGAGGTCAAGAGTCCGATAAAGGTGTATGCGTGACCGACATCCTCCGTTGGGCCATGCACGAGACTTGCTGGGATATTGGGCACTATCTCCCGCACTGGGCGCAACAAGGAGTTGACCATCACAGGCGGTTTTCTGCATACAAGCAATACAATTCAACTGGAAACCTGGATGTTTTGAAGAATTCCTGGGTACAACGCGAGTCACGGACTTTAGAAGAAATGTACGAGCCCACCTCGAACGCACAGGTCGTTGGGTTGAGCCCAGAAATAAACGGCATCCCATCTCTACGTGAACGGCTGGAACTTCTTGGAATAACTCGATCGATTGATGTTAGAATGGCGGAAGAGCAAGAGCGGGAGGTCAGTCATGAAGTTGAGCGAGAACGTCAAGCAGAGCGCCCCCCAAAGGTGTATCCTGCGAAGCATATCACCCACTACGACCTTCGCGACTTCATTCATACTGGATCGCTCCCTATGTCTTCCAGGTACATCATTCCGCTGTTCTCTCAAACCGGGGTCGACAAGGCCCTGGACTCGACGGAAGAATGGCTCCCGTCTCCACTTGCGACCAAAGATTTTGCTATCACCACCCGGTGCTCCGGTGTCGCCCACTTGTCAGACTACCTCCGCCCCGTCAATTGGGTTTTATCGAGCGGATCTGGGAATGATAGTACCGCTATCGTCATTAGCTCACATGAGGCAAACGAACTACTCCCTATCATTCGCAAGAGTGGAAAGGTCCAACTCCACATTTACGCGCCACGAGTCACCACCTCTATGCGGTCCTTCTCCGACCTCGCTTTCTACACCATCCCGGAATCTCCGGCGAGGGAATGGACCGCCCCCGCACACCTCCAAATCAAGCTGAATCTCTTTGCGGGTCAACTCTACTTTGACAGCAGGGAGCAGTACCAACGCGTTTGTGCGTTACTTGCGCTACACATGGCACATCCAGGTGCGAAGCATGTTGAGGTTGACGGGTTTGTGCCTCCGGCGTATCGTACGGGCGAAAAGTCGCCGTTTTCGGTCAGTGTGATGTCTATTTTCAAGGGGTTGACGGGGTTACGAAGGAAGGGAATGGGATTCGGTGGGACGGACCTGGGTCGCGTTTTAGATGCTCGTCCCTTGAGCAGTGAGTTTGAGTCGTGGATCAAAAAAGAATGAGGCCCGGGAATGTCGCAAATGCAGGTTGACTTGGAGCTATCCGAGGGCGTAGTGAACGTACTCTAGGATGTATGAGCGTCATTTGATCAGAGTTGTTAAAATCACGAGATACGATACCATTGTATGGACGCTAAGGGGTTCGAAGGCGGACATTCTAGATGGATGAAGAAGGGGTGGAGGAAGCGAGAGTTGTCCTTCGAGTGGCTGTGACCAGGCCTGACGGGCTTGGCCTCTGCAATCACTCTGCGCTATGGGGGAAAAGTGGCGACCGGGCGCTCAGTGCTGTATATTCAGCAGAAAAAAGGGATTTAAATGCAAAGAAAACCGTAGCCACTGAGCTAAGGTAGAGAGGGAAAGATCAAAAAAAAAAAAAAGGACCGCGTGGCTGAGGTGATCGAGGGTTCGAAAATGAGTGGCTCCGGCAGGAGTACTACAGCGCCAACATACTAGAAGGATCTACTGATATATGCAGTCCCCTTATATTAGGACTGTAGAGCAGCCCACTTCAATTGTCACTGCAACCATAACTTACAGTATAAGAGCTCGGTCGTCGTCATCGTTTGACTCCGAATCCAGATTCCAGAAACTGTTTCTGATGTAATCACATTTGCCTTGAGCTTGAACGTCGTCGTACTCCACTCCAGTACTCGCTAGGCCGACCACAGAAGCACTCCTACCGTAATACTATTCATAGAAGCAATAAAAACACCCACTTCGCTAACCCCAGTGTTCAACTCTATCGATGGGCTCACGCAGGTGTGTCTATCACTGGTGCCTTCCTTATTGGCTGGGAATGTTAATCTTCAAACAGACCCACGATCAATATTCTTCCAGACAATGTCTTGGTAGAAATTTTTAGCATTTGTCGAATAGACGAAGTTGGCCATTCTATTTGGAGACATCGCCCATGGAAATGGCACAGACTGACGCACGTGTGTCGAACGTGGAGACACATCATGCTTGCGTCTGCATACCATCTCCGTCTGGAACTTCTCTGCACCCACGGGACACCTGTCAAGAAAGATCTAGGTTATCTTCCGGCCTTTCCTTTATTCATTTCCTTTCTCGATTCTTATTTCCAGGATGGCGATAGAGATAATCTCTTTGCGGCACTGGAACACCGCGACCGGGTACGAGTCGTTGGAGTTAATGCTCATTGTTGGAAGCGCTAGCCATGGCGATGCAGGAGCCATTTCCGGCATTATCACAGCTCTCACTAGAATCGGAAAGATTTGCGACCGTGCCTGCCCTTCCCGATACTTTCCTGGGTAGATCCGCCCCACGTTTACAGTCGATCTGCATATCTCGCATTCCCTTCCCAACAGGGCCGACTCTCCTTATGTCCGCCCCAGACCTTGTCGATGTAGAGCTTCGCAATATACCTCCGACCGGTTACTTTCCACCAGAGGCGATGGCCGCAAGTTTGGCCGTGTTGGCCAGGCTCAAATATCTCACCATCGGATTTGAAGAAGGGATATCTTATCATGATCGAATGCGCCTGCCTCCCATTACACGAGCTGCCCTTCCTGTCCTCACCAACTTTTTCTTCAATGGTCTTTTCGAGTATTTCGAGGATCTCGTAGCGCAGATCGAGGCTCCTCAGCTCAACTGCTTCCGAATAGAGTACCTGAAGCAGTATGGAGTCACCGATTTTCGAATCGCCCAACTTTGCAAGTTCATTGATCGTTCAGAAAAACTCAAGTCATCCCAGTTTGTCCGCGCGGACCTATTCGTCGAACCCTCTACCGTCGTCATCGAACTTGTTCATACGGGTCGGTCGTGGTTTCATCTTTCCATCCAGGAAGAAGCGATAGGTCAGGTGGTCAGCCAAATTTCTGCTATACTCTCCAACGTAGACCGTCTCTTCATCAGTTCGTGTTTCGATGAGACAGTAGGCAACGATATCCGATGGCCGGAAGTCTTCCACCCATTCACCTACGTGAGGCGCTGAGTGTAGACGACAGGCTTTCACGGCGCGCCGTTCCTCCTGCACTCAACAATGTCACCGAGAGGGCCGCCGAAGTGTTGCCAGCCCTCGAGTTGCTTTACTTGGAGAACCAACCGGTGACACCTGTGAAAAATTTCGTCGCTGCTCGCCAGAACACGGGTCTCCCTGTAACCGTCATCAGTGAGAGAAAGGAGTTCCAGGAAAGACTCAGCCTGTTGATGTCGGCGAATAGCCGCACTCATTGACTACCCTCTTCCAACTCGACATTTCTATATCATAACAAGTTAGAGACGACAAACACGTTTTCTAAATACCCTAGTCTATACTTGTACCATTTTAGCTATATACGGACTTGCCGTTTTGGGTCAGCGTCCGGTCCTCCGGTCCTGAACTTCGCCGTAAGGTCACTGAATCAAGCTCGGCCGAGTCAACGCAGTCGGACCTGAGTTACGACCGTCGCCGGCAAGTCACCGGTAAAATGGGGTACATCGCGAAGATAGTGAGCGACAATGTGGTCGGGTCAACAAAGAAAATTGGTAATGTTACCAATTGGCGCTTCCCTTCCGTTTCTCTGCCCACTCTCAAGGACGGCCCTCCTTGGGGCCCCCAATGCTATATAGTTAATTTACCGACTGTGGGAAGACCCCTTTCTCGTTTTGATTTGCTTATATAGTACTAGCTCGTGGCTCTAGTAAACGGCTGCCAGGTGCTGGCCCACTTGTTACGCACAAACTCAAAAGTTCCAACGGTTGACACGACCCCCGGAACGGACTCGGAAGATCGTCGACCACCTGCCAACTTGAAACGTTACGAGTGCTATGCTCCTGATGGGATCACTTCCTTTGACTAACCGTCACCACCTTCCTATTTGTGCCAGCTCCATGACAGACGCCTTTATCAGCAGCACTGCGAGTCGGGTAGTAATCGATCGCTCTCACTTTCTCTCCTTCCTTTGCTGTCGATTATTATTCTCTCTGTCTTGACTTTTTTGCCATGCCCGCACTAATCCCTATGCACAACACCCTTGGGGCGTTGTTCATTGGTACCGTCCTTTCGTCTATGTGCGTCTCACTATTTGTAATACACGATCTCAGGATCTGATCGAGGCCTGATCGGACCTGATTGACCATCTAGTGTCTATGGTGTTACCTGGTTGCAAGTCTATTACTACTATAATAGTCACTGCTCAAGGGATCGATGGCCTTTAAAGTCCTTTGTGAGGGCCCCCATGTGCTATGTCTAATGCTCGAGATCTTAATGAAGCCTTTGCAGGTCGCTTTTTTGATGTATACATTTTCGAAAGCTTCGCGATCCGATACACCATAATGACATCATCTTCGACTAGGCTCATGGACACGATCAACCTAGTTTTCTGTATTTATACGACTTATCAATTTGGCGTCACAAATTTTGGGGATTATCGTCACATCGCATCAGACCCATGGTAAGCCGCTCTAGATGTACTGTGCTGGTTGAGGTTCTTATGGGCCTTCTAGGGGTCAATCTGTACGTCTGCTGTAACACAGAGCACATCCCGAGACTTACGAATTCCTCAACTGAAGGCGATAGCTTTATCTGCCGGTGCGCTCAGTCTGCTGTGACCTGGTTTTGTCCGCAATTCTTATTCATATGTAACCAGTTGTTATCGGAGTTTCTGTACAGCAGTACGCTTTCACTGGCGGTTCGTGAAGTAACTCTTACTAAAAGGACGTAGCTTCTACGCGTATAGGATCTACCGTCGTGAGTTTATTGGCGTTTTTATTTTGTGTGACCTCTAAGTTATTCTAGTGAGCGGCGGTTCTCTATACCTACCAGCGGCGATCGTACGTCCATACAATTTGTTCGGAGCTGGCATCCACTTACATGAGCAGTCCGTCAGCTCGCTGACAGAATTCGGTGAGTTCCTCCGCAGTAGCATTCCTCGAGACTTTCACCTTACTTTCGACCGACTTTTTTAAGGTATTGGTATTGGTACGTTCTCCCTTCTATTCCTTTATTTGCGGGTCGCTAAGGCATTATCCTTGTCTTCAGTGTACAGTACAAAAATGTCAGCCGTAGTTGCACATACTCTTTTCCTTGTTTTTTCTCACAGGTTCTGCATATAGCCTGAAGCACATACACGACCCAGACCCGGGCAGCTTTGAGGTACGTTTGCTCCCCGTCTGATGTGGGCTGTAGTCTCTAATTATCGTTCATACTAGGGGTTTTTCATTGCCACATTAGCTTGCAAGGTCCCCTGCGACATCCTCATTACTACTGGAATGGTTTATTACCTTTTGAGTAACCGCACTCAAGTCCGGAGGTACGTCCGTGTTCGAACATTGCAAAAACGCCCATAGTACTCTGTTCTCACCGGCCCTCTTGCTAGAACGAACAATGTGTTGAACCTTCTCGCGATCTATTCTATCAATTGCGGCTCGCTTCACTTGTGAGCCAACATACCAATCGGCGTCGGCTTTTTTTCTGACAATTGTGCTATGGTTCTACAGAGCGTTTTCTATCGTCTGCGTCACCTTGGTGCTGTTTATTTTTACCCCCTGTGTCCGCTGGTCAAATATTAACTTGTTGAACGAAGTTCGCCAAGTATCCGGATGCGCTCATATACACCCCGTCCCTTTTCATCATGTTTCGACTGTCTCTCTGCGCGTTCATGGCCATGTGAGTCTTCTTTATTCGCTATTCCTTCGCGATCTTCCTGATTCTTGACATTTTATCCCAGCCTGAACTCACGAGATTACCTCCGCGAGACGCTCGACGGGCCGGGAGGTGTTGTTGCCACGCTCACCCAGCTCAAGGTACGCACGGGTCCCACAGACCCATGGGGCGCGCAAGATGCGATGGAAGCAAGTACCAATGCGGCTGTCCCGAAGAGTCTTCCACCAACTTTAGGTTCCTCCGACACATTGTTCTCGGGAAATGGGATAGCTTCCGACATAGAAAAGTGCCCGGTGCCCCCTGTCATGCAATTAGGTCAGAATTAGAGTAGAAAGAATGATACCATACGAGCGCGCAGGAGGACAGGAGCGGAGAGGTGATTGCATTTTGGGGGCTCGTTTTCGGGCCTTTATTCGTACAGTACAGGTAAATTATAATTTACACTGAGATCTGAAGCATTTAATACGTCATTTTTACCATAATTGCACTACCCAGACAGGTCAAGCTTGAAACAGTAGGCCAGCATTGTCGCCTTTTGCCTTTGCACACGTGAGCGCTGGTGAGCGCTTAGAGTAATAGGCCAGAGATGGGGGTGATGTATGGGACGTTGATTTCCGGCGCTTCCCTCCTTGAAGGCAGCTAGAGAGGCTTGGATCGCACCCATCGCACGATCACAATCGGGTCACCGATATCTATGTGAGGTATCAGCGCCGCGGCGTTTCACCCCTACAAAGAAGCAGAGGAGGGCTGAGACCTACATGGGTCCTTCATGCAATCAAAAAGGAATTCTATCACTGTCTTGGAATCGTTCTTGCTCGTCGCGAGTAACACCTTCCGGTATCCAGCAAAGAGCCTGTCTCTTTGAGCTGCACGAGTATGGCCTGGTTGAACTCGGGTAGCCCGCTGGGAGCTTCCCCTTCCGGATATGTTGAGGTATGAAATTCTTCAGACTGAGAAGGAACCGGGGAGGGCCGGCTCGAACCTGGGTGCGTCTTCTTGGAGCTCAGCCTTGCTGGTCTAGGCTGCCAGCCAAAGTGCAGTGCTGCTGATAGAAGACGAGAACGTCGCCTGTAGGAAGACGATATGGACGTCCCCACAGGGCGCCTTCAACACCAGCTGAACGGAGTGGAGGGAGAGGCGTGCGCTAGGGAAGCGTGCCGAATTTCGTGGGCACCCGGTCAACTAGCTGGAACCTGCCTATCTCATGCACGCTCTCAGCCCAGCCTTGCCCACAGAAACGAAACGAAACACAACTCTCTGCGCTTATCTTGTCGCTATAACATCGCAATAAGAACTCGCATTTGAGGTCCTTAGTGTCTAAGACGGCATCGACGCGCCGTGTGAACTAGGTTTGCATGACCCTCCGCGTCTCGACCCCCCTCGTGCGGAGGGACGAGCACGCTCGGCGTATCGTGCGCGTCGATATGGTACCTCAGGCCTGCGCACGTGGTGCACTTCTCGAGCACAAATGCGAGCGTCTCCATATTTTGAACGAGAAAGAAGGGGTACGCCTGTGATCAACTTTGCGGCGCTACTTTGGGCGATGCGATTCAAGAGGCCTGAAGGCCGTTAGTTGGATGTTGCTGTTGCGTACTTTTGTCGAGTCTGCGTGGTTCGTCTAGGTCCAGAGATGTACGGACTAATTGGACCAGTATTGACAGTACGGGTCAGCTGACTCGAAGGGTCATAACTTGGTGAAGCGGCGAAGGTCGGGGCCTTTTCCGGAGTCGCGTCATCTGCTGAGTCATCGATAATTCGCGATGAGGTCGGGGTTTGAAGCTGAGTTGCGGTAAAGCGGCCCACTGACACCGGCGCGGGTTGTCATCCAACAGCACAACGCGTGCTGCCTCTGTTTAGGCACTGCACATTCAATTGATACATTGGTCACCCATCGTCAGAAGGTTAATGTATTGGCCACCAAGCAGGAGAACTCTTCTACCCAAGCTCTCACCAGCTATGTCTCACCGTTCAAGCGTGACGATCTCGTCTTCTGGCTACTCCCAATGACAAACTCAAGCGTATTGTAGTACCGCCTGCTGCCCGGAGACGCTATTCAGCGGGCTTGACTACGTACTCAGACTGGCGAGCATTCGTGGGCTATCGGCGTCGTACGGTGGCGACGAGTTGACTTCCCGGCCGACTTTGCGAGGAGCGCGGCAACCTGCTCGCATAGCTTAGCACGCAGGGCGTCAGTGTCCCCTTGATGAGAAGCTACGGCCACGCTGGCGTTGGAAACTTCGTTGGAAACTGAAACGACGGATCTGGCGATACCTCCCGTCCAAGTTGCCTGCATCTTGTAACTTAGTGCGTATGTTGTGTTTTTTCTGCTTGCGTACCCAAGCGTAGGAACAGATAGCTCACCACACCGTCTCTCATTCGCAGGGCTCTGATCCACCAGCGTCAGCCTTGCGACGAGTGACAATGCTGAGGCTGCGGCTAAAATGTCACGTGCAGCTTGTTGAGCCACTTTCTGCACCCGAGCTACCAGGACGACGCCGTATCCCCCGACGTCTATGATAACTTCCATAATTGCGCTCGCCGCCATGACCCGGCCGACTTATGCTTTCTTTGTGATCTGTTCAATCCCCTCGGGTGCGCAAGATTGTGATGATTCTCCACGGGTACCTCAAGGCCAGCCACCCCGCATACAAGCTGCCCGGTGCCGTTGCGTCTTTCCTCCCTCTCCGCGTCGTCCACTTCAAGCACTAGCTGTCTGTCAACGTACAGAACGTGGCTTCCAAATGGAAGATCCCTATTCGACTTCATCAACACCTGGCCGTACGGCCACGACCGGCCTGGTAAGTTTCAAAAATACCGTCTAGCTCGTGTTCTCGCGACAACTTTGTGGGAGAAACGTCTAGGATATTACCTATAGGAGCGGGGGAACACGCGACTAAATAAGCTGCTAACTTCAGAATTTAGGAGAAACGTTATGAAGCATGTGCTTTGACTACGAAGTATATAACTAAATCTCTTAGGAGTAAAAACGAGGACCGTGATCCCTCGACTTCGATTGGCAGTGCAGCGCCGGTCCAACCGGCCCGAGAGTTTGTCATGCTTGCCTCATGCTTGCCTCCAGCAGGGCTCCGAGTCGGACTCAGGCAGGTTGCAACGCCGATAGATTCTACGCTATGACTAGATGTGACTCTGCGCTTACCTCCAGACTATCTCTTCTTTTTGTCGTTGGCTGACAAGGGTCTTTGGATGTCGCACCTCATATTGGCTCGCCTCCGCCACTCGTCCGCGCCGCAATCAGCCTAACGAGCGCCGAGCCCTTTTCCGAGCGCCAAGGCAGTCGTGTAGATTAGAAATGTCAGGCGTCGTTTCTATATAACTCGGCCCTCGTCCCTCTAAATTGATCAAGCCAAGGACCATCGTGACCGTCAGGTTTTGGTAGGCGTCCTTCTAATAGTATACATCGGCGCAACGACCTTTTGAACTCCTTTCTAGCGACATCGCACCGTAGGTGGATCAAGTCTTTCCCCTCGTCTTCGCACTGCGATCGGATACTCCTCGAGACTTTCGTAACACGCAAACGTACTCACTTTGACCTGGAGTTTGCTATTGTATCCTGACTAGATCATTTACCGACCCCACGAAATCATAACTGGTAATAAGCTATTCAACATGACGGACGAGCGATTGTCGATCTACTATCGGCACTAGAAAATGCTCTGTTGTCTTATTACTGATCCTATCTCGTAATATTTCCATTATTCTGGTACTGGTCATGTGCATTGTGCCCCCTTTCACATTTACGGCGCTTAGGGTGGCGAGATCTGAGGCCTCATTTAGGGTCTCCTATTGTGGCATTCACCATCCCTCTCTCTCTCAACGAACCTCTCTCTCAACGAACCCCTCTCTCAACGAAATGTTATCACACGATTTCGATTCCGAAGTCTTGCTCTCGGTTATTAACCATATATTTCTGCCCATTAAGCTTCCTCAACAGGCCCCGACGGAGGGAGCTGAACGCGAGACCAATGTGGCATTGTGCCACATCCTCATACAAGCTGCTCGAGCTTTCTGCCAGTACCTATCGCCCTCCCAACAGCTGTCGTGGGCTCATATTATAAAAACGTTGGAGTCTATTTCCTGGACTGCAAAGGGTCCGCTAGTCGAAGCGGAACTCAAAGGCACTCTCTCAAATCTCGCTGTCGGAGGTGAGTTCGGATCTTGGTTTGGATTACTACCTGCATGTTGCGTCGTTGTTTATCTTCGCTTTCAGATGTCTTCGCTATGCATATTCGATCTCAGAATGCCGCTGTCGTCGTTCGCATGCTCATTGAGCATGTTCGGTTCGAGATCTTCGAAGTCTCTCCACCAGCCAGCAACGTTATGTCGACCAATGGGAAGCTTCTCTGCTCCTATCCCGGTCCCGCTGTCCAGATCTCTTCCGAGATTTTTTCGAACGAATGTTTTCTTCAAGAACTCGCTTCCTTTCTCATCCAAATGGATATTGACGTGTTGGATTCCACTGCAACCGCAGTCAAGGCTGGGTCCACCGTACGCGAAGTTCGCGAGAGCGCTCACCCAAGATATATATCTGAACTATTAGTGGGGATTCTAAGAGGATTTGGTCAGCCGGCCTCTGTAGATCGTATCACGAAACGGATAGGAGACGAAGTTCTTTGGAAAGACGCTTATAAGCCATGGCGCCGATCTCCGTTATGGCTCGTTATCAGGGCGGCACTTCAAACATCCCTGGACCGAGACGTGTACAAAACCTTTATTCTCTTTTTTCACGCGCACCTCCTCCGAATCTGCACCCAAAGGGACTTTCCAAGCGAAACGCTCTACGTGATGAGGTCCAAGATGGCGCGACGCCTCTCAAAGATGGGTCCTGCTGTTTCGGATGACATCTATCGGGTTGTGTACGACGCATCAAAGGAGACAGAGACCCTTCTTCAGAACCGGTGGTCGAGTTTCCAAGCGAGCCAGTCTGTTTCGCCGTCGTGGCGCCCTGAGAAACTGGACATCGTTCGGGATACCGTAATCACTCTCAAGAATTCGCGTCATTACCTCATAAATGCCCTTCTCCCAAAACCACACAGTTACACGCAAGAGCAATTTACGCCTTCCCACTCCCCACGTCTTGTTGACGTAGTCGATTTCAGTTGTTTCTCGGACGGCCGACTCACAGCGGCCGTTGCAAAGGACAAGCGCACTGCTCTCGCGGACTTCGAGCTGTCCGTCGAGAGATATCTGGATTCATGGGTTGGTTCGCATCAACATGACGACAATGCTCCGGATGTGATCGCATCCTGCGTTGAGCAGTATCATTCCAGCGCATTGCGGGCCTACCATGCCTATCCTGAGGATAACTCGGTTATGATTTTGACCGTCTTGGACCTTTGGATGGCTCTGGATAAATTGACCACCCGACAATATCCTCAGCTGACATCTTACTCACCGGAAATTCCCCGAAATTTCCTTCATCCCATCCTCCTCCATCGCTCCAGCTCCCTGCGACGTGCCCGGATTTTCGAAGAGTATATTTCACAGCGGCATCAGGACTCTTCCTGCACGAAGTCCATATTCTCGGATAAGGCCACCGAGTCGTCGTTCGGCGTGCGGTATTTTCGCGATTCTCTAAAGCTGCAAGAGCTCTACGCCGATATCAACCTACGTGCTGAGCAACAGCAGGAAGAAAAGCGTGCCGAACTCCGTGTTCTGAACCAGAGGTGGCGGTCACTTAAAGATGCGGCCTCGACGATGGATCACGATTATATCGAGGATTATGAAGGAAACCTAGTCCATGGTCGTTGTCAAAAGTGTAAAACAGAGAGCCAGGCAAATAAACTGAAGATTGACGTCTTTGAATGGCCACTTCCACAGGCGACGGTGGAAGCACAACTGGTAGTCTTCGAGCTCGCTCCACCACGTGGATTCTCCGCATGGCGCGAGATAACCTACAAGATTCTCTGCGACATTGGGATGCCCGAGGCTCATGACGCTAATAAACCAAAGCTTCTCTTAGATACCTTCTCCGGTCTAAGAGATTGGGCCGTGCGTCACTCATACCACCGAATCACAATTGCGTCCACCACGAAATCGTTCCGCGATCAAACGCATTACAAGAAGGTCCAGATCCCTGCCGACGATTCTGACGTTTTGCTCAACAACGGACTGTCCTTCAAGTTGTATGACCGCAAGGCCAAATCGTGGGCTGCGCGGCCTTTTCTTGAATCTAGTATCGCAAAATTCTGCACACCTCCTATTCCTGTGTCATCTCCGTACGGCAAAATTCATTCCTTTGTCTGTGGGACGCATCATACTTCAAATGAGGTAATCGCCGGTCAAGCCGACTGCCCCCCGGAGCTGACCCCTCATGAGTACTTGGCATTTTCTGGGTTACGCAGCGGGCCGCGCCTACAATGGCTGAACATAGCAAGGGAACTGCCATCGCCGTCGCTCTCGTTTCGCCGCGAGGAGGTACATACGCTGATCACTCAAGCAGCCTGGCAGCTTGGCCCACTTTCAGACGGTGTACGCGAGTGGCACGCCGATCTTGCCGTTCCCAGCTTCGGATGGACGCTTGTACGCGAACTAGAGGGCCTTCTTGGAAGGATAGAAGCCAACTGGCTAGAGGAAGTCACCATCAGGTCTCTTGGTATGTTAAACGCCTTCCGCTACCCGCTGGTGCTTTAATTCTATTATCTATAGCTCTCATTACCAACCGCCTCCTCTCTGCCGCGCGTGATCGCGATATTTGTCAAAGAGCGTACGCCCTGCTGCGGAGGGCCCGGAGTGTAGCACATAAGTGGATTAACGAAATTGGTTCGAAGCTTGACAAAACCGAAGACGAAAAGTCGCGCACGAACTTGCGTCGACGACTCTGCACACTGGCCGCGACGTGTTTCTCTACTTATGATGTTTGCCTGGAACACGTCCCTTGGGTGCTTGCGAGCGACAACGATATCGCCATAGCTGTGCATTGCGCAGTGATTGTACATGACAACACCCTGTCGAATATGGATGACGATAGTCATTTCACTCCACTTCTCAACCGACATCGCCGCCTCCTTCATTTCCTCGAGTCGTCTCTCCGCGAATGTGTGCAATCCAATCCATCAGGCTTCGATCAGGGTCTCGCAAGTTTGTGGCCTGGATTCCACCGGCAGATCTCTTCGAATTGGCATGTGCTTCCCAGTCCCAACTCACGATGGATTTCCTGTATCGTAGATGGTGGACAGGAGGTCCATTATAATCTATTGTCTGGGCAATTACTGATTGGTGGAAACCCCCTTGGAAGACTGCCGCGAGAGTTCATCCTTCACCCAGTCTACGCAAGCGTCCTAGGAACGGTGAGTGATAACGTTATTCCGATCCATGCCTACTCACTTATGTTCATATTGCAGAGGGTTCTTGACGTAGTTCCTGCTGACAGCCCTGACATGGCATTTATGACTCGATCAAATGTCTCTGGGTATCAGGTGGGTTATTTATGGTCGTCGTCGGTCGTGTTGTGCAACGACTAATGCTAGATAAAGATATTGTTTTCGCTGCGCGATAAAAATTTGATCTTACAAGCTCGGCGACCGAAAAATCCTCGGCTGCTTCAGTTTGTTCCACGCACAGTATTCGCCGAAGACTTCCCGAAAGCTTTCGTAGATGACTGTGTACACTGGCTTGATCTTCGCACTGGAGAAATAGAATTTCGCCCTATTCAATCGCCCTGGACTCCGGATCCGTCAAATTGGCGGCTCACGATTCTTACAAATCACCGGTTCCTATTCCGCTAGATCTCCGGAGATGGCGCCGCTCCAGTGGATCTAATCGATATTCGTTCCATTACATTTCAAATGATATCCCGCTTACTTTCTCCACTCGAATCCTCGGAGCACATTATCATTACGCACACGAATCATGCAATAGAGGTTTCCCTCAATCGATTGCATCTCGCATTCTTCGTCAATGGGGACTCAGAATTGGAATGTCGAAGCATGCCGGGATACGTCGTCGATAAACTTCAATCTTGTGGCACCATGTTTGGGCTCAGAAATCAACTAACCCTGCGCCCAAACAACGAGTCTATGGAGTCGCCGCGACGGGTGATTATCCCACAGGGAGATATCGAGTTTGTCTTGAATGGCGACTTCGCCAATGTTTCCATAAAGACGGGAACGGCACAACATGTCAAGTGGCACGAGTATACTATCGACACCGATCTAGGACGCCTCACTGGAAACGTGAGCTTACTTAGCAAGCTGTACCAATGTTATTTGCATGCGCTCACGAGCCATTGTCTCCCCGATCCGTTAATGGGGCATACCGGGACCGAAGAATCCCTTCACATGTTGCATAGCGCCGCTTTTATGTCCTTTCAAAGACTAAGCGAGGACGACGCAAAGCTCTTGGACCTGATAAGCACCTTGACACCGATTAGAGTATATTATCCACCGAACCTACGGTCGATGGTCACAGTACAATGGAACAGCATTCCCGCCCTCTCACAGCACCATGACTTTCACTCAGCTGTACTCTCCATTCTTGATCACGCACGCGCAATGGAGGCACTCAATGATGAGCCCGTTGACTTCGATATTCGTCCCCGGGACGTTTCGTTGCTGAACCGCGCCGCCTCCCGTAACAGAGTGTACTACCCAAATGACCTGCAAAGCTTACGACATTCATCCTTTTCAATTCCAGAGGACATTGCCTACAAATCAAGGGACGTAGTCAATGGGGGAGGCAACGAAATTTCTGCCTACCAGACGTCATGGTCTGTTTGGAATGGCCGACTCTGCCCTTCTCGGACTTGGTCTAAGCTGTGGGATACAATACAACTATGGAGATCACTTGGCACAGCCGGGACTAGGATTTCTCTGCGTTATAGCCGGTACTGGCTTACTTTCAGCGCTGCGAAGGATTGGCTCGGCATATACGATAGTTGTCAGAAAGAGTTAAACTGCGACCCTCAAGACTCCAGGATCAGGTTGGCGTTCAGCCTTTCCGCAGCCAGCTTCAGCGGGACATGTTCCGCAAACATCATCCCGCTCATCCTTATTTTTGCTACGGACACAAGATTCCATGATTTTACACGACCTTCACCATCCCACTACGACCTTTCAGATGGCACGTATCCGGACCATGCACGATTAGTGAATTTGATTTCTCGGTTTGCTCGTCCCCTGGAGGAAACCCCTGCGCAAACCATGAACGTCCGAGCAACTGCCTACAAGAAGGTCATGAATGAGCGAAGACGGGAATATAACAGTTCCATTAACGAAAAGGCGTCAACCGCAGCGCAGTCAGTGATGAAACAGTGGTCCAAGAGACGCTCAGTCTGCAATCTTCCGCCCCAATGGTTCTACACCCAGGGTCACAGGGAATGTATCGATGCTTACTTACAATCCATTACACGAAACATCGATCTCAGGGACCATATACATCGCTTGCAGGAAATCATAGACTGCTACGAGATCACGACTCCCCCCAACACACCGTTCGTGTTTTCTCCTCGGTTTAGTGCGAGTCCACCCAACGCGATATCTCCTTCGCTTCAAGAAGTGCTGTTGTCTCGAGCCGACTTTTTGCAGTCACCTACTTACGAACAGTGCGACTCGGATATCGCCGTACCTTCCGTCGTGTCGATCGGAGCTGAGAATAAGCTACCATCGACCAGGGAAGATAGCCTTAGCTCTCTTATTCATGAGTTCCAACAATCCCCAGAGTCGTTACTACAACTCTACGGAGAAGACCTGAGCAAGAGTCACAGAGACTTGCTCGGAAAAGCGGCTCCTTTCCCTGTACACCGCGGAGTTCCTTCACGGGAGGCATTACGCCACTATCGCGATTTGTGCTCTCAAAAGAAGGACGCGATATTTTCTGAGCTTTCAGAAGCTCTTTCCCCATCTCAGAACCAGGAAATTGTCATCAGCGTCTCGGGTCTTTGGCCTCGAATAACCCCACGATCCATCCTACGAGAGCTGTCCAGGGATCGCGTCGGCACGTTGACCGACCAGTGGAAATACGCCATCACACGCTACGCAATAGCGTTCCTCAAATATCAACAGTCTCAGCGTCTGCTTGAACTTTCGTCGAGACGCCGGGACGAGGAACTCCTCCGGGAAGCGGAAACTATTTGCGAGGATGTCGCCGCGACTTGTTCTGCTGACTGGCTTCTGATACAGGTTAGTTAACTTCCCTGCGAAACTCACAAACGCTAACAGGTAGCGTTGTTAGATCGACGCGAACTTTTTGGCGCGTCCGCTGCAACTGGCAATCGCACGCGAGATGATATCTCCCACGTGTCAACGAAGCGCATCATTTCAGCTCAACATGGGAGAGGGAAAGTCGTCTGTGATTGTACCTCTCGTCGCCGCAACCCTAGCCGATGGTTCCAACCTCGCGAGAATCGTGACCCTCAAACCACTCTCTAATCAAATGTTCCAACTGTTACTCGGCAGACTTTCTGGGCTTACTGATAGACGTATTTTCTATGTTCCATTTTCGCGGGATCTAGAAATGAGCGCTTCCGTTGTCCAAAGCATCAGCTCTCTTTACAGACAATGCGTTGATGACGGTGGTGTTCTTGTTGTCCAACCCGAACACTTACTCTCACAGAAACTGATGTGTATTGATACACTCATAACATCCATTGACGACCGCAAGAAACTCTCAACTACTGCACAGCTCAAAGACCTACAAAGATGGCTAGCTAAGGTATCGCGCGACGTACTCGATGAGAGCGATGAGATCCTACATGTTCGGTATCAATTGGTCTACACCGCAGGGGAGCAAAAGCCTGTCGACGATCACCCAAATCGTTGGTCCACGACGCAACAGGTCTTCAGTCGATTACGAGCACACGCCGCGCGGTTATACTCCCGTTTCCCGAAGATGTTCGAGCTCGATCAGGCTCAGAAAGGTTTTCCCACGATGCGGATCCTCAATCAAGAGGTCTCTCGACAGATATCTTCGCTCATTGCCGACGACGCTCTCGGAGGCGCAATAAACACCCTTTCACTCGCCGTCCTCTTACCTTCAGTCCGAGAGGCCACTCGCCGCTTTATACTCCGGAAGGAAGTTTCTGTCGAAGATCATCAATTAATCAGATCTCACTGCTCCGGAACAACCTTATGGAGTGGGATACTTCTACTGCGTGGTCTACTAGTTGACGGCGAAGGGATCCTCGGTTACGTGCTGAAGGAACGCCGGTGGAGAGTGGACTACGGTCTTGATTCAGATAGGACGCCAGCCACGCTACTGGCTGTCCCATATCGTGCGAAGGTAAGCCCACCCACATGTCTACCAAAGGGACACAGCTCAAGGTAAACGTAGGACGTGCCAAGCTTGAGAGCAGAGTTTGGTCACCCGGATGTAGCCATTGCGCTGACCTGCCTCAGTTATTACTATGGTGGTCTAACAAAGGAGCAAGTACTTCAGTGCTTCGATTTGCTCACCAAGCTCGACAACCCCGACATGGAATACGACCAGTGGGTCGAGTTTGGGGAGGGAATTCCCACCTCACTGCGACAGGTCAACGGCGTTAATGTGAATGATGACACGCAAGTCAACAAACACCTCATTCCGCTATTCTCGAGAAATACGAGAGTTATCGATTTCTATCTGTCTCAAGTAGTCTTTCCCCGAGCGGCCAAGGAATTTCCGTCTAAGCTTTCCACGTCGGCCTGGGATCTGGTCGAAGACAAGTCAAATGTGACAACCGGTTTCAGTGGCACGAACGATAATCGGTTTCTCTTGCCGACGTCAATAACACAGGAGGATCCCGTCTCCCAGCTAAGCACCAATGCACTCGTCTTGCAATACCTTCTCCAACCAGAAAATAACCACTACGAATGTACTGAAGGCATAAAGGGCGAACGCGAGTCTGCGAAAGCCTTTTTGCAGCGATTAATTGGACATAAGCCCGAGATCCGAGTGCTATTGGACGTCGGAGCGCAAATGTTGGAGCTGCAGAATGAGGACTTAGTACGACACTGGCTCTCCCTTATGCCCCATATCTCAGCAGCTATCTATTTCAACGAATCGGATCATCTCACCGTGCTCACCCAGGACGGAACAATCGAACCGCTGATCTCTTCACCGTTTAATCGGCAGCTCGACAAGTGTGTCGTATATCTTGATGACGCACATACACGAGGGACAGATCTGAAACTTCCTCGAGAAACGCGCGCAGCAGTCACGCTCGGGCCGAAGGTCACCAAAGATAGGCTGCTACAAGGTGAGTTTTCACACATAAAAGAAGGAATTAGCTAAACGGATGTAGGATGTATGCGGATGCGGCAACTGGGGAAGGGGCAATCGGTGATGTTCTTCGCACCTGGAGAAGTCGACCGTCGGATTCGCGGCCTTATTACGAGTGGTCAGGAGTCCGAGAATGGCGTGCGGGTGATCGACATCCTCCGTTGGGCGATGTACGAAACTTGTTGGGATATTGGACACCACCTCCCGCATTGGGCGCAGCAAGGAATTGACCATCACCGACGGTTTTCCGCATACAAGCGGTACAATTCAACCGGAGACCTGGGTGTTTTGAAGAATTCCTGGTTACAGCGCGAGTCGCAGACTTTAGAAGAAATGTACGAACCAGCCCCAAACACCCAGGTCGCTGGGTTGAGCCCTGAAATAAGGGGCATCCCATCTCTACGCGAGCGGCTGGAACGTCTTGGAGTGACTCAGTTGGTTGATGTTAGGATGGCGGAAGAACAAGAGCGGGAAGTGAACCACGAGGTTGAGCGGGAACGTCAGGTAGAGCGTCCTCCAAAGGTGTATCCTGCGAAGCATATCATCCACGACGACCTCCGCGACTTCATTCGTACTGGATCGCTCCCTATCCCTTCCAGGTACATCATTCCGCTGTTCTCCCAAGCTGGGATCGACAAGGCCCTGAGCTCGACAGAAGAATGGTCCCCTTCTCCACTTGCGACCATTGATTTTACTATCACCACGCGGCACTCCAGCATCGTGTGCTTGTCGGACTACCTCCGCCCCGTCAATTGGGTTTTATCGAGCGGATCTGGGAGGGACAGTATTGCGATCGTCATCAGCCCACACGAGGCAAACGAACTACTCCCCGTCATTCGCAAGAGTGGAAAGGTCCGACTGCATGTTTACGCACCACGAGTCACCGCCTCTATGCGGACCTTCTCCGACCTCGCTTTCTACACCATCCCGGAATCTCCGGCGAGGGAATGGACCGCCCCTGCACACCTCCGAATCGAGCTGAATCTCTTTGCGGGTCAACTCTACTTTGACAGCAGAGAGCAGTACCAACGGGTATGTGCGTTACTTGCGCTACACATGGCGCATCCAGGTGCGAAACATATTGAGGTTGACGGGTTTGTGCCTCCGGCGTATCGTACGGGCGAAAGGTCGCCGTTTTTGGTCAGTGTAATGTCTATCTTCAAGGAGTTGACGGGGTTACGAAGGAAGGGGATGGGATTCGGTGGGACGGATCTGGGTCGTGTTTTAGATGCTCGTCCCTTGAGCAGTGAGTTTGAGTCGTGGGTCAGGGAAGAATGGGGCTTGGGGTCGTCGCAAGTGCGGGTTGACTAGTATTGTCGTAAACGTATCATAAGACGTAAGAATGCTTTTCATTTCGAGTTTTTGAGAGGCGTTTTTTTTTCTGTGCAAAGGCGTTGGAATTGTATCGTACTCTATCATAGCAATCCAGTTGACTCTGAAACAAGTGATTTAGAAAATCCCTGTACTGTTTTCCCTACACTTGTACGAGTACATGAATTATGACTGTAGGCGAGCGGGAAGTACACTTCTTTTTGCGAAAAAATTTCACATTTGTATAAGTACTACTGCCTGCATGTGACTGACGGACGACCCGTACAATTCCGTTTGTAAGTCCCATGTAATCCTTGAAGTCAGGCCTAGGTCCACTGTTTACACTGGATCGTACAAGTACGAATGAACTGAGTGCGCAACCACTTCGCCTTACCCGGCCAGTCCCTCCCGTCAGCTCGTCTTTATAGGTGAGCCACGATGCCTTTCCTGACCCAGACTCATCCAAATGGTCTAGGTGAGATTCTCCACGTTCCCAACCTTCAAGGACAACTCAATGCCCGTGTTTGTCAGCAGCCGGGAAATTGCGTTCGGTCAACGGCCTCCTAGGCGCTCAGTTGTGAAGGGTGTGGCGAAGATCTTGCAGTCGCAGACGCTCTACCGCCACACCCACACCCACCACCTCTCTCTTGATTGAGATGCCCATTTCAGTTTCTGATATTGATTCAGATGTTCTACGCTCTGTCGTTGAACACGTTTTCATGCCCCCGAAGCTTCCCCAGGTTGGACAAGACGAGAAAGCGGAACGAGAATCGAATATGGCGATATGTCATGTACTTATCGAGGCCGCGCGAAGTTTCCTTCAGGTCCTCCCATACTCCCAACGACCCCAGTGGGAACATATGATCAAAATGATGGAATCGGTTCGCCGAGTTGCAAAATCTCCGTTCGAAACAGCCGAGCTGCAACGTACTTTGTCGAATATGACTATCGGAGGTGAGTTTTTCTAGCCGTTCATTGTGCTATCTGTGTTTTGACCATTTTCCACTAGATGTATTCGTCATGCATATCCGGGCGCAGAACGCCGCGGTTATCGTTCGTAGACTTGCCCTCACAAATTACGTTCAATTCGAGGTTTTTGAAGTCTTGCAACCACCTAGCGCCATAATGTCGGCCAAGGGGAAACTTCTGTGTTCATACCCTGGACCCGCCATCCATATTCCGACAGAGACCTTTATCAATGAATGCTTTCTTCGGGAACTCTCCTCCTTCCTCCTGCAAATGGATGTTGATGTCTTAGATTCCGCTCCAACCACTTCCAAGGCAGGATCTGTCGTCCATGAGGTTCGGGAGAGTGCTCACCCCCGATACATATCTGAGTTATTGGTGGGAATCCTCAGGGCTTTTGGTCAGCCAGCTGTTGTCGACCGAATCACAAAGCGCATAGGGGACGAGGTACTATGGGATGACGCGTACACACCTTGGCGAAGATCCCCCTTGTGGCTTGTCCTGAGAATTTCCCTCCAGACATCTCTACGTGTTAGCAACATGTACAAGACTTTCATGCTATTCTTTCATTCCTTTCTTCTCCGGCATTCCTTGTCCCGGAACTTTTCAAGCGAGTTACTCTACGCGATGAGGGCAAAAATAGCTCGACGCCTTTCAAAATTGCGCTTGGAAGTATCGCATCATATCTATGACTTCATCTACAACACTGCAAGGGTGACGGAGGCGCACCTCCAGCGAAGATGGACAGACTTTCAGGCTATTACGTCATTGTCTCCACCGTGGCTTCCGGAGGCGTTCGACCTGGCTGCAGATTCGACAATTTCCCTTGTAAACGCGTGCAGTCACCTCGAAAATATGCTTAATTCGACGTCGTGTATCCCCTCTCAAACAAATTTTTCCCCATCTGATATACCACGTCTTAACAATACTCGCGATTTCAAGCAGTTTACGGAAGGCCGACTCGCACAAGCCATTGCCAAAGATAGGCGCATTGCTCTAGTGGACTTTGAGGTGTCCGTCGAAAAGTATTTAGGGTCCTGGGCCACCGCGTCTCTACACGACGACGGTGCTCCGGAGGCGATTGCTTCGTGTATCGAGCAGTATCTGTCCGGCGCCAAAGACGTTTACGGAACCGACGCCGAAGATAATTCCGTTATGATCCTGACAATCCTGGATCTCTGGGTCGCCATGGATACACTCGCAATTCAGCAGTGTCCCTTACTCAAACAATACTCTCCCGAAATTCCGGTCAGATTCCTCCATCCATTACTTCTTCATCGTTCGGATTCCATAAAGCGTGCTTTGTTTATCGAAGAATACCTGTCTCGGCGCCACGAAGAAGCCCTGAACGTCACCCCCATCTTCTCGAACACCGCCTCCGAGTTGTCCTTTTTTGCGCAGTACTTCCGTAGTTCCGAGGATCTGCAACACCTTCACGGTGACATCAACACGCACGCTCATGAAGAACGTGCAGAAAAGCGCGACGAACTAGCTACCCTAAACCAGCAAGAGAGATCACTATCTAAAGAAGCCTCGACATTAGACCACGAGCAAATTAAGGACACTTTGGGGAACGAGTTACATAGCGGAGATTGCAAGAAATGTGAACTGGAGCGGCAGTCCAAAACGCTAAAAATCCGCGCTCACGAGTGGCCCCTGCCCTCCTCGATTCTGCGGGCCCAGCAAGCAGTATTCGAGCTGTCCCCACCGCCTACGTTCTCTATTTGGCGCGACACGACTTATTTGGTTCTTCGTGATTTAGGCATGTCCGAAGTTCCCGACACTCCCGATCAACCCAAAATCCTTTTAGACGCTTTCTCTGGCCTAAATCGCTGGGCGACGCGGTCACACCGTCGCATCACTATCGGATCAACGACCAAGTCATTTTTCGACAACACGCACTACAAGATGGTCGGGATCCCTGCTGACGAGTCCTCAGTTTTGCTTAATAACGGACTATCTCTCAGGCTGTTCGACCGATCCCGCAATTCATGGGTGGTAGGGTCTTTCTCTGAAGCTTGTGTCGAAAAGCTGTGCACCCCTCCTGTCCCCACGTCGAGTCCATACGCTCCACTTCATTTTGCCGTGTCTGGGACTCAGCATTCTTCCAATGAGATCATCGCCGACCAAGCTGACTGCCCAAAAGAACTCAGCATACACGAGTTCGTCGCATATTCCGGATTGCGCAGCGGCCCGCGTTTACAATGGTTGAACATCGCGAGGGAGTTGGCGTCACCAGCTCTCTCGTTTCGTCGTGAGGAGGTACACGTATTGATTACTCAGGCAGCCTGGCAACTTGGGCCACTATCGGATGGCATACGCGACTGGCACGTCGATCTGGACATTCCCAACTTTGGGAAGACTCTTTTGCATGAATTAGATTCCCTCATTGAAAAGATAAGAGCCAACTGGCTCGAGGAAGTCACGGTACGGACCATTGGTGAGTCGCATACCTTCACTTTCGATAGCGGCTTGACGATCTCCAGCTCTTATCTGCAGCCGTCTTATAGCCTCCGCGACGGACCCGGGAGTTTGTGAAGGGGCATGCGCGTTGCTACGGAAGGCTCGAGATCTGACGTATCAATGGATTCATGATCTAGGCGCGAGGCTAGAATTAACGCAAGATGAATCTTCCCGTGAGGGTTTGCGCGGCCGACTGTGCATGCTTGCCGTGACCTGCTTCTCGACTTTCGACGTTTCCCCGGAGTATATTCCCACTATATTTTCCAGTTACAACGACCTTTCTGTAGCTATGCAATGCGCGATCATTGTTCATGACAACACACCATCATCTCTCGCTAACGACAACACTTTCTATCTTACCCGAATGCTCCACCGTCACTCGCGGCTACTTCACCTTTTGGAACCTGTTTTCTCCTTTCATGATGCGCTGGACAACCTGAGCTTCTCACTCGCGGATGGTTACGATCATGCCATTTCATCGCTTTGGCCAGGCTATCGTCGAAGTGCATCTTCTAAATGGTGTGCTGTCCCTCAACCCAATTCTCGGTGGACCTCCTGCGTAGCGGAAGGAGGGCAGAGGATCCACTACAATTTGTTGACCGGTCAGCTACTCGTTGGCGGAAAGCCACTGGGAAAGCTTCCCCAAGAGATAATAAAACACCCCATGTACGCAGATATTTTGGGAGCGGTGAGTGTCATGATTACCTTTCTCTACGTACTTGACCTCTCTCAGAGAGTCCTCGACGTGGTGCCAGCTGATGTACCCGGAATGGAGTTCATGACGCGATCTACCGTGTCGGGATATCAGGTAAAGTATGACCTTCTCTTGGCATCCGACCTCACTAATACCCGATTGAAGATCCTTTTCTCACGGGGAAACGGAGATATAAATTTGAAAGCCCGCCAGCCAGGAGGTTCGCAACTATTTCAACTCGTACCACGTTCTACGCTATCCGGAGATTTCCCAAGACATTTTATCGACGGACACACTCACTGGCTCGATCTGAGCACCGGTGAAGTTGAATTTCGCCCCGCTGGATCTCCGTGGACATCCAGCCCCTCTAATTGGCGTCTCTACTTCCTGAAACATGCGGCACGATCTCATCTCATGCACCGGAAGCGCATTCCAACCGTTCCCTCAGAAGAGCTGGTCGACATCCGCTCAGCTACCTTTGGGATGGTGTCTTCCTTACTTTCATCACTTGAAACCTCTGAACATATCATTGTTTCGCAAACTGAGAAATTGCTGGAAGTTTCTTTGCCTCGGTTGCACCTTTCGTTCTTCGTCAACCAGATCTCGGAGCTCGAATGTCGAAGTATTCCCGGCTACGTAGTCGACGAGACCCAGTCAATTGGGACGATGTTTGGCTTGAAGACTAGACTCGTTCTGTGCCCAAGCCGTGCTAGTCCTGAAAGGTATCTACTGTCACGGCGGGTTATCATCCCACAAGGCGATATTTCATTCGCTCAGCAAGGGGACTTCGCTAGCGTTTCAATAGATACCGGCGCGGGCAAATATGTCCGCTGGTATGAATACGTCATCGACACCAATCTTCGATGCCTGACAAGTAATTCGGGTTTAAGCGGCAAGCTGTATGCGTGTTACCTTCACGCGCTAACAAGTCACTGTCTTCCCGATCCGCTGCTCGGACATACCGGAACCGAAGAGGCCCTCAACACGCTGCGAGGCGCGGCTTGCCGATCGTTTCAAAGGCTCGATGCCGATAGTTCAAAACTCCTCAAATTGATTGCGGGCCTTTCTCCTAACAGAGTTTACTATCCGCGCCATTTACAGTCGATGGTTACTGTTGTGTGGAATAAGCTCCCTGCTCTATCACAGCACCATTACTTCTACAAGGCGGTATGCGACATTCTTGATCACGCGCGCGCATTAGAAGCCCTATACGACAATCCCACTGTCTTCGATATCCCCAGCCGCAATCAATTATTACTAGACCGTGTAGCGTCTCGAAATAACGTGTTTTATCCACAGGAACTTCAGAATTCGGACCAACTATCACCTTGCAAAGACGTCGAGTACAAGTCGAGGGACATACCCGGTGAGCCATCTGCAGAACTCGTGGCATATCGCATGTCGTGGTCAATATGGAACTCCAAGCATTCTCTGGACAAACGGCCGGATCTCTGGGGTGTATTGAATTCAAACGGTTCGCTGGGTCCCGCCAGCACAGCAGTTTCCCTGACGTATACTCGGTACTGGCTTGAGTTCGACGCCACTCGGGACTGGCTCCTGATATACGACCTCTGCCGCAAGGCGACGAACGGTACCGATCCTCAAGACTCGAGAATTAAATTGTCGTTCTGCCTTTCGGCGGCGAGCTTTAGCAAGTCCAAATGGGCAAACGTCGTCCCCTTCATCGCGGTTATCGCTGCAGACGAGCGCTTTCGGGATCTACATCCTCCATCGGAGACGTCTTATACCCTTTCGGATGGCATACGCCCCAGTCTCACGCATCTCCAGAATCTGATATCCGGGTGTGCGTTACCTATGCATTTAACCCCTGCTATTTCTTTCCAAATACAAGCGACCAAGAGGAAGAAAATCGAAAAGCGAAGGAGGATAGAATACGATGAGGCGGTCGAGAGGGAGTCATTAATAGCCGCGCAACAGACGCTGAGCCATTGGCCAAACTATCAGTCTGTCGATATTTCGGCGCAGTGGTTCAACAAGTCCGATTGTCATCAACAATTTGCGAAATACCTTCAATCAATATCGAGGAATATACAATTTAAAAACCATATACAGCAACTGCAAACTATCCTCCAACGTGATTATTACGAGAATCGCCCCTATGTTCCCACGGTCGCTTCGTACGCCTTCTCACCCTGCTTCACCGCCAGTCCTTCCACAGTGTCTACATACTTAATTCCCGACGTATTGGCATTCCGCACACCTTTATCGATTCTTGAAGAGCCTCCACTCCGCACAGCAGATCTCATCACTCTTCCCGCCATATCATCAGAATGCAGCTCAAAATCTACTAGTGAGGACGGCCTCCAGAGCCTGATTCGTGAGTTGCAACATAATCACGAGCCATTGCTTCAACTCTACGGAAATGACTTGGGCAAGAGTCATCACGAATTTACGAGACAAAACGTTTCTCAGCTCGCGCAACTTGGCACGATTCCTTCACACGATTCTCTACGCCTCTACCGTGATGAGTGTTCCCGTAGGAAAGAACTGATGTTTTCAGAGCTTTCAGAAGCACTTGCACCAACCAAAGGCGCAGAGAAAGTACTCGATATCGCCGGACTCTGGCCTCGAATAACTCCTCGTTCGGTGCTGCGCCAGTTGGCCAGAAACCGCATTGGCTCGCTGCCGGATCAGTGGAAACCTGTAATCAAACGTTACGCTGTTGCGTTCCTCAAATATCAGCAGTCTCAACGCCTACTTGAGCTCGCCTTCTGGCAGAAGAACGAGGCATTTTTTCGAGAAATCGAAACTATCTGCGAGGATACGGGGGCAGAGTCGACTCATGATTGGCTCTTGATTCAGGTCTGTTCGTTTTCTTTCTGGATATAATCTTGGTAAACTGAAGCAATTTCTGTGGACAGATCGAAGCAAATTTCCTAGCTCGCCCAGTACAACTATCGATCGCGCGCGAGATGATCGCACCGACGTCTAAGCGAAGCATATCTCTTCAACTCAACATGGGTGAGGGGAAGTCGTCGGTCATAATACCACTTGTTTCCTCGACTCTCGCGAATGGTTCAAATCTGATGAGAGTCGTAACTCCCAAACCTCTGTCAAATCAGATGTTCGAGCTTCTTGTTTCCCGGCTTTCCGGCCTAGCCAATCGACCCATCTTTTACGTTCCCTTTTCCCGTAGTTTGCGCTTGGAAACCTCCTTAGTTCAGAACATCGGCGATCTTTACAGGCGATGCGTCAACGAAGGTGGTGTTCTTGTTATCCAGCCCGAACACATCCTTTCACAGAAACTCACGCGCATCAACCTTTTCCTGACGTCACACAGCAACCGCGAGAAATCCTCAATAGCTAATGACCTGGGTGTCCTAGGGGACTGGGTGGCCAAGGTATCGCGCGACGTGCTTGACGAAAGCGACGAAATCCTCCACGTGCGCTATCAGCTAGTTTATACTGCTGGGGAACAGATGCCGGTCGACGACCACCCCAATCGATGGCTTACGACTCAAGAAGTACTCAGCCGACTAAAAGTGCACGCCATGCGACTACGTTCCAAGTACCCGAAGTTGTTGGAGTTCAACCAGACGCGGAGAGGATTCCCGACTGTCCGGATCCTCGATCGTACGATTTCTCAGCAGATATCGTCACTCATCGTCGACGACGCCCTCGGAGGTGCACTGTCCACTCTTCCACTAGCTGTTCTCTCGCCACCTATTCGAGAGGCCATCCGCCGCTTTGTAATCAGTAAACACGTCACAGACGAAGATCGAGAGATGATCTTTTCGCGTTGCGCAGGAAGTAGCCTGTGGTCTGGGATTCTCTTGCTCCGCGGGCTCTTGATGGATGGCGAAGGGATCCTCGGCTATGTTCTCGAACAACGACGTTGGAGGGTCGATTACGGGCTTGACCCGAGCCGGACCTTGCTTGCCGTGCCCTACCGCGCTAAGGTAAGCTTGCACGTGATCTACTTTCTGGTGAAGGGGCACTTACGTTCTATCTAGGACGTGCCGAGCTTGAGAGCGGAATTCGGTCACCCGGACGTAGCGATTGCCCTAACGTGTCTCAGCTATTACTACGGGGGGCTATCGAAGGATCAAATGCTCCAGTGCTTCGATTTACTAGCCAAGCTCGACGATCCTGACAAAGAATACCATCAGTGGGTAGCGTCTGAGGAAGACCTTCCCGCTACGCTACGGCAACTCAATGGTGTAAATATCAAGGACGACACCGTGGTTAACGAATTGCTTGTGCCATTGTTCTTGAGAAACACGAGAGTGGTGGATTTCTATCTGTCCCGTGTCGTTTTTCCTCGATCCGCGGGGGAATTTCCATCTAAACTCCCTACCTCTGCCTGGGACCTTGTCGAAGACAAAGAAAACATCACGACAGGCTTCAGCGGCACAAATGACAACCGTTACCTCTTACCTACGTCAATAACCCAGGAGGACCCAGTCTCTGAGCTCAGAACCAATGCTCTCGTTTTGCAGTACCTCCTTCAGCCAGAAAACGACTTCTACGAGTGTATCGGAGGTAGTAACGGAGAACAGGAGTCCGCGGCGGCTTTCTTGCAACGACTTGTCAAGAAAGAACCCGAAATCAGAGTATTACTAGATGTAGGGGCGCAGATGCTGGAACTTCAGAACGAGGACCTGGCCCGACATTGGCTCTCCCTTCGGCCCGATATCCTGGCGGCAGTCTTCTTCAATGACTCGGATCACCTCACAGTGCTCACCCAGAGTGGATCACTCGAACCATTTTCTTCGTCTCCTTATAACAGGCAGCTAGAGAGATGCGTAGTATATCTTGACGACGCACACACCCGAGGAACCGACTTGAAGCTTCCTCCGGGAACTCGCGCGGCCGTCACGCTCGGGCCGAAGGTGACTAAGGACAGACTAGTGCAAGGTCAGTGTTTCGGGTATCCGAAGGGGCCAACCACTGAATAAGGCACAGGGTGTATGCGGATGCGGCAGCTTGGGAAAGGACACTCGGTGATGTTCTTTGCACCTGCAGAGGTCGATCGCTGCATCCGCGGCCTTATTCCTAGTGGAGAGGCTTCTGGAAGTTCTGGGAGCCACATCCGAGTACTAGACGTTCTCCGCTGGGCCATGCACGAGACCTGCGAAGACATACGTCGCCACCTCCCACATTGGGCACAGCAAGGACTCGATCACCATAAGCGTTTTGCGGCATACAAACAGTACAGTTCAACTGGGAACAAAGGCGCCCTGAGAGATGCCTGGATGCAACCCGAATCGCGGACTTTGGAACAAACATACGACCCCATCTTACGAGCAGGAGGAGCCGGCGCATTTATCGCGATCAAAGAAATTCCGGCCCTGCGCGAACGCATAGAACAACTTTCAGTGATTAAATCGATCGACGTTAGGGTAGCAGAGGAACAGGAGCGCGAAGTGAATCATGAGATGGAGACGGAGCGTCAAGTACAGCAACCTGTGAAGGTCAGACCGGCGCAAGACATCGTCCACGAGGACATCCGCACCTTTGTGAAAACGGGTAAAGTCCCCAGCCCGTCGAACTACATATATTCGCTATTCGTTCCAACTGGCGTGGACAAGGAACTAGGTCTGGCGGCAGCATGGTCTCCTTCTCCATTCGCGACAGCAGGTTTCGTCACCACCACCACAAATTCTGTGGGCGCTAACCTGACAGACTACCTCCGCCCAGTCAACTGGATCCTATCTAGTGGTTCAGGGAAGTACAGCACCGTCATAGTCATCAGCCCTTATGAAGCGAATGAGCTGCTTCCTATCATTCGAAAGAGCAAGGAGGTCCAGCTACACATTTATGCTCCACGGGTTGCTGCCTCGATGCGTTCCTTCTCTGATTTGGCTTTCTATTCGATCCCGGAGTCGGTGGCAGAAACTTGGACTGCCCCTGCGCACGTCCGAACTTTATTGAACCTATTCGCAGGGCAACTCTACTTCGACAATAGAGAGGAGTACGAGAGGGTATGCGTTTTGCTTGGGCTACACATGGCACATCCCGGGGCGGCGCAGATCGAGGTTGACGGGTTTGTGCTCCCGGCGCACCGAACCGGGGAAGAGTCGCCTTTTACCACCAGTGCAATAGCGACGTTCAAGAAATTGACGGGGCTGAGGAGGAAGGGTATGGGATACGGTGGGACAGATCTAGGTCGTGTTTTGAATGCTCGCCCATTGGGAAGCGACCTGTAGTCGAGTTGTAAGAGGGGGTAAAACAACGAAATCTTGTATATTCTTGATGTCGAGTCTCGGGATTTATTTATGTGGTACTGTATGATGGCCTTGAAGTTTGTTTCATTCATCAGAGCTCCGAGACCCTACGAGGAAAGCTCAAGGTCCACAAAACGAAATTTCTGGTCCGTACTGTAAAGTAACTCATGTGCTAGAAGAAAATACATGCAGCTGCCCGGGCCGGGTACCTCAGGTAAAAGTCGCGACTTTCCACGACTTTCCCACGATTTGCGGTCGATGACTGTGACCTCAGATTAGCGACCGGAACAACATTGCGATGGATGGTGTGTATTTCCTTCTTTCAGATAGGATAACGTCTTATATCTAGCAAAATTATATGTCGACCTCGCAAAGAGTACGCTATTTAACTCAAGATTTAAATCCGCTTCGGGGAAAAAGAGTTAACCTTTCGCCGACTGGCACTACTAGTAATGTGGTGCCAGAAAGTTTGCAACGTGCAAGGAAGGAGGACAGGTTTGCAGTCACTACATATCCACAGGCCCCAAATTGGGGTATGGGTATTGAAAAACTTGAATGTAGTACGTATTCGTCCAGCTCAGTATTATAGACAGTGGCAGCCTGAGTGGGGAACCAAATTTTTTCGACAGTTTGTAGTGGCCTAAGCTCCCCGATTTACTGGCAGAGCCTCAGGCATCAGATATCTTTTTCTTCATTTGTACTGACCCGATGCCCTATGGTTCCAAGTGCCTGACCGCTGTGAGTGCATTCGGATCCTTCATTCTTCATACACTAAACGTCGAATCAACTTTTACAGTACTTCGATTTGGACGTCATTACGTGTCAGTTTCTGTGCAGACCGAAACCTTCACACCATTCTTCGCTACTCGCAAGATGCAGTTTAGAGTATGAGACTTGCTACTCCGCTGTTACTAACGTCCTCGCCCTCAGCCTAGCGCAGTCTACTGAATTACAGAAGTGCCCCGTTTATCGCTCTTACTTCCGCAAATAGAAATGAGTTTGCTACACCTAGAACTAACTATATTGAGCTTGAGCGGCAAGAGTTGGATGCGAAGGTCCGTATATTGCCATCCCGGTTTGCTGGACACTTGCAACGGGTCCCCGGAATATAGTTTCCCGGGACTACCACGAGAGCGGAGTGAGACTATAGTCAATCTAATTTAATTAGCAGTGGGTTTTTGCACTCGTCGCATTTTTTCCGCTTCGTAGGAAAAGATGGTGTGATACTGATGCGGCATTTGGTGTGACACAGTATCGCAGCCGCGACGCAGTAAATGGAGCATGTCCCTGTCAGGACAATTGGCACGCAGTCCTCACTCATAGCGAGCACACTACTAGAACCTACTGTACTGTACTGTATTGTAGTACTTCAAGTCCATCATTTTTTTTTTTTTTTGGATCGGTTTTATTCCGGGACAGTATTAATACAAGACCGGTCCCCTTCCCCTATAAAGGTTCAAGTCCATTATTGTGCCGTTATTGCAGTTTTCATAACAGTTGCCGATTCATTTATTAGCACACAGCCGGACATCCAAACTCAAGAGCGGGGTTCATAGTTCAGTAGAGTGGGAAATTCTCGAGAAATTGAGCTATCGTACATAATTGGGGGTTATTGAATAGGTGTCTTGGAAGAATAGGGTTATTGAATAGTTATCTGCGTTGCTAGTTTGGCATTGTGCAACTAGCGAAACTAGCAAGTCAGCGTCCCTGAGGGTCCTTCTGTTGTCCCTTCCAATCCCTCCAACAATGGTCTGCCAACTCCAATAACATGAAGGAGTTGGCTTTATCGATGTCCTTGCATGGGCTGCGTGACTCAGAAATCAACGATATTGCCACTGGATCAGTATCAGTCATTCTTGAGTCCACCCATACATCGAAGGCAACCAAGTCAACGTCTTTCTTACAACCTCACAACATGTCTGTTTCTCCCTCACTACAGACCTGCCAGGACATTACCATCCGGCGTGTGAGCCCCTTCACCAGAGAAAAAACATGATTTTCACTCTTTGTAGCGCTACAACATACCGACCTCAATGGCAGGCTTTCACCGCCACACAGCCACCACGGCAATACGCTGCACAACTGCAGCTGTCCGTCAACTCTATGTCTTTTGATGCTACCGCCCCGTCAACAACCACCTCCGCTGACTGTCCTGAGCAGAGTCGTAACGCAAAGCCACAAGTGAGACACCGCATACAACGAACGGCCTACATCAAACAAGTAAGCTACCTCAGACCCACCGCAAACTTGACCTCCAACTCATGTCTCTTTGTGCAGCGGCCTTGCCATATTGGAGTGCTCTTTCATGACCGATTCTACCCCCAGCTATCCAGCACTGCCCTTCGACAACTTCGTCTCTCAGTTCAATGCTGTCGATCCCAAGCACGGCATGTTCTCCGATCTGTCCGCGTTACTCGACTTCGACTCTTTCGGACACCAGCTCTCCCCGGCCTTTTTCACAGATGTTTACATGGTCAATCAGTCTGACGATGGGCCCTATCGACCACCCGTTGGAATATCTCCCCACATTCTCTCCGGCCCCTTTCAAGGCCCTCCCCCACCATATTCAGCGGACCCCGTCTGTGCTGTACCAGCCACACAAAGTGGCATGGGTCCTGTCAGGGAAAAAAACATTTGCCCTCATTGCGGCCACCGTAAGTAGAACCTTTATTCCTTGTTTTCTAGGTTCTCAACGTTTCTTTCTAGGGTCTGCACTGAAGAACAACCTCCCTCTGCTCGTCCGTCTCTGCAGACTACCCATTGCGACCTCAAAAGGCAGCGCATGTCACAGAATGTTGACAAAGTCTTTTTTTCCCTATCCCATCCCCATCAGAATTGACATGGCTCGCACTAGACTGAGTCCCTACTAGACCAAATATCGGTTTTTTTAATGGTTTCCAAAACCAACAAGTATGATAGGATATATAATTTCATTTATTACTGTAATTACTATGATTATTTTTTGTGGGAAAGAAACTCGGCATGATCACCGAGATGCCCATTCAATCCCCGCCTGTATGTGTAGTGTTGTAAAAATCGGCAAGTGTTATGAAAACCGCAATAAGTCAAATACAGTATCGAGGATCTGCGCTTCTACTAGTAATCAGGCCAGAAACCCCACTAATTCATGCACCCATGGGCAATGGCTAATCACATTGCTCATGCGCTGACTGGCTTCGTCATATTAATGGCCGTTACCCCGGTGCACTGCAACTTAATGCCATTGGAGTATCGTTCATGACCTCAAGTTAGCGCAACCGACCACGTCGCTCTTGAAGCTTGACGTCGCTACCATCCACGGACTGTATCCAAAAACAGAGATATATGAAAATGCTACACCGTTCTTGGTTTCTCGAGTACGATCACAGGTGACAACGCTTCGTTACGCCACTCTTGGAAGACGACACAACATCTTGTGTTCGGCTAAGGTGCCAGCAATCCGGGACATGACTGTGTATTCGTGCGCCGAGCCACTGGGTGCTGTTTGAAGTTGAAAACGCATTCACTCTTGGTAGGGAAGATTCATGCGACCTTGGGTATAAATAAGCTACATGTTCTCCAATCTTGTCATCATCATCCCCAACCTCGACTTCGCCACCAGTTCATCCAATTGCGAAGACAACGATGTTCACAAGAATCACCCTTGCACTTTCTCTTGTTGCTTTTGCCCTTGCTGTTCCAGTGGCCCAGCGACGGGGAAATGATGGTGCGTTCTGTTTGAGCCAATGCGTACTTTTTGCAAACCTGATTGATTTAATCTCCTTGGTGATGATTTCTGTGACCCTGTTGGTCTGTGTCCTGTACTCCCAGCCGAGCACCTATCCCCTATTCCATCGATCCCTGTCCCGTCGATCCCAGTCCCAGTCCCATCGCTCCCTGTCCCAGTCCCATCACTCCCAGTCCCAGTTCCATCGCTTCCTGTCCCAGTTCCATCGCTTCCTGTCCCAGTCCCCTCACTCCCGGTCCCAGTCCCATCTCTCCCAGTCCCGGACCCATCTCTCCCGGTACCAGTTCCATCGCTCCCTGTCCCTGTCCCGTCGCTCCCTGTCCCTGTCCCGTCAGTCCCAGTCCCAGTCCCGTCATTTCCTGTCCCAGTCCCATCTCTCCCAGTCCCAGTCCCGTCTCTCCCGATCCCAGTTCCATCGCTTCCGGTTCCAGTCCCCTCGGTCCCAGTTCCAGTCCCATCTCTCCCAGTTCCAGTCCCCTCGGTCCCAGTCCCAGAACCCGCCGCACGTTCCTGATCATAGTAAGTGGATGGTCTAATGCCCCGTGATACTGGAGTTGACGTCGCTGATCTCCTGAGCAGAGGCACCGAACCAACGGGTTTGCGAATACGTGAGCCTCCCCAGCTCACGTCTCTGTTGGACAAACTCGACGTCAGAATACCCTGGGTTTTTTCTTAATTGTTTCTTATCTTTGGTACCATTCGTCCGTGAAACAACGGAATCGTAATTTAGCTCGATTAGAATACCAATAACTAACGTCGCTCGTTTTGTCTTTGTCCCTTTGGTGCGAACAGAAAATTAAAAAATAATCTAAAGGTGATGAGGTACAAAGGTAGAGCAGCCGGTGATGCCCCAAAGAGTCAAGCGAACTTGAATGGGGAACCCAATGATAGGACACCTGGCCATTGTTAGCATATGCCAGTGCTGCCAGCGATAGGAAGATCAACTTCAAATCAATCGTGTTCGTGCTACTAGTAGGTGGGCGCCCAGTATGACTGGAGTACAAGCCTGAGCTCTCTACCATTGCTGGTGGCTGGGCGCCGGCATGTGGAGTAGCGAGAGGACTGCAAGAGAGATCAACAACGATGGGCACTAACCAAACACCCGGGCTGTTGTGACGCCATCAAGTCGATCTCAGCTGGGACAGGTTGAGAGGTTGAAACAGCGACACCAGTAGAGGAGTTCGAGTCGAATCTGTGGCACGGTGGCACCCAATGATTCCCGTCGAGTGTGTGTGGTAATACTAGTAGATCGCATCTGCAAGCATATTATTTAGTTTTTCGGGGATGATCCCACACTGACCCGGGGAGTCTGTCTACTAATTGTAGTCCGAGTCGACCACAGAAGTTGATGCGCCACATGGAAACTCCCCCATATCGCATGACGACCAAGAATGCTTCAATTTCCTCTACTAGTCTAGTAATGGACACCGCAAGAGGATCTCAGGACTCTGCACAACTGGTTGGTTGGGGTTTCGCCGCACCATCCTTGAACGAAGTGGAGCTTGACGCGAAGTCCTTCCTTCACGAACTGCAGTGGCGTCATCAAACTTCATCAAACAACTTCTTCTGTTCGGGATCACTTTATCACGCGCGGTCCCACAACCTGTATAACAATCTATATCTGGTAGCCGGAGATCACTACGGCAGAACTAAAAGTGGCTCGAGTGAGCGGTGATAACGACTCATGTCAGTAGTATCCTCGGGCCACTGCTAGGGCTACCGAGTCAGCGAGCCGAACGAAATAAACAAAATGGAACCGACAAGAAGCAAGCGTCGATCGACCTTGGAAACGATATACATATCTCAGACTCAGATCGCTTAATAGAAGAAGCACGTCCTCCGGAAATATCTCTCCTTCCCACCATTGCAACCTCACTCACATGGCATACCCTACCTGCGAAAAAAAAAAAATTAAAAAATCAAAATGTCATGCCACGGCGAGCGAAGGCGCGAACGTACATGACTGGAAGAGATTGAAGCACGCGCGACAGACTCATCGTACGTGCTACCCTTGCTGAGCCTGCTGGGCCCATGACCATCAGGGGGAGTCGACACGAGTGCCGGCGGGTCGATGAATGGATCGAGCGGAGCCGGAACCCCCGTGCGGGACGGCTCGTCGGGTAGATGCGTTGCGTTGGGTAGCATAGAGTCCGGGTCCGCGAACGGGTCCTGCGCAGGCGTAAATGCCTCGCCCCAGCCACCCATGGTCGGGATAGGCGGGAGTACGGTCGCTTCTTCTTTGAGTGGCAGCTGCCGGGCCGGCTCGATCGCCGGTGCCGGTGCCGGTGGTGAGAAGTCGAATGCAGGCTGGGAGACGCGATTGGCTCTCTGCCGGCTCCGGTGGAGCACGAAACCGACGATTAGGAGGACGAGGATGACGGCTACTGAGACAGGTGCGACTATAGCCGCGACGGGGACAGACCTTAAAAAAAAAAAAGCAGGGTGAGCACATTACTGTACGAGATAGTGACGAGTCGCTACTTTTTGTTGCCGGTAGCAGGGACACCTGAAAAAACAGTGGGCAGAACTGTCTGGACTGTCTGTGTCACGGGTATGGAGGTTGGCGTGCCCGATATCTGGATGGGAGAGAAAGTAACAACCGCTGTAGTCGTCGTGAAAGAAGCAGTGACATCCTGGCTGAACGCGGTCGGAGTAGAGAAGTCCGTCGTGCTCGGGACATCATCAATGACAGCAAACTGGTTGGGACTAAATGGGCTGGATCAGACGTGCCGGAAAAAAAAAAAAAAGAAAGTTTGGAGACACGACGCACTTGGAGAAAGGCGCTGAACGGACGCCATCGACACTTGTGAGGGAAGGGATAGTGGTTGTGGTTGTAGAGGTAATAAAGGAGGTGGTGGAGAGAGAGGGAGAGGATGCGGTAGATATAGCAATTCTGCCTACCTCCCCAGGAAAAGACGTCGAGTCAGGAGGCAGTGAGTCACTAGAACTTGGCCGAGGTGGCTCCGGCTTCGATTGGTTCTTCTGCGGAATGTCAGAGGGGATCAGAGTGTGCACCGCGCCAGCTGGGTGGTCGGTGGTGACTATGCTATCCGTGGTTTTGGTTTTTAAAACAGAAGAGCTGGTAACGGAAGTAGATAGCACAAAGGTGGTCACAGAAGTGGTCTTGCTGCCAGGAGGAGTCGACACAACGAGTAGACTGCTCGACAACGAGGTGGTTGTTTTCACTGGCTGGCCGTTGGTGTTTTTTCCGCCATCGGTTAATGGAAGAACCGAGGTAGGAGTCTGCCCCGGGGGCAGTGTCAAGGTCGGGCTCGTGCTCGTGCTCGTGATTGTATTCGAAGTCGAAGAGAGCCTTGGAATGCCATCAAGTGAGAGTGATGGTTGAGGACTTGGCGTGTTCAGTGATATACTGTTGTACGCCTTGGTGTTATAGTCCTGCGCGAAAAGCGAACTGGCAGAAGTAGACAGCGGAAGATGACCATGCGTTATCGTCGCGGATGGCACGTTCGTCAAAGTCGCCTCGTTCGCGGCGAGCTGACATTTAGTGGGCCACAGGCAGTCGCTAGAGAGTGATGTGGTGGTTAGATGCGATATGTCGGTGGTGAAGCTCTTGCTAGAGAGAGTAGATGACGAGATGCTACTTGAAGAGGTGAGAATTGGAGGAACGTCCTTAGGGTTCGAAGGTGAGGAGAGGACGACGTCTGAATGTACCGAAGGTTCTGCCTTTTGTGTTGGAGGCAGTCTCGACAACGACGACGACGAGCTGCAGTCAAGTGAGTAGTTCGCTCAACATCGTAGGGACGACCAAAACGAACCTTGTAGGGACACGAGTAGTATGTTCCGGGCTCGATGTCGTGATCACTGGCTCGCTCGCGAAATGAAGACGTGGAGAAGGAGAAGGCAGTGCTGGTGACAGTCTCAGTGAGTCATTCAATGACACGATTTTCTGACTTACAATCGCTTGAAATGGTAGGGGGAAATCTAGTACCAGTAGTTGAAAGCGGTGGGGTGCTGGCCGGAGGAGGACTCGGAACAGGCGTAGAGGTGTGCACTGGCCAATGTCGCGTGATGGAATGAACCCACGGAAATGAAGTGCGGTAGAAACCACGTACCATGGTCAGATTCAAGTGAAGACGCTCTACGTCTTGTTGAGGTGGCGAGTTCCGTAGAAGACACTATGCCTTCCGAGCTGGGGTTGGACTTGGCATGTTCGCCCTGCGAATTGCCGTGCTCTGCGAGAAGAAAACCAATGAATCTGTCTGTTCAGAGTAGCGTTTGTAGGATCCCGCACCTGAGCCCACATCAACACCGCTATAATCTGAAGGAATGACAATATTTTTTGCGCGCCTCCAGGACGCTTTCCACGGTAAAGGGGCCATCTAGGCCGGGAGAAAAACGAAGTATACAGGAAGGTCCTAAAAAAACCACGTCAGGAAGACCATAGAGAGCACTCGGGAACGAATTTTCCGCATACACCAGGATAACCTGTGGGAGGTCATGGACGTTGGGAAAAAACCCTGATCCAGATACACTAGAAAGCGGAGGCACAAGCTCCCCGTCCAGTAAGCGACCGCTAAGCGATCGTGACTGTGATAAGGATCGGCAGTTCACTTGTTCCGAAATCGAAGTGCCCGAGTCGGAATATCACTCAGCGCAGCACGCTACCAGAAAGTATGATAGAGCATAGTCGGTCTTTGCAGGCCCCGTATAAAATTGCCCCTTAGAGTTGGCTCTTCCAAGAAGTAGAACACGGTTTTGAGTACGCTGGATCATTCTGGACGAGTTGAATGAGGCGGCCGGGACGGGTTCTCTTGATGAGATAATCATGTGATGGTGAGCTTAAGCGCTACTCTTGTCGTTAACGACAACGACAAAGACGAGCACTATTAGCCTGAGATGCCGAAAAGCATCAAGGAACTAAAGCCTATACCCCCCAACCCTCCCCGATGGGAGCCAAGCACCGATCCCTCGTCCATCACCATCCCGGGGCTTGACACCGCCGCCTCAGTCAACGACCAAATCGACCAGATCGACCAACTCATCACCCTGAAGCTCCAGGTACTTTTTTCTCATGGTTTCTGACGCGCTAGACCCGAATTCCTGGTGGTGATAAAGGACATCGATGCCAACTTTTCCAAGATGCAGCAAGTGCTTTCAAATCGCATTCTACCTGCGGTCAAGCGTTTCGCGATAGGCACCGAGCCCGTGCGGGAAGCAGCCAAGGTATGCACTCTGTACCCATTTGATCTGTTCGACGTGTATTATTTCACTTCCCCCCCCCTGTCTAGTTCTGGACTTCTTTCTTCGAACATGCCGCGCAGGTCCATATCCCCACCTCCGACAACCTGTCCTCCATGCAAGAGCCTTCTGCCACCTCTTCGGACGCCCACGACGTAGTAGCCTCTACTACCGAAACTTCATCCGCCACCACCACCACCCCAGGCCCCAGTTCCCCCACGTTCGACCTGAATCGCACGCCATCCGAGAGCTCCTTCCTCCCCGCACACGCCGCAGTATCCTCTACACCCGCAGCAGCGACCGCGCGCGCACAAGCCGCAAACAACAACAACAACAACAACAGCAACAACAACAGCACCTTCTTCACCACCCAGCCATCCATCGCCGACCCGCCGTCCTGGAGCTCGCTCGTCGAGTCCCCACTCGTCCGCCTCGACCGCGAACTGCGCGAATTCACACGCGCAGACCCCCAGCCCGCATCATCGACCTCCACAGACGACGTCTCCGCGCTCCCGACCCCAACGCGCATCCGCACTCCACACATCTCAACAACGCGCTCCGTCGTCGTCAACGACCCGACGACGACGACGACGAAACACTACGAAGACTACGAAGAAGAGCCCACGCTGCCAGTGGGCATGTCCCCGCCCGTCATGTTCCCCTTTGCGCGTCTGCCGACGCTGGGCCGCTCGCCCGCCAAGAACGCCGCGGCGCACATCCGCCACACGCTCGTGCGTGACGCCCTGCGCGATGCGGGTGGCACCAGCGCTACCAGCGGGAGCTCCGCCGTACTGTCGCCGCCCTCGCTCTCGCGCTATACCCGCGGCGCGAGCACGGGCGCGAGCTTGACGAGCATGGGCACCGACCCAGAGCTCGACAGCCTCATGCGCCGAGTCTCCCTCTTCCCGCGCGACCCACAGAGCCGCCCACAACAGCAGCAGCAGCAGCAGCAGCAAGTCTCGTCCTCGAGCGCCACGCACGAGACGGTGTCACTTATGACGCCTCCCCCTTCCTCAGGCGCAGTGGCAGGAGTGACCGCGACGCCCGAAAGCGACGACGGGTCCGCGTCTACGTTCTCGTCTTCGGGAGAGGAGGATTCGGTACACAACACGGCACACCCGAGCGCCGCATTCCTGCTCGCGTCGCGGCAGCGCGGGCGTAATGACGATGACGATAATGACGACGATGAGGACGACTCGCTCGACGCGGACCCGGACGCTGCCACTGCGTCTTTCGAGCCTGTGCACCCGTTTGCGCGGGCGGTGGCTGCGGGAGCCGAGGACGATTCGTTCGACTCGCTCGATGGCGACGCGCCAGAGGAGACGGTGTTCGGTGCGCGGCCTGTGAAACGCGGGGCGGCATTGCCATTGCGCACGTGACCCATCGCCCAGATGTTGAAGTGAGCAACTCGTGCTCTAATACTGTATTAAGTACAGTACGGTAACAAGGAACGGAAAGGGTATGCGTGTGTGTATCATACTATGTAGATGATCGTGTGTTGTGGGGACTGGGAACTGAAGAAAGGTCCGTACTCCTAGATTAACGGGTCCGCTAAGGAAAAAAAAAAGTGGAGAATAACAGAGACAAGAAAGCGTTCAAAGGTTGTAATAACGTAACTACTGTAGGAGTTCAAGGAATGTGTGTCATGACAGACGTCACCGTTCTCACTCCGCGCCTGCGCCCCCTAGAACGTGCTCTACATGATGACACAATTGTCCTTCGTGCGCGGCGTATCTCCGGAGCCAGCGCCGTCCCCATCGCGCTGCACTATCGAATCGGTAGCAACGGGCCCAGCGTTCCCATTCAGGCGCTCCGCCGCACGCTTATCACCAAGCTCGGCAGCTTTTTTGTACATGCTCGTTGCCCTGTTCATGTCGGTAGCGTTTCGTCAGTACACACACACACACACACAGCCGTCGTAATTTTCAGGGTTAGGAAGGTGGGAGGGGACACGCACAAGTGTTGATTGGGCGGAGTTCCGATCGAGACCTCGTAAAAGTACCCGACGGCATACATGGCCTTGGCGAGCCCAGCATCGGCGGCGCGCTTGGCCCAGAGGAACGCCTCAGTGTCCGATTGTGGGAGTACGCCGGGGGAGCCGACGAGGTACCATGCGGTCAGCGCAAAGCACGCATCGCGGTGATTTTGCTGCGCAGCGATGTTCTGCACGAGTGCCGTCAACCGATCGCGCAAAAAAAAACAAAAGAGAGGGAGGACAAGGGACTTACGTAATAGTGGATGGATAACGCGGGGTCCTGTGGGCAGCCCATCTTGCCGTATTCATAGCACTCGCCAAGGCGGTACGCGCTTGGTGCGTAGCCGAGTTCCGCCGCCTGCGCAAGGAGCTCCGCGGAGTACTCAAAGTCGACAAAGACGACGTTGTGGATGCCCCGCTCGTGTAGAAGCGCGAGTTCGTGTAGCGCGTGTGGGAATTCCGCAGTAGCGTGTTCGGCGGAGCGCTTGAGCCACTTGACGCCCTCCTTGGGCCGCTTCGACATGCTCAGTTCACCGTTGAGCTCAGCGATGCCAAGGCGGTAGAGCGCGCCCGGGTGGGAAGAAGCGGCGGCTTTGCGGTAAAATTGTATCGCTTTCGCCGACTCACGCCGGCAGCCCCAGCCATTCTCGCAGCACGTTCCTGCTCGGTACGCCGCATCCGGGTGGCCGTGCTTGGCGGCAAGGATAAAGAGAGGAAAGGCGCGGTCAAAGTCTTGGCGGTTCTTGTGGGTCCCAATCCCATTCGCGTAGCAGTCGGCGAGAAAATACTGAGAGGGCATGTGCCCGCGGTCTGCGTTGCGCTTGAGGAGCGATGTGGCCTCCTTTATGAGATCATCCCGCTTTTCGACCGCCTTTTCGACGTCCATGACGTTGCCCGGCGTGAGTTCGGGGATGGGAAGCGTCTTAGAGGCATCGACCATGAAGACGGCAAACTCGAACTGGAGGTCTGGGTCCTGGGTCTTTTTGGCATTCGCGCGGTACAGCTCGAGCGTCCGTTCGTGGGATAGGAGAGCCGCTTGGTTTCCAGGACGCAGGTGGGAATGATCGAGGATGGGCCCCGGGGGTGGCGAATGGGCGCGGACGGACTGTGTGGTGATAGAGCGGGGAGGACCTGGGGCCGGCTGGTACGGTGGCTGATCGCTCTGGTAAAAATCGTCGTCCTCAGGTGAAGGTGATCCATCGTCTTCAATGTATTGGGGCTGCGTCTGTGGGGAATACTGGGGCTGGGGCTGGGGCGGTGGGGGTGGTGGCGTTGGTAGGTAGTGAGACGAGGGGCGGGACTGCCGGGACGAACGTGGGTCTGCGGGCGTAGCGTAGCCGTCGTCGGGGTCATATTGGGGTTGTAACTGGGACGAAGGATTGTGGGAGTGCGGTCGAGGGTGTCTTAGTGGACGAGAGTCGGGTCGAAAGGCCTCTGGAGGCAAGTCAGGTCGCCCTGGGTATAAATCATTTAGGTTTGAGGAGTTTGGCCGTGACAAGGGCTGGTGCATGATGAAGGAGCGAAGTGAGGCCGTGTTCGGGTCAACTCAGAGCTGAGCCCGAAAGGGAAACTCGCCCACTCAGTCGCTTTGCTCACCACATCAACTGTGGCTCCTAAATTGCCCCGGATATCTTTCCTAGTCTGACTAAACTATTACACAACAGACACCTTGACGACACGCAGTCTTTTCGGATCTTTCTGCTGCTCCCCAACAGCGACGTAGTTCAATTTCGGCGTTTTTTTAATAAAAAAAACATAAATACTCCGCTGCGTGGAACCCATCGCACTTGTAGCATTACGAGAAAGAGTCGGGATTTCCCGTTTGAGAATAGGTACGTACAATGAGCATGACCGAGGTACCGTAATCGGGCGTACTTGTTGGGAAGGGGCACCACATGATGGTAATATGTCACGGGATTGATCAAGTCCTTGGTGTATGCGCGCCTATGAGACTCGTCCTAAGCTGGCGGAAGGGTGCGTCGGCAATGTGTTGCGCTAAGAACTCTCAGGGGGGGTACCAGTGGGTAGCTCAAGTGTTGACGGCGTTGGCCTTGGATTCAGCGCATTGGCGAAGGATGGGAAGAACCCGTCATCAAAGTGTCGGGGTCCTGTCTACCCAGCTTTTGTCAATGCTCTGGTGCGCGCTCTGTCAATACAAGTGTGAGAAGTAGTGAGGCACGAGATAAGGACACCCGCCGCCCCATATACATGAAGTACTGTAGTAGTGGTCAAGAATTGCGCATGTGACTCCGAGGAAGACAAGATGGAGTATTGCACCCGAGCACCAAGGAACCCAATCCAGTCATAAAAGTCTCTGCGTGGGAGTGTGCGAGACAGAAGGTCCCCAAGTCCACGTTCGAAAGCAGACACGAGCGTGTGTGCGGCCTTGAAGGGTCTGGGAACTGAGATGAGTTGGCTCGCCTTTTTCGCCTGAGCCTCTCATCCACGTTTCTTGCTTGGCCTCCCCTCTGCAGCTTAAACCCTATCCACTTTGAGCGATGTAGAAAGTGATAAAATGTTACTGGAAGACCCGATGATAGATCTGCGGTGCAAGGAGCACTGACTAGCGACTGAAACATAACTGACAGTCTCAGACTAGATTCTCAGTGTGAACATACGTATTACAGTTAACTCTGGTTACTCTATGCCCACAATGCTGGAATAATAGTCCCTCTAATGGTACAGTATGAATAAGACATGGTAGTGAGAATGGAGGGTGTGAGAGAAGGCAAGGGGGCACATAGTGGCAAATGGAGGAAATAAGTAAGAGGATGATTGACGGCCCGGAGTTCTCTCCCCCAAAAGGAAATATATTAATAGCTCACGCGCTCACGTTTTACGGCGCAGGTGTTGTTCTGTACCTCAGTGCTGAAAAAGACGCAACCTTGGACGCAACAGCCCTTACGCCCACTTCCAGTGACATCGCCGTACCTACATTCACGCCTGGCACGTCTGATCAAGCGGGACCCTAGTCTTACACTGTCCTTCGTGAAGCATGCCAGTGACTTTTCATGACGCGAACACTTTACAAGGTGGACTATTGTAACTCGATCAGATCCTTTACGCCACGAAACCGCAACTGACAATAGGCTGTGGAACAAAACGGACGAATGATCTTCTACTGTCGACGCCGGAAGACATAAGAAAGGCATTGGTTCCGGATCCTTGTTGCTACTTTCCAGTGATATCTGCCTAGCGCTTACTGATCATGTGCACGATTTACGCCACGGCGCTCGTGGTGGCGTGCTCAAAGGTTTCGAGAAAGGTGTCACATTGACCGTCCCTCTCAACAAAATGAGTCTCCGTATAACTGACATCGGTTCTGACGTCTTACTCTCTGTTGTTGATCATGTTTTCTACCCCTGAAACTTCCTCAAGAAGCCCCGACAGAGAAAGCTGAACGCGAGACTAATGTGTCCTTGTGCTACATCCTCATACAAGTCGCTCGAGTTTTCTCCCAGGGCCTCTCGCCCCTCCAGCAGTCTCATGGGTTCACATGGTAAAAATGATGGGATATATATACCGGACTGCAAGGGCACCTCTGGTAGAAGCGGAACTCGCAGGTGCCTTGTCAGGGCTTGATGTGGGAGGTGCGCTCGAGTTCTCACGTACCGTTGTGTCATCGTTTACCTTTACTTTCAGATGTTTTCGTTATGCACGTTCGAGCTCAGAATGCGGCTGTCGTCGTTCGTGTCCTCGTCGGCCATGTTCGAAGTTTCTCCGCAAGCCAGCGTCGTTACGTCCACTAACGGAAAGCTACTTTGCTCCTATCCCGGACCAGCGGTCCAGGTCTCGGCCGAGATCTTTTCCAATGGATTTTTTCTTCGCGAACTTGCCTCCTTTCTCATTCAAATGGATATCGACGTGTTGGATTCCACTGCAACTGCAGTCAAGGCGGGATCCACAGTACGCGAAGTTCGTGAGAGCGCTCACCCAAAGTATATAACCGAACTATTGGTGGGAATTCTCAGAGGTTTCGGTCGACCAGCCTCCGTAGATCGTATCATGAAACGGATAGGGGACGAAGTTCTTTGGAAAGACGCTTACAAACCTTGGCGCCGATCGCCGTTATGGCTAGTTATCAAGGTGGCTCTCCAAACCTCTCTAGACAGCAACATGTACAAATCGTTCATGCTCGTTTTCCATACGTACATCCTTAACATCTGCATCCAAAGAAGCTTTTCAAGTGAAATGCCCTATTTAATGAGGGTCAAAATCGCACGTCGTCTTTCAAAGCTGGGTCCTGCTGTTTCGGACGGCGTCTATCAAGCTGTGTACCACGCCGCAAAAAATACGGAGACGCTTCTTCAAAATCGGTGGTCGAGTTTTCAGAAGAATCGAGCGGTTTCTCTGGCGTGGCTCCCCGAGCAGCTAGACGTCGTCAGCGATGTCACAATCACTCTCAACAATTCGCGTCCATTCCTCATAAATGCACTTCATTTGACATTTCACAGTTACTCGTCGAAGTCGTTTAGCCCTTCTCATCGACCGCGTCTCGCAAGTACGTTAGACTTTGGTCACCTTTCGGACGGCCAACTTGCGGCGGCCGTCGCGGAGGACAAGCGCACCGCTCTCGCGGACTTCGAGTCTTCTGTCGAGAGATACCTGGATTCTTGGGTCGATGCCTATCAGCACGATGAAAATGCCCCGGACGTGATTGCGTCCTACATCGAGCAGTATTTCGATATCGCGAAGGATACCTACGGTGCTGATCCGGAGGATAATTCAGTGATGATATTTACAGTCATGGGTCTTTGGATGGCTCTGGATCAGCTGACCACCCAACAATGTCCTCTCCTGGCGTCGTATTCACCAGAGATTTCCTTCATCCTCTACTCCTTCATCGCTCCCGCTCCCTTCAAACGTGCCACACTCATTGAAGAGCATATTTTACAGCGGCACCAGGAGGCTTCTTACACAACATCCATATTTTCGGACAGTGTCACTGAATCGTCGTTTGCTCCACAGTATTTCCGTACTTCTCAAAGGTTACAACAACTCGAGGTTGAAATCATCCAACATGCTTGGGAAGAGCGAAATCTGAAGCGTGCTGAACTCGACTCATTGAACGGCCAATGGCAATTACTTAAATATATGGCCGCAGAGATGGATCATGCTTACTTGGAGGATAATAGAGGGAACTCGACTCATCGGAACAAATTGTGTCAAAAGTGTCAAACAAACAAAGCGGCCAATAGATTGAAGATCAGTGTCCATGAATGGCCCCTGCCACAGGCGACGGTGCAAGCACAATTAGTAATATTCGAGCTTTCTCCACCACGTGCGTTTTCCACGTGGCGCGAGATAACCTACAAGATTCTCTGCGACATCGGGACGCCCAACGTTTCTGATGACGCTAACCAACCAAAGGTTCTCTTAGATACCTTCTCTGGTCTAACACAATGGGCGGCGCGTCACGAGTATCATCGGATCACAATTGGGTCCACCACGAAGTCCTTCGGGGACCAAACACATTACAAGATGGTTCAATTCCAGCCGATGATTCCGATGTCCTACTCAACAACGGGCTATCCTTCAAATTGTATGATCGTAAGGCCAAATGCTGGGCAGCATAGCCTTTCCTTGGGACTTCCGTCGCGAATCTCTGCACACCTCTTATCCCCGTGTCGTCACCGTACGGCAAGATCCACTCCTTTGTTTGTGGAACGCACCATACCCCTAACGAGGTGATCGCTGGTCAAGCCGACTGCCCCCCGGAGCTGACCCCTCATGAGTACTTGGCGTTTTCTGAGTTGCGGAGCGGGCCACGTTTGCAATGGCTGAACATAGCAAGGGAACTGTCATCGCCCTCGCTCTCGTTTCGCCGCGAGGGGGTACATACGTTGATCACTCAAGCGGCCTGGCATCTTGGCCTATTGTCAGACGGCGTACGCGAGTGGCACACCGACCTTGGCATTCCCAGCTTTGGATGGACACTTGTGCGCGAACTGGAGGGCCTTCTTGGAAGGATAGAGGCCAACTGGCTAGAGGAAGTCACCGCCAGGACTATTGGTATGTTAAATTTCAATCTTCGCTACATGTCGCCTTTAGTTTAATGTGTTGTAGCTCTTATTACCAGCCGCCTTCTATCTTCTACTCGCGATCGCGATATTCGTCAACGAGCGTATGCGCTGCTCCGGAGGGCACGGAGCGTATCACATAAGTGGATCGTCGAGCTTGGTTTGAAGCTAGATATGATTGAAGACGAAATGTCTCGCACCAACCTGCGTCGACGACTCTGCACACTGGCTGCGACGTGTTTCTCTACCTATGACGTTTGTCAGGAACACATCCCTTGGACACTTGCCAGCGACGACGATATCGCTACAGCTGTGTATTGCGCAGTAATTGTACACGACAACACCCCCTCGATTCTCGAAGACGACCACTCTCGTTATCTCAATCGGCTTCTCAATCGACACCGCCGCCTCCTTCATTTTCTCGAACCGTCATCTCTCCGCGAATGCGTACCGTCCAACCCATCGGGTTTTGATCAAGGCCTCGCAGGTTTGTGGCCCGGGTTCCGTCGGCAGAATTCTTCAAATTGGCATGTACTTCCCAGTCCAAACTCACGATGGATTTCCTGTATCGTGGAAGGTGGACATGAGGTCCATTATAATCTATTGACCGGGCAACTGCTGATTGGTGGGAAACCTCTTGGAAGACTGCCGCAAGAGATTATAAGCCATTCAACTTACGCGAGCGTCTTAGGAGCCGTGAGTATTTTCGTTATCCTGATTCACGCTCACACGTGCACTTGTGCACTTTTCAGCGAATTCTCGACGTAGTTCCTGCTGACATCCCTTGGATGGAGTTCATGACGCGATCTAACGTCTCTGGGTACCAGGTAGATGTTGGACATTTGACGACGTTGGGCAGTACTAATTCGAGTAAAGATATACTTTTCGCTACGTGATGGAAATCTAATTCTGCAAGCTCAGCGACGGGAAGATCCTCGACTCTTACAGTTTGTCCCACGCGCAGTGTTTGTTGACGACTTCCCGAGGGCTTTCCTGGATGACCATGTACACTGGCTCAACCTTCGCACTGGAGAAGTCGAGTTCCGCCCCGTTGAATCCCCTTGGACCTCAGATCCGTCTAATTGGCGACTCACTGTCCATATCGATGACACCCCGTCCCTGTTCCGCAAGATTTCTGCAGATGGCGTTGCCCCAGTAGATCTGATCGATATTCGTTCCGCCACATTTCAAATGATATCTCGCTTACTTTCCCCACTCGAATCTCCGGAGCATATTATCGTCACGTGCACAAATCACGCGCTAGAGGCTTCCCTCGGTCGACTGCATCTCGTATTCTTCGTTAATCAGAATTCGGAATTGGAGTGTCGAAGCATGCCGGGATATGTCGTTGACGAATTTCAGTCTTGCGGCGCGATTTTTGGACTGAAAAAAATCAACTCGTCTTGCGCGCGAGCAACAGGTCTTCGGAGATGCCGCGACGAGTGATTATCCCACAGGGAGATATTGAGTTTGGCTTGGATGGAGACTTCGCCAGTGTCTCTATAAAGACGGGAGCGACGCGGAACGTCCACTGGCACGAGTATACCATCGACACCGATCTAGGACGTCTCACCGGAAACGTGAGCCTGCATAGCAAGCTATACCAATGTTATTTGCATGCGCTTACGAGCCATTACCTTCTCGGTCCATTACTTGGCCACACTGGAACCGAAGAATCCTTCAACATGTTGCAAAGCGCTGCTTTTCTGTCTTTTCAAAGACTAGGCAATGATGATGTAAAGCTCTTGAACCTGATTAGCGACTTGACGCCAATCGGAGCATATTATCCTCCACATCTTAGGTCGATGGTTACGGTGGAATGGAATGACCTTCCTGTTCTCTCACAGCTCCTCAGCAGACTTTCTGATCTCGCCGACCGACGCATTTTCTATGTTCCGTTCTCTCGGAATCTGCAAATGAGCGCCTTCGTGGTCCAAAGCATTAGCACTCTCTACAGACGATGCGCGGAAGAGGGTGGTGTCCTTGTCGTCCAGCCCGAGCATTTACTCTCGCAAAAACTGATGTGTATCGATACTCTCTTAACATCCGACGACGACTGCGAGAAACACACCATTACTAACGAAATCAAAGCCCTACAAGGTTGGTTAGCTAGAGTATCGCGCGACGTACTCGACGAGAGCGATGATATCCTGCACGTTCGATATCAATTAGTCTACACAGCGGGCGTGCAAATGCCTGTCGAAGATCATCCAAATCGTTGGTCCACGACGCAACAGATATTCAGTCGACTACGGTCACACGCCGAGCGGTTGCACGCCAATTTTCCACAAATGTTTGAGCTCGATCAGACCCAGAGGGGATTTCCTGCGATGCGAATCCTGCATCAAAAGGTATCTCGACAGATTTCTTTGCTCATTTCCGAGGATGCTCTTGGGGGCGCATTATCTACCCTGCCACTCACTGTCCTTCCGCCCTTAGTTCGGGATGCCACCCGCCGCTTCATCACCCAGAGGGTAGTTTCTGTCGAAGATCATCAATTGATCAGATCGCACTGCTCTGGAACAACCTTATGGAGCGGAATACTTTTACTCCATGGACTCCTGGTTGATGGCGATGGGATCCTTGGTTATGTGTTGAAGGAACGCCGGTGGAGAGTAGACTATGGTCTTGACCCAAGTAGGACGTTCCTAGCTGTCCCGTATCATGCAAAGGTAAGCCCACCTACAAGCCTATCCACGGAACATAGCTTATGGTAAACGTAGGACGTGCCAAGCTTGAGCGGAGTTTGGCCACCCAGACGTAGCCATTGCGCTGACTTGCCTTAGCTATTACTATGGTGGTTTAACAAAGCAGCAAGTACTTCAGTGCTTTGATTTGTTAATCAAGCTCGACAATCCCGATATGGAATACGACGAGTGGGTCGAGTTTGGGGAGGGAATTCACACTTCACTGCGACAGGTCAAAGGCGTTAATGTGAATGATGATACGCAACTCGACAAACACCTTGTTCCGCTATTCTCGAGGAATACGAGAGTCATTGATTTCTATCTGTCCCTAGTGGTCTTTCCTCGAGTGGTCAAGGGATTCCCGTCTAAACTTTCTACGTCAGCCTGGGATCTAGTAGAAGACAAGTCGAATGTGACGACCGGTTTCAGTGGCACGAACGATAATCGGTTTCTCTTGCCGACGTCAATGACTCAGGAAGATCCCGTCTCCCAACTAAGCACCAATGCACTCGTCATGCAGTACCTTCTCCAGCCAGAAAATAACCATTATGAGTGTACTGAAAGTATTAACGGCGAACGTGAATCCGCGAAAGGCTTCTTGCGGCGACTAATTGCGGCGACTAACCAGACACAAGCCCGAGATCCGAGTGTTATTGGACGTTGGAGCACAAATGCTGGAATTGCCGAATGAAGAGTTGGCGCGACACTGGCTCTCCCTGAAACCCCATATCTCAGCAGCCATTTTTTTCAACGAATTGGATCACCTCACCGTGCTCACCCAGGATGGAACAGTCGAGCCACTGATCTCTTCTCCATTCAATCGACAGCTCGACAGGTGCATCGTATACTTTGATGACGCGCATACACGAGGGACGGATTTGAAGCTTCCTCGAGGAACACGCGCGGCAGTCACGCTCGGGCCGAAGGTCACTAAAGATAGGCTGCTACAAGGTGAGTTTTTACACAAATGATGGGGAATTGGCTAAGAGAATGTAGGGTGTATGCGAATGCGACAGCTAGGGAAGGAGCATTCGGTGATGTTCTTTGCTCCAGGAGAAGTCGACCGTCGGATTCGCGGGCTTATTTCAAGAGGTCAAGATTCCGAGAAAGGCGTACGTGTGACCGACGTCCTCCGTTGGGCCATGCACGAAACTTGTTGGGATATTGTACACCATCTCCCGCACTGGGCGCAGCAAGGAGTCGACCATCACCGGCGGTTCTCAGCCTACAAGCGGTACGATTCGACCGGGGAACTGAAAGTTTTAAGGAGCTCATGGTTACAGCCCGAATCAAAAACTCTCGAAGAAATATATGAACCGGTTTCGAGGGCGCAAGGCGCATGGTTGGGCCCCGAAATAAACAGCGTTCCGTCTCTACGCGAACGGTTGGAACGCCTTGGAGTAACTCGGTTGACCGACGTAAGGATGGCAGAAGAGCAAGAGCGAGAGGTCAACCACGAAGTCGAGGTCGAAGGCCATGCTGAATATCCTCCGAAGGTTTTCCCTGCGGAACATATCATATGCGGCGAGATCCGCCACTTTGTCAGTACTGGAGTACTTGCCAAGTTTTCGATGTATATCATCCCACTATTCACCCCAACGGAGATTGACAAGGCCTTGGATTCGACGGCAGGATGGACCCCGTCTCCACTAGCGACCATAGATTTTGCTATCACCACCACTGATTCCAGTATCACGGACTCGACAGACTACCTTCGTCCGGTCAATTGGATTCTATCAAGCGGATTTGGGAAGGAAAGTGTTGCGATCGTCATTAGCCCTTATGAGGCGAACGAACTACTCCCCAACATACGCAAGAGTGGAAAGGTCCGATTGCATGTTTATGCACCACGAGTCACCGCCTCCATGCGGTCCTTCTCGGACCTCACGTTCTACACCGTCCCAGAGTCTCCGGAGAAATGGACAGCCGCCGCGCACCTCCGAACTGAGCTGGATCTATTTGCGCGACAACTCTACTTCGACACCATACAGGAGTACCGACGGCTGTGTGCATTACTTGCACTACACATTGTGCATCCAGGTGCAAAGTTGATGGATTTGTATCTCCAGCATATCGTACCGGTCGGAGGTCACCGCTTACCACCAGCGCGATCGCTACGTTCAAGAGGCTGACGGCGTTACGGAGGAAGGGGATGGGTTTCGGTGGGACGGACCTCGGTCGTGTTTTAGATGCTCGCCCATTGAGCAGCGAGTTTGAGTCGTGGGTCAGGAAAGAATGAAGGCTGTCGTTGCCTCGTTGTCCTGGACATGCTGTGCTATACTGTAGTTTGTACTGCCCATTCACCGTGAGTTGATGTCGTTTATGTATAGCCCGGTTGAGGTGGATGTGGACAAAAAACCACCGCGCCGAGCTTCAAGTCAACTGTGCTGTGTGTTGGTGTTACCTACCGCAAATCCGTCGCCAAGTTCCGAAGTGATTTATTATTAAACGGGCCATTGTAAGGTCTTAAAATGATATTAGAAGCTGCTATAAGACATTATTATATATAATATAATTGGATTATAAGGTTTATAATAATAATTTCGAATTGCTTATAACCTTTCTAAAACTTGGATATACTATATTATATTAGATCACCATAAGTCATTAACCCTCTTCGGAGCTCTTAGCCCATTACTGTATCTCGGGAACGATGCATCCGATCAAGGATGACGATGACAGTGAGAGCTCCTACAATCCCTTTATCGAACCCACCAATTTGGAAACGACACCCTCCCGGCGCACGTCAGAGGCTAGGAACGGCAACTCGCATAGGAAAGAAACGCCGTTTCTGGGGCGACTCTGATGATGACTGTGTGTGAACCGACACCTTTAGGGTCGCAGTCATTGTTGGCCCGCTTGTGATTCGAGAAAAAAAACTGTGGCCCCTGTACCGCCTGGGCTTGCGACCCCCCCAAAAAATCGACCGTGGTTGAGATGAGGGCGTCTTTTTTCATAATTTTTGCTCATTTAGCAACTTGGTCGCCGCTTACAGGGGGGGTCTGCAGCAGGATGATCTATATTGAAAAATGTGCCTGGAACCTGCGCACCCCAATTCGTTCAATGTGGCCCACCACTGCCAAGGACAAGGTTGTCGCTCAAGCGGGATTCATCATACTTGTGCAAAGATCAGGCCAATTACACCAAGTCGAAGTAATTCTAGACCCGGCTCGGCCATTGCACCTTTTTTTTTCCCCCAAGCTAAGCCAACAAGCCAGATGCGAGGCGCAGTTCGCGCAACCCGCCACATATATATATCGTTCTAACCCCGTAGCTACCCAACACCAACCAACCGATCAATGCGCGCACGGTAACGCGAGCCATCCAATCCGACGCAAAAACAAGACGACGCAAAAGACGACCATGGCACCGAGTGCCGCGCGGCGCGCGCGCTCCGTGCGCACCATCTCCTTCGCGCGCACGAGCGCGGAACTCGGGGGCCCCAACGCGCCCGCCCTGTCGATCGCATCAATCTCTTCCTTTGTGAGGTCCGCTATGGGCACGATCTATCAGCGTTGTTTTTTTTTTTCGCCGCAAAGGGGGGGGGGACGCACGGAGATGGACGACGGCGAGGTACTCGTCGAGGCGCGTGCGGCGCTCGGTGGTAGTGACGACGACGAAGCCCTTTGCGTGTGCCCATTTGAATATCACCTGGCCTGGCGTGCCGCCGATCCTGCGTGCGATTGTGGATAACACGGGGTCGACGGGCCCACCGGGGTACTTCGTGATCGGGCTGGCGTGTCCGTGGTGTGTCAGTCGTGGTAAAGGGGAAGAAGGGGAAGAAGAAGGGGACGCACGCGAGGCTGCCGTACGCTTCGGTGACGATGCCGTGCTTGGCGGAAAACTCGAGCACTTCCTTCCACGACGCGTAGTTATAAGGATGGAGCTGAATCTGCTCCCATCAACATACACGCCCAAATAAAAATGGTGTTCTCTGATCCGACGTACCTGGTTCACGGCCGGGACCGTCTTTCCAGTCTTGACGACGCGCTGCAACAGCTCGAGCGTAAAGTTGCTCACCCCAATACTCCTAACCCACACGCGACACCCGCCGTCATCAAAAACCCCTCTTCCACGACGATTTAAAAAAAAACAAAAAAAAGGCACACACTTTGCCAGCCCAGCTTCGCGGATCTCGACCATCCGCCCCCACAGCCCCTCCACGTCATCGTTCACGATGGTCCACAGGCCATGCACGAGGTACAAATCGAGGTGCGTAAGGCCGAGCTTGTGTAGGGTGGTGCGCACCGCCCCTTGCACGTCATCGTCCTGCCCGTCGTACTTGCCCGTCACCCACATGTCTTCACGTGCGAGCCCGCTCTCGCGAATCGCCGCACCGACAAATTGCTCGTTTGCATAAACTAGCCGACGGGGCCGAAAAAAAAAAAAAAGTAGGGGTATGAGAACAGACTCTGATCGCCAAGATGAGTTGTAACACACAGGCAGCTGTATCGACGTGCGAGAATCCCGCTTCAAGTGCCTGCTCTACGACCGCGGTCACATCCTAAAAGAAATTATATCGATCGTCGGTATAGACTAGAGAGGACGAAGTGACTCTTGCCTTGTACTTGAGTTTAGACCCGGTGCCAAACGCGAGGACGGGGATCTGGAGTTGGGGACAAAACAGAAAATCACGGTCACAAAACAACGAGAAATTCAGGAAAAAATATTGACCTGGTTGCCGTCGTTGAGCAGAGTCGTTGGGACAGACATTGGATCTGAGTTGTGGGCGAGTCACAGCAATCATAATCAAATGGCGTTGATTATTATTCCCACGCAATGGTAACACGCGGTGGTGAGAAAACAAACTATTCGCATATAATACGAAAGCACCCAACGACCTATCCTATCTCTCAGAACAACAGAGGATGCAAGCACAACATGGACAGATGTTATATACCAGCTAAATGAGGTTGAGAGTGTGAAGAGAGATTACGCCTACCCACTGACCAACAGAACAGGCACAATTAAGGTATCGCCTGAGAGGATAAAGGGTTCAGGAGACGTCGATGGAGACGCACTCCGCATGTGCGAGCAACACGGCAACTACATAAGCCGGAGAGTTTTTAAGTTAAGCCGTAGTATGGCCTCGCGAACTAAAGAAACAACCCGCGAATTAGTGGTAGGAAAATACACCAAGGAATACACACACCACTTGCGATAATCTGGGCGGTTTTCTCCTTGTCGACGACCGATGTGTAGTGAACTGTAGCCAAGACGACACCATGTTAGCCAAATCCCACCTGGCATGTCATACAAATACGCACTGAACAATTCGCGGTCACGATTGGGCGAGTTTTGACTGTGCAACTGGCCAAACTTATTGCGGAGGTCTAAACGAAGGTTTAGATCGATGGGGTCGTTCTTCGAGAAGCCACCACGCTCACATTTTGATACGGACTCATAGTCGTTAGGCCGGTCCCCGTACGTCACCAAATGGTTCTTCAGTCGGACACCCGCTTCGAGTTTCTCTCGCAAGAGATCGCACTTGTTTAGGAAAAGCACGATGGGCACCTTGTCGAGAAGCCTATTCGACACAACTGCGCGCCAAAGTAGCAACGAATCCTCCAGGCGATTGACGCGCGTGTCCTGCAGCACCCTGTTTAGAAGAGGAGACGGCATTTTCGGGACCGGAACACGCACCTCCGTAAGCACCTGATCAAACGCAGATATTGGCGCCAAGAAGATGATGCTATTCACTTGATTTTGGGCTCAGGTCCAAATAATTTTAGTAGCATCACATGGACACACCATCTTGGAAAAAAGGGGCCCATGCATGGCGTTGGTTGCGCGCTCCGCCAACATCGTAAATCACCCAACTGGTGTTACCCCGCATAGTACCCATGCTAATCGTGAACGGATGCTCGACGACGCCAACGGTCTTCAGGCGTGCTTTCAGAACGTCGTCTGAACCGTAGTTAGATGGCAGCTTGTGGCGGATACACCAAGGAACGTACCATCGGTAGGTGAATAATCTTTCGCCGTGATACGCTCTATTTGGTCGAGATAGCTGTATTTTCAGCTTAGCGCCGTCGAATGACTTGCATATGACGGGGGCACGAGACGCACAATCCACTACTTTCTTGCAGCCTGACCCGCTTGTCCACCAAGCGGTGGCGCACCCATTCATCGCTCCAAAGACGCACCATCGCATCGCGACACCTGTCTAGGACATGCACCGGATCTGAGGGGTCGTCCCACCACGACGTTGATGGTGTTATCCGTTTCGAACTGCGCTTTAATGTGAACGCACGCTTCCAATTGCTTGTCGTGCGTACGGCATACTCGCCGCGTGGCGTAGACCAACCTGGCGTGCTCCCGTCTCCGAGACGGGTTGCCTCGTCGTCGTCGCCGTCGTCTTCGCGCAGCCTGTGCATTAATAGCCCCTCTAGTTCCAACACGGGCGCTAACATAGCACTGTATTCGGCATGCTTCTCTGCGGCGATACGGTGGATTTCAGGGTCGGTGGGTACTGAGGAGGTAGAAGTATGCCTGTCACTGATAATGGAGGCGGTGTCAAGTATCTCCTCATCGCGCTCCGCGGATATGGTATCGAGAATCCTGTCGGGGCAATGAGTTGTACGAGTGCATGACATATGAAAAGGACGGACCTTCGGACAGAGCGGACGAGATTGAGATAGATAACGGTGCGCCATGCTATTCGTTCGGCCTGAAAGGCTGCAGGAGTGTGCAGGAGCTGGAACTCTGCGAAATGAGTGAGCGTGGGAATATATGCGCAGGAGCGAGATGAATGGATGCCTGCAGGCACAGCCTTGAGCGGGGGGGGGGGGCATGCATCCATCAGACACATATATGTATATGCGCCCATGTCGCGCCCAAAAGGAAGTGTGATGGGAGCACCTACGTTTGAGGGTCGTACTTTTCCCGCTCTCGCTTTGGCCCAATAAGAGGATCTTCACATCAGGCCTAGTCCTCTTGAGTTCCACACGTTCCACACGAAGTTGCTCATCGATGGCGTCGCTGACTTGCTTAGCTTGTTGTTCCGCGAGAATGCGCATTTCGCGCTGGGCGGGTGTTTCATCGGGTGGCGGACGGAGAAATGCTTCGAAGGGATCGTTCGACGAGAGACGACGATTCTGAGGGACGGATTTGGCAGCGACCATGGCTGCGAAACGTTGTTATGTGGGGATGGACGGTGAAACTATATACCGACGATCAGACGCCGAGGATATTCGTGTTGGCAACGCGCGGGAGGAGACGGAGGAGGATAGAAGACAAGGCGAGGGTAGCAAATGGGGAAAGAGCGAGGAGGAGGAAGTGGGGTAACGTACGGGAGGGAATACGCGCGGGCCGGCTCGCGCACGAGGGGAAGTGATGGGATGGGATGGGAAGGGGTGGGATGGGGGGAGAAGGTAAGGAGAGCCGAGGACGAGGAGCGACGTACAAATAAAGAGAAGCCTCGGAGAGCTAAACTCTCTCTGAATCGAGAAGTGGGCGACTGCATAAATTGGAATTGGTAAACACTGCGTGAGAGGTTGCCAAAAAAGTCTTGCCTGTTTCTTTTTTGCCCCGGTGTGGATCTCCATCCCCGTCCCCATACACCTGTAAAGGCCGCCGTATACAGCTGTTTTCAGGTACACCTCTGCGCCCTCCGCGGTCACAACCCATTTTGCGGCGGCAATCACCACCTCTGACATCGTGGACGCGGAGTACAGCACCTAGGCCGTGCCTCTTGCCGTAAATATCATTTTGACTTATCTGGGTCACACGTGACTAAGTCTTTCTCACGCATGCGCGTCGCGTCCCAGTCTTTCTCAAGCCGCACACTTTCACCTGATCGTCTTTCCTGCTCTCCTCATGTTCTTAACTCGCTCAGAGTACGGTGAGCCCTGAGCTCCAGCTGATCGCATATAACCCTGAGCCCCTTGTTTTCATTCAAGATCGCGGTGTCAATACCTTCTCACCTGAAGGACGATTATTCCAAGGTACTTGCAGCTCCAATGGGGAAATTTTCATCGTGCCTCTTATCGGTCTGACGGCGTGTTGTGTGCAATAGTCGAATATGCCATCGAGGCGATAAAAGTACGTTTGTTCTGTCCCACGCTGGGTTTTTGATACCGTGCCGAACGCACAGCATCTTGCTTCCAGCTCGGCTCTACAACTGTAGGCATCCGCACGCCACACGGCGTCGTCCTAGGCGTCGAGAAGCGAGTCCAGTCTCCCTTGCTCGAGGCTTCGTCAATAGAGAAAATCATGGAGATCGACACGCATCTCGGGTGTGCCATGTCTGGCCTCACTGCCGATGCACGCACCATCGTCGACCACGCCCGCGTCACCGCCCAGAACCACGCATTTACCTACGACGAGCGCATCAAGGTGGAGAGCGTCACGCAGGCGGTCTGCGACCTCGCGCTCCGTTTCGGCGAGAGTGTGCACGACGAGGACGCGATGATGAGCCGCCCGTTCGGTGTCGCCCTCCTCATCGCCGGCACCGACGAGCTCGGCCCACAGCTGTGCGTACCTTGTCTGTCCTTCGTTATGGCTCTTTGACAAGGCCACAGATACCACACCGACCCCTCGGGGACGTTTGTACGTTACGACGCCAAGGCAATCGGTTCGGGTTCCGAGGCAGCGCAGAGCGAGCTCCAGGACAAATGGCACTCGGTGCGCACTTCCCTCGTATGCGGTTTAAACGAATGCGCTAGTCCTTACCTCGACCCGTAGCAAATGTCTCTCGCAGAAGCGCAGGTCCTTGTTTTGAGAGTTCTCAAGCAAGTGATGGAAGAGAAGCTCGACCAACATAACGTACAGCTTGCCCAGGTACGCGCATCTCCACTGATAACATCACGTGATGAACGCACATCCAATTCATTCTGGCCTAGGTTACGACCGACAAAGGCTTCCACATTTTGGACGAACGGGAGCTAAAGGAGGTTATAGATACCATGTGAGGTTGTAACGCGATTGAAACCTGCAGGCGTAACTACGTAGCTGGCCTTGCAGGCTTGTACCAACACAGTCATCCGCTGATCCCTTGCTACGCTCGCCCCGTCCCTTTTCGATGATATGGATTCATGAAACGAAACAGAGGAAAAGAAGAAAGAACCAAGGAACGCCCCGGTGATGCCGCCTCTCCGAGTTGCGTCACATACCAAAGCCCTCGGCGCAAATTGCGGCGGACCGCTCATACGCCGCTTGCCAACTGTTAGATACTGTAACCCTGGGGCAGACGAGAACGTTTCGTTTGGGCCGAGGGTAGCGGGCCCGCTGGTGATCGCAGGCCGACCGAAGAACTCTATAATAGACGGCAACGAAACGAATACCAGATACAAACGAGCGCAGGAACCAGCCAGTAGGCTGCGGCAAGACGTAATGTAATGCTACAAGAGACGAACAGATCTCAACGTGGTGGTGATTATGATTGTTGGTGATGATGATGATTGCGATGATGACGACGATGAGTGGTGGATAAGGAAGAAAGTGAGCCCCGCTTTTCTCCCTCTTTTTCTATATCCCATTTAAGGACAGGTGAAGAGAATCGAAACCTGTTCTCCACGGGGCGCTCGAATTCAATTGCACAAGTCGAATGGGATGCGATGTTCCGCACGCCGCACAGTTTGCGCCCCATGCCACCTACTGCGGAGCGCAGAAAGGGTGTCCTAAAAAAACGAGATGGGGACGCGCCGCCCCAGGAATTTCAGCACTCAAAGTGACAGAGACGTAGAGACGAGAGCTTCGTGATCCGAGGAGCGGGAAGGAAAAAAAAAAAAAAAAACTTACGTGAATAAAGGCGGTCACTGCGCGGGGACGCCGAGGGCGACTGCCGTGACTGCAACAGAGACTCGGGCTGGGATCAACAAGAGAATGACCGTGATGACTACGGCTCTTCTTGGCGTGGTTGTGGGAATAACCGTCGTGCTGTGCGTTATAGGTGCAGGTGTGGGTCGTCGTCGAGCAGCCGGCGGTCGATTCAGTCGACGGTTCGGAGTCGGTCGGCGATGGCATGACGATTTCTATCTCGGCATCGGCATCGAAGATGTCCTTGGGCTGAACAAGCTCGCGTCGTCAGGCGGGGCACGCGTGACACGTTTTGATCGTATAGTTATACGTACCAGGGCAAAGCTCGAGCGCGACGGGGCCCGAGGCGGGCTGGAGAATCGGTAATCTACAGTCTTCCCGCGCGAGTCAGTGACTTGTCCGATCAATGGTGACGGAAGCGCGTTGAAACAGGAGAGACGGGGAGCGTTTGGGAAGATAGGGGTCTCGTAAAGAGCTATTTACCGTTAGAAACTCGCTGTCAAGCCGCGGCGGATATCGAGGTGGGTGCGGTCCGGGTGCAAAGGAGGGTGTAGACTTGGACCGGGGAACGCCGAATCTGTTCCATCGCCTGCTGCCGCGTGGCGCTGCCGGCCGTGCCTGGGAGAGAACGAAGGAGATGGACGGGAGCGTCGGATCGTGCGAGCGCATTCCTCTCTCTCTCTCTCTAGGCGGAAATCTGTGACGAAAAGAAGAAGAAGAGAGAGGGGGGGAGAAAGAAACTGGTGAGGAGGGAAGAGAGGTGAGGGAAGAAGGGGACAGGATGGGCAAGGGGTGGCAGTGTGGGAGGGGACGCTGTACACGCAGGGTCTTATATGCGTCCTCCTCCGAGCGGACGAATCATCCGCGCTTCCCAATCCATACCCAGCACAGATCAAGTTGGTAAATTTAGCGCGAGACGTGCGGCAACCGATCCTGAGAAGCAAGATCGCTCAGGCCTCGGAGGGGGGGTGCAAGAGTCATGTCATGTCCAAAGAGTCACGGAACGGACGTGTGGGCCGCCGTGCAACGGGGCAAGGGGCACCAAGATGGCCGAGAAAGGCAAGAAAGCGTCCAGGTTTTGGTAATATTTGGGGATGGCTGACTGTTTTCAGACATTGGGTATTGTGCGCTCCGGAGGTTCACTTCACCTGCAGACAAAGTGAGACAGAAGGATACGTATGTATGTGATTTGCCCCCCGCAGCGGCGCAAAGCAGAGAAGAAGAAGAAGAAGCAAACCCCTGACTTGGAGACAGAGACCAAAGACGCGCGCGAGCAGGAGAGATCTGAGTCGGTAAACAGTAGGAACACGCCGGAGACTCGCATGATGGGCTGCCGGTGATGGGCATGCTTGCGGCGCATGGAGTGGCCACAGGGCCATCTATCTACACAAGCGCGCCACCAGATTTAGGGGCCCCTTCCTGGGAAGTGTCTAATAAGCTCCGGGTATGGTTGGATGGATTGTTCCTCGATGCTCGCACCTCTGGTACTTAGTCTTAAAATGACGTGCTATCAAATCATACAATGCCGGCGTGATCCGCCGTTCGAGAGCACAATACAGTGTACCCTGCCTGCCTAGGCCTAGGGAAGCAGGAAGGTGGGGGCTGTAGATGGGCGCCACCTACTGCATTGATTCCTGAAGATGGGTGGGTGGGAGCTGAGCGGGCCATTGTTTACCTAAACGAGGCCATGTAGTACGTCAAGGAGAAGACGCACATCTCTGTGCAGCGCTCCATCATGCATCACCTTCCGGGCGAGATAGCCGTGCTTCCTGTGCCGTATGTCTGTCAATCATGATCACGACTGCCTGTCCTGTCCAAAGGGACCAGGGCACCACACCCAAAAAGAACATTGTTCGTTGCCTTTCAAACCCAGGGCACACTTTTACTTCTTCCTAGTACTACCGCACGACACCTTTGAGAAAGAGAACCACGTTCGTGCCCCCCCGAATGGCGACGCGGCGATGGCCCGCGATATGATGCAGTGGTGAATAGAACCGGCTTAATGACTGGATTAATGAAACAAAGACAGACGAACAGGTGAGTTACAGTAATCACGTCGTGGCACGCCGGGCACCCCATCAGTGCGCCCCAAGATGGTCTTTTTGAATTGGTTGAACGACGAACAAATTGATGAACGTGGAAATCTCGCAATGTATGTCGTGGTGGTCTAGGCAGGCGTCTGATTCTATGTTTGCTCCATTACGCCCATTTCGTCCATCGCGATCCTGGAGACCTTGACGACGCCCCCTCCTGGAGCGCCTGGTCAAAGGTCAACTGACTTCCATGAAGCCCCCCCCCCCCCCCAAACGTGCAACTACTTGATCGATCTGATCTCGCGGACACCCGCTCTCAAGCATCCCAAAACAGGCAAACCAACACAGGATAAAGCCGTTCCCCGTCACATTTAGGTTTAGGCAGTGGAGGTGCCACCGTGCTGCTACGTACGATAGTGATAATAATAATAAAAAAGGAAGCACTCCGTGGTGGACGGGTGTCTGAAATCGGTGTGGCTTACAGGAGGGGAAGGGGAGAAGAGACAATTTGCTTGCCGCATGGCTTACTGACATAACCAAAATCGAATAGGAAGTGCCGTAATGACTTCGCCTCAACCATTGAACCAAAAGATACGGTTTCTCATCACGAGCTAAGGTTTTCTGAAAAGAAGCATCGCGCGGTGTGAATAGTACTGTAACTGTTGGGCTCAAGATCGATCCCGGCGATGGCGGTGCTGAGGTTATGATAAACGAGCACTTTATGGCCCCTAGGCTCTCACGAGAAGCAGGAGGGAAACAAATACAGGAAGCAATATCAGGAGAGAGGATTACGTTGTTGGTGAGCAGTTAGGAGGGCAAAAAAGAAGCAAGACATACAACAATCGACCCTCCCCCCCACGTTTTTGGTTTTGCCGGAGGTATGTCCGAGATGGGCGGCCAGTCCATATACACTTGTAGACCAGAGTCCGACTACTTGAGTGCTCCGACAGTCCCGCAAGAACCATTCATCGATGGCGCATGGAGTAAGAGGAGCGCAGCAAAACATGGTGCCACGGGTGAGCTCTCGACAGTCCCCGCTATTTACTGCATCATGACAAACTGTCAAAAAAAAAAACATCGCGAAATTCCGAGTTATCATGCTGTAATGATTCATCTCATTAAAACCTAATGAAGCCATGAACATAAGAGAGACCGGGGAATTTACTCAGGCCACTCAGACTCGAGTGCTACTTCAAGGGGCAATAGTATCTTAATAGGTCAGTGATCAGTTCAGCTTGAGATTATGGCTTTGTCCGATTATAAGGGTGCTCCGAAACTGGGACGAGGTACGTCCTAACAAGGAAACGGGTGGGGAATTATCGTAATAAACTGCGAAGCTCGGGCCATTGGCGTTGTCATATGAACACGGAACCACCCCCTAGCCTGACCAAAGAAGCATGCATGTTGTATGGAGGCCATGCCCGAACCGAGAGAGATGAGCTGAACCCAACTCATTATGAACGGGGGTTTGTGTTGTCCAACCCTACCCCCAACAGTTCTTGCAGTGATTAACACATTGAAACGGGGCATTAAGACGGTAACAAGAATACCACACGCAGTCCTTGACTTACGTCCGAAATAGCCGGTCGAGCTGAGTGAAGATTCAAAGAAGCGAGACCGCACGCTCTCGGGTTTCATGACCGCCCAAATTACGCCTGCCAAGTTCTTGTGCGCGGTGCGCCAGTTCGAGGGTCCTTCGGTCGTGTAGTTGTAGACGCAGCCTCTTCATATTCGAGTTTTGCACATGCGTCGCCAAGTTTTCGTTTAGTAATCAATCGTCAATGGACTAAGTGTGTGTGAATCGGTCCAAGCGACCGGTGTTTTGCGGTATACTGTAATCGATGGGGAAGGCTCCACGCAGGTGGAGATGAGTCAACAGTGCTACCGGCACGAGAGAGCCTAATTTTGTGATGCCGCCAGAAATCTTAACATGAACGCATGAGCTCGAGTCTTCACCACGAGCCTGAGAGACTGATGCATAGAGATGACGAGGGGTCGAGAGGGGTCGCGAAGATAGGAAACTTGGTCGGACGATCTGGACGCGGCATACTGGTAGACGTACGTTATCAGCGAATAGAGGGGATAGAGGGGGACTGCCTGTTGTACCCTATGCCCTTGGAGATTGCTCCACTATCCCCAGTTTGTCCAGGAAGGTTCGCCCCGTGGTTCTCGACCGCCTCGTCCATACCATCCGAAGCCCCTACCTCGACCACGGCCTCTAAATAATTTCTGGGGTTGCCGCGTGTTTCCAGGCTCTCCACCGGTCCTATAGAATGCCGCCGAAGCGCGGCCGATCTTCACAATCGGCACAATTGCGGCTGCAGTGGAGTCGACGTATAGAAGCTGGGGCTCGAAGAAGAGAACGTCGGCTGCAGCTTCACGTGTCTGTGCGCACTCTTCCACTGCCGGCGGCGGGGAAGAAGCGTCGGGAGTACTACATGATCGTAATGGGGGGTCGAATAGATAGTCGACTCCCATGCCCGTCCGGAAGTCTTCGCCCTGACGGCAGCTTTCGCCTTTCCCCGAGCGCAAAGATGACTCGCCACACGGTGTGATTGGCGGCGGCGGCGAGGGCGGTGCAAGCGGCGTCAACTGCGGGGACCTCCGATCAGTTTCGTCATGCGAAAAAATGGGCACGTAACCTAACCTGCGCGATCACATGCAATTCGGGGTGCTCTGTTTTCGCGGGAGCTGGCGATGTGTGCCGCCGCCCCGCAGGTGTCTTCGTCTCGGCATCCGTAGTTTCTCCCTTGGCCCTTTCTCTGCGATTGCGATTTCTTCGTTTCAGCTTCCCGGAGCGCCCTTCCTGGTCGTTTGACCACGGGGTCTCATCTCTGAGTAGTTGGGGTTGGTCGTCTCCCTCCCCCACCCGATTCTCACATGCCCCTCCGAGTCCCTCGTTCCCCCCAGCGTTCTTCGCGAGAGCAGCAGCGTCGTTTTCTTCATCCGCAGTGGCCTTCTTCCTCCTCAGAGCCTCGCATTTACGCTCAAACTCCCTCCGCTGCCCCTCCAACCGCCGCTCGTTCTCGCGCCGACGCTCCTCCTCCCGTAACCGCCGGCGCCTCGCTCGCTCATCATCTTTTTCTACGTCGTTCGGCATTCCGGATCTGCGTCACTGGCTCCGAGGCGCTGTTGGGGTAACTGTCAAAATAGGTGTGTAACCTGGGCGTGGGATGAGAGAAAGAGAGTCAGTCGGCGCGTCATGCAACGTGATGCGAAGAAGGCAACGCAAAATCACGGTACACACAAAACATGCACGCACCTCAGTCGGGTCCTGCACCCGCACCTACACTTCGTGTCCCCTTAGTAAACTCCTGTCAAGGAGTGGCGAGGTGAGTAGCCCTGAGCCGTAAGGCGCCAACAAACCCGAAACCCATGGAGAACGCACACTCAGACTGCTGCGGCCGCAAAATGACAGAGGAATAAACCTTATCAGACATAAAATAATTCACTACAGGAAGAATCAAGGGAAGAACTTTGGCCTGTCTGTGACCAGAGAAGACCAACTTCCTGGTACATGGGCGAACAGCACCACCACCCTACTCCAGTGTTGGACAGTTGCCGACTAAGGTCAAGAGTCAATGTCATCACATGTCGACTAGTCGGTGACTAGTCGCCGACTGTGGAACGACCATGACTTTTCTCATCACGTGACAGTAGCACATTCCGGAATCTGTATTGAGTAATATTGTATGATTTCTCTTATTCCATACCACAATGACTCATAGTGGCCGGTCATCTAATCGTTCTTGGGTCCGTGACTTCTTTAAGGACCACCCAAAACTTGCCCAAAAAGCACCTGAAGCATACTCGGGCACGCGGACAACCCACGACAAAGCAAAAGTATACTGCAAGCTCTGTTTGGTCAAGCACGTCAATGAGGTCCTTGAACAAGACACAAGAGCTGTTGAAGCGGGTACTCGGCAGTTTGTTCGATCCAATGATATGATCGAACTGGAGCGTGCGTAACACTATCACATCAAAATTTCTTAGCTCAATTTCTTTTCGATTAGTTTTTTCGGTTAGGCAGAATGAGGCTGGCCGCGGGTGGTTATCAGCACGTACAGAGGGGCTGGTCAATCATCTTCGACTCTGTGATCTTCAGCCCCCAGCAGTGCTTGAGAAAGCTCAGGCACATAAAGATCGTGTGTTGGGAACCACTGCAGCTGGCAAAAGGACCCGTCGCGATATGGAGGAAGAATCCGAAGATCCTGAGGCATCGTCATCGCTATTCCGACAACGCAGCATATCACCGTATCTGGGTCAACTACCTGCGTTCCATGTTCAAACATCTTCTGAGACCTTCCAGTCCCCGTACACCCTCTCGGTCGTATCAAGGGGATCTTATTCTGATTTTGAATGAGAGCCCTCTGTTGCCTCCTCTATCTCCACCTCATCGTCTAGCCGCGGTGCCTCTCCCTTCAACTTCCCGCAAATCCCATCTCGATCTCAATCTCGATCTCGACGCGGCGCATCTCGTCCCTCTTCACTTAACCCTCAAGCACTCGCCGAACCGACCTGGTCAGACATACAACAGGCGCGCTTTGAGGAACGAATCACACGCATCACTGCAGCGGCGGGATTTCCGCTCTCGTGGGTGGAAAACCCAGAGTGGCTGGATTTTTGCAACGACTTTGTTCCGCAGGCCAAGTCGCCAAGTTGAAAAGTTCTTACCAAACGTCTTCTGCCGTGAACACTCAACGAATTACAACAGAAGGCAAAGCAACGGGTAAGTGGCAAGAACGCAACTGCCTCGTGCGATGGCTGGACAGGCGAAAATTTCCATCATTACATCGCGTTTATGATCATGGTTGATAAGAAGGTATGGCGCTTTTATTACGACGAGCACACTGTATCTGACTAGAACTAGGTCCATACAGTGAATGTTCATGACGCGTCTAACGAAAAAAAGATGGCCAACAATCTATATAATCTAATGGTGGAAGTACTCGAGCGTCTTCAGTCAGAATGGAAGGTCACTGTTGTCGCGTTCACGACAGATGCATCTGGCGAATCTCGAAAAGCACGAAAGCTACTACTTGCGCGTTTTCCACACCTTGTATGCCCTGACTGTTTTGCGCACCAGGTTTGACTTTTTATTTATTTATATTCTTCGTTATACTGACACAATCGTTTCAAAGGTGAACCTCATTGTCGGGGACTACTTCAAGGCCGAGTCGATATATGTCAAGCATAGCAAGATGGCCTCAGATCTCATCAGCTGGCTACGCAGCAAGACATATGTCCTTGCCCGCCTTCGGGAGATTCAGACGCAAAACGGACGGCCGCCGCTTACTGTGATTCGCGCGGTCTTAACAAGGTGGACAGCACACTACCTCACCTTCAAGTGTCTGCTCGAGCTCGAGCTCCCTCTCCGAACCCTCATTACTCAAGACGCAATGGCTTCATCCGATCAACAGGTCTTCATCTCTCCGGGCTTGACAGCAGCAAATAAACGAAAGGCGCGTGAAATGAAAGCAGTCATTGAGGACAGCACTTTCTGGCACTCATTAGCTCGGTACGTCAATCCGAGATCAGTGGTATCGGTCTAATATTTTTTGATACAGCCTCAAGACGCATCTTGAACCCCTTGCGAGAGCCGCAAATGTGGCCCAAGCGGCATTCTGTCGTTTGGATCAGATCTTGCTCACGTTTGGCTCCCTCAGCATATATTATCGCGAAATCATGGATCAAGACCCCGACAATGCCATCGGATGTACAGCTATTCTCGACAGCATCGAGAAGCGGTGGGCGAAAGCAGACCAGGACATCTTCATTGCAGCCGTTCTTTTAAATCCGTTTGTCAAAACCGCCGCCTTTTCTCCTCGAGTTTCGTTCCTCACACGAGCTGGCGTGTTTACGCTGCTGAAGCGTTTGTATCAACGCTTCTTCTCCATCACCGAGTCCCCCGACCAGCTGTCTGCCAATATAAACACACTCTTCACAAACATCCAGGACTACTTCAGCGAGCATGGCGGCGACTTGGCAGCGTATGCTGGTCCCATCAAAGATAGGGCGCAGGCTAATGGCGTGTCCCCGGATCCGGTTGAGCTATATGAGGGAATGGTTCCCATCACTGCCGGCTCCCCCCCAACACCACTCTTTAAGCTCGCACTTCACATCTTGTCCATTTGTCCTAATTCTGCCTCATGCGAGCGGTTGTTCAGCGTCTTCGGCAACACTCTCACAAAGCTCAGGAATCGTCTAGGAAAGTCCACCCTCACCTCACTCGCGGAACTGAAAATGCACATACGCGATGAACACGTGCGCAACGGCGATACCAAACAGCGGCTGAAGCGCTTCTATGGGACCACATCACGAGCAAGTCCCTCCTCAGGTCAACTGGAGTCCCTCCTCACCCCACCGCTGCTGGACGATGAAGCAGGAGACATTGCAATGGATATTGATCCTGTGTTGCAGCAGTTGTCGGATGGTGAGACTGATGATTTTAATCGCATTACAGAGTCTTTCGGCAGGCAATCAGACTACGACAATGACGACGGGGACGGACAAATGCCGTCAACCATTTCAATTACGATTGTCGACCTTTTTAACCACGCAGAAAAAAATTGGATATCATTACATGAACGCAGCGCGTCTCGGAGCCTAAACGAGGAACTGGAGCTCTATGAGCTCCTCAACTCGGACCCAGCAGGAGTGGAAGGTGTTGACGTAGAGATTGATCACGCTCTGGATAGTATATTCGTTGTCTAGTATGCACGCGCGACACGACTTCGTTTTTTATGCATACAAATTAATTGTCGAATTGGGTGACACCGATTACCTCACTAACTGATGTAGGCGTGGGAACAGTCACGGTCATTTGCGGTCACTGACCCCATGGTCAGATGACTTTCCTGACTCTCACGACTAGTCACTGACTGGCACAACACTGCCCTACTCTACATATGATTGCGTTGCTATTACGTCTTTTAGAAGGAGTATTGCCTGGTGGCGAGGGCGTCGAGCGCCGCAGGCCACTTAATCAACTCCACTCTATGTCTAACGGGGGGGCGTGCTGGCGCACGTGAAACACTGGATAGAGCATGAATGGAACTCGACCGTTGCGATATCGTCGCTGATTGAGTGGACATTGTCACGTGAATGTTGCAATAGATGGGCCCTGGTAGCTATAGGTATGAGTAGCGAACATCAAACGGTCCAAGAAACAGTCCGTTCTACACTTCGGGAGTTTACATCGTGTCACCCACATGGCTGTGTACGAAATCGGCCTTCTCGGTGACTTACATATCAAAGTGCAACTTCTATCAACTGCGAGGTAGTAACTACCTCACGGTTGATAGGTGTTGACTAGAAGTTTACACATGCTGATAACTGTTCGATTAGCTCAAGTAGCACGCCAGTGCATTTTGACCCCGACAGTTATCAGCGCGACATCATTCCAAGACATCTTCTGCCGATGATGTGACTGCATGAACGAGCGAAGAACCGGGCTTCAATGCTTTCTCCGGGTCGAATATTTCTCACCCTCGCTCCATGAACACATGAAATGGCGTGAGGGAGTCAGGCACTCATCGGCAGCGCGGGCGACGGTGCTGAGAAATCGTGAGGGGTCCATATGAACTATACATTGTCGTAAGGCCATCCGGGAAGGGAAGGGACCCATGGGGTAAGCTGTGGGGCGTTCCCAGTCGAATCGCCGTCACCTAGCCGAGTAGTTTGGGTGATGTCCGGACGTGACCAGGGACCTTTCAAGCATTGCTCTCGTCGACTTGCAAGGAGGCTCGCTCAGCGGTCAAATCTACGAGGAGTGTGGCGTGCCCCAATTATCGAAGGATCCGGTAGTTGATTTCGGCATGACTGTCGAGGAGCGGGTTTTCATCGATCGCCGGACATGTATTGACTAAACCTAGGAATCGGTTCAGCCAGTACATGTCCAGCCAGTCCAGATATTCACCGCGAGGCGATCCTGATCGTGCCGAGAAGTTAGTATGGTCCTCTGCCACAGATGGGCCCTTCTTCCGACGTCGAGAAGCTGTCTCGATCCGCCAGATGCAAGTAGTCCAGTAGGCAATCCATTGACGCCGCGGGTATGAGCTCCTCGCTCGGGGAACGTGGGGTTTCCAGGGTCGTGGAAGTCGGCTATGGGGAGACAATACTTCAGAAATCAGTCGATACAGAAAGTAGGGGTTAATATATTCTGGAACAGCACGTGGGGAATTCCCAGTATGACATAAAAAAAGATCGAGAGAAGGGGGAGGAGAAGGAAAAGAGAGACTGGTGACCGAGGGTGATGAAGGTCGTTCTTTTGTATGAGCTTTGTCTCTGCTATTTTGGAATGCGAGTGATGGTTCAAGTTACGGTGAAACCCTTTTGGATTGACTTCCGGGTCTTGCTGGGAAAGTGCAGATCGATGGTCACACAGCCACACCTTGGTGCGCGTGTATGTACAGTGTACAAAGGCGTGCGCAGGCGAGTAGACGCTGACACCAAAAAACTTGGAAACCATGGGGGACGTACTTCTCATATCTACGTCCTGCATAGCCGTGGCGGCTGATGAGCGTGTGCTCCCTCCTTGGATATTGAACTTTCTGCGAACAAAGGTCGTCTTTTGGGTGGATCACCTCAGTATCGACAGTGCTGGTGTAATAAATAGTCGGTAGCAATAAACATGGGTGCCAGGCGCAACGAGAAAAGAGAGAGTAGTACTGTACCCTTGTTCAGTGGTTTTCTTCAATTCGTGGTCTTTGTCATCTCAAGGAAATCACGACTTGAGAGTATGGGTACAAAACGCCGTGATTGCTCGGATTAAGCAGGATAGGCGCTCGTGTATGCAAAACGTTTGCGCTTCCCACCCAACTTGAAAGATAAGACCACCCAAAAAAAGAAACAATCGACGACCGGTAAATTTACTACACAAATACAATCTAAAAGTACCCCTCCCGCCTCGGCACGCTTACAGGCGGTGGCCGTTCCCTCCCCGCGGCGCTCCCAGGTCGATCGCGCGAGCGCGGCGGTGGCGCAGGGTTAATCCCGCGCGCGGAGAGCGGGAACGTGCCCATGCGCGGCGCCGGAGCTGCCAGCGGCACGGGTGCGGGCGATGGCGAGCGGACGGACGAAGGCGTCGGCGTTGGCGCGCGCCCAGGAGTGGGCGTGCCGGCGCGCGAGGGGGTGGGGGCCGATCCGCGGGGAGGAGTGATCGGCGGCTGCGCCGGCGTCGCTGAGCGGCTCGAGGTTTTCACAGAGGCGGAGGGCGGGGGGCGTGGTGAGCGTGTGCGGCGAGTGATTGGGGTTGCGAAGGTCGGCGAGGGGGACGATGATAGCGAGAGCGAGGATGTAGAGGGGTGGCTTGCTGACGAGAACGTGCGCGGGAGCGGCGGGGGCGTGCTCGCCGCAGTCGTTGTTGTGGGAAGAGGCGAGGATACAGGCGCGCTGCGCAGAGTGCGGGCGGGCAAGTCTGGCGCGGGCGCTGACAGTGGGGTGTTCCGCCCTGAGCGTGCGGGCAGTTCCGGTGTCATGGCGGGAGACGATGTAAGTGCGGAACCCAGTATTGGTTCTGGAGGCGCTGGTGTGCTGCGTGCAGAACGGGAAGGTATATCTGCCCGCGTAGGAAGCGCTGCTTTCGGTGCAGGGGCAAGAATCGGGACTTGTGGGGAGACGTTTTCCAGGGGATTTGCGACAAGGAGCGCGTCTAGAATGAAGCGAAAGTCAAGGCCAAACTCTTGAAGGAGCTTTGTACAAATTAAAGGTCAGAAGCCGATTAGGGAAGACCGAGCACAGACCTTGCGACTTTGGTTATGAGTGATACTGAGAGCCTCGTCGACGACGCTCTTGTCCACGTCTGTGCAAAATACCTGTATCCTGAACATCTCTGCAAAAGTTTCTATCTGGCTCTTTGCCCATTCGATGAAGCCTTCAAATAGTGAGCTGGGGGTACATGACCAAAACGGGACCACTCACTACTCGCAACTTCGTTCTCCTTGAAGCTCGCAAGGAACCAGTCCGCCGTGTGCTTGATGACAGTGAAGATGGTGGTCGAGAGGTCGTTGATGTAAGTTCCGATATGACCGTCGAAGCGGATCATGCGCACAAGCCGGCGCGCTGTCTCCGTCCGCGCAGCGAGAAATGTTGTGCGCGCGGCGGCGCCTGCATCGAGACGAATGAGTAGGGCGATAAGCTTCTTGACCGCCTCCTTATGGTTTTGTGGATAAGAAAGCGCTTGTAACAGAGCGGAGGTGAGCGAGGCCGTCAATGGAGTGAGCTTTGTTGCCAAGAGGGGCATAGTGGCGAGCTTCGCCTGGCCTGTGCTGACGTGAGAAAAATTACAAGCTGATGTGAAGTCGGAAGAACACACCTTGCTCGACGAGTTCAACTGCTCTATCCCACTCTCGCAAGGCAATTGCCACGTTTAACTCATCCGCAAAATCGCCAATCCATCGGGCGTCCCGTTCTGCGTTTTCTTTCGCGCTGTCGCTCATGCCCGCTTGCTGCGCGAGATCGGACATCCAATCGGGAACGGGAGGGATGTCTCCCATAGCGACTGAACCGCTCTGTGAAGTGACGGAGGTCGGAATCGACGGACGGAAGGCAAGAATCGAGGCAACGCACGCCGCCTCCAGTCCATAAGCTCTTTCGTCTTTCGTGTTCGCCCTCACGTTCCTTGCGCTTCTTCGCAGCCAGTTCTTCTGCAACGTGACGAAACTGCGAAAGTAGGCTTTTCTTGTCTGAAGCGGAGTCCGTGCGATACACGTGCGTCTCCTTTCCATGTTTGATTTTGAAGACATTGACGAGTGCTGCGAGATGCCGCTAAGACACGTATATACGCGGAGAGTAGGTTGTATCACATACTAGCGGTATCCTTCGTATCCAATACGAGCATTTCGTTAAGCGGCCAGCAACGGTCAGCGACAAGTTTGTCGCTTTCAGACGCATTACGACGACGGCGCCTGCGAGCCACGAGGACGGCATCGTCAAGAAGCACGAAACGCACGGCACTCATCGGCTTGTACGTCGCTGCATTAAGCACGAATATGCTGTCCATCTCTGCAACGACATGCCGGCCAGGTGTCGTCGGCACGAATTTGGCCGATCCCTCGATCTGAGTGTGTAAATTCTGCATCTGGTGCGCATATAGCACGCGCAGGTCAGCGACAGAAGAACGGACGTTGCGCCGACGGTCTAAGAGAAAGTCAATGCTTTTGTGAGGAAGGAAGGTGAGGCGGCGGACCAGCGACGGAGGCAGACTCCTCGATGTGAAGGACGGAGGGCATGCTCTTCCATTCAGCGAGGCTCTCTTTGAGCCCCAGCATTTCATTCTCGAGTATGCCTATTTCCTTGGAGATATGGACAAATTGAGCGTAGCTGTGTGGCATTTGTAAGATGTATGCGGAACAGAATCGCGGGAAGCGGGCACTTTTTAAACACATTTCGCTGCAAATCAGCTGCGACCTCGTCCTTTGAGTTTCGTAAGGATGACTGTAGCAAGCGAAGCTCAGCCTCAGTTGAATTGGCAAGTTTCAGCTTGAGGTCTGAGGAAAAGGTGAGCCCGACAGGGTGAGGAGTCGATTGAGGGCCACAAACAAGCATCTGGATCAAAGTCTTCAACATCGAGCAGCCTGTTTTCTGCCGCACGGAGGTCTTCCTTTGTCGGGGTTTGCACTTGTGAGATATCGTCTTGCTCTTTTATCGGGACGAGGCCAGCGCCACGTAGATCGAGTGGTATTGTCGGCACCGACGGCGGAGAGGTGTCGGTGGGAGTGGGAGCAGAGATCGTAGCATAGCGCGCTGACATGCGCCGTTTGATCTTGTCGTCGACCCTGGATTTTCGAGCATTTTTGCTAGGTTTATTTAACTTTGCTGCAGCTGGTCTTGGTCCTTTACGAACCGTTTTGCTGCGAAGCGACTCCATCGCCGTCGCCGTTGATATCCAAATTGACTGACAGTGCCGGGCCGGGTTCACTTGATGAGAACATTCTTCTCGGCCTCGCATTGGCCTCGGCTTTTCAGAATGTCTCGACGTTCTCTTTCTTCTCCTTCTCCTTCACCTATTCCCAACATCAAGCGTCCTCGACTGGACGGGCTCACACCCGATGACTACAAAAATGGTGTCATGCTAGCACCGATGGTTCGTTCTGGCGCGCGTAGGTCGCTCAACGTTCGAGTTCCCTTGCAAATATCGTAACTCTATGCGCAGTTCCGACGCGACTCTTTGCTCTGAAGCACGGTGCAAAGCTCGTATGGGGTCCGGAGATGGTTGACAAAGCAATGTTGCACGCCGAGCGCGTCGTGGATCGTACGTGTGTTGACTTCTGCCCTTCGTAGCAATCCTAACAGTGATTTTTTTAGCTGTATCAGGGACCATCTCGTATAACGGCAAGCACGAGCGTGCCATGTTTACTTGCCATCCCATCGAGAAGCCCTACCTGATATTCCAGGTTGGCTCTGCTGACCCGGACCTCGCTGTGCAAGCCGCGCGCTTGGTCGTGGACGATGTGTCCGGCGTCGAGCTCAACTGTGGCTGCCCGAAGCCCTTCTCGACCCATTCGGGCATGGGCGCCGCCCTTCTGACGAACCCCGACCTCCTCTGTTCCATTCTCACCGCCCTCCGCCGCGAACTACCCCCTCGTATCTCCGTCTCCGCGAAGATCCGCCTGCTCCCGACGCAACAAGATACGCTCGCCCTCGTCGAGCGCATCGTCAACACGGGCGTCAATTGCCTCACGATCCACTGCCGCACGCGCAATATGCGCCCGCGCGAGCGTGCGCTCGTCCACCGCCTCAAGGAGATCGTCGATTTTGTCAAGGGCCTCGGGCGCGATGTCGCGGTCATCGAGAATGGCGACTGTGTCGGGTTTGAGGACGCGCGCCGAATTCGCGCGATAACCGGTGCGGATTCCGTCATGATCGCCACTGCTGCCGAGGCGAATCCAACCGTTTTCTCGCCTCATCCGCTCACCGACCTCGAGGACACTTTCATCTTGCCCTACCTGCGCCTCGTACGTACCGTCCGCTCCCCCTCCTATCGCGCCCTCGTTCACAGACTTAACTGCTGAGCTTCTTCCGCGGGTATAGTGCAAATATCTGGATAACCACTGGGCGTCGACCAAGTTCTGTATCTCCCAATTGAAGAGCCGCAAGTCCGCCAACAAGGCGCTGCGCAATGCGATCATCAAAGCCAAGGGCTATGCCGACCTTGACGCCCTCGTGAAGGACTGGACAGGCGGCGACGAGTTCGCCGCCGTAAAAGCCGCCATCGACGCCCGTGCGACAGCACCGCCCATTCTTCTCCCCGCGAAGGACGATACCATCTCCTCGCCGCGGCCAGCATCGCAGCTGGCACCCAAGTCCTGCGAAGAGACGGTGAGCACACCTCCTGGGTGGCGCGGAAATCCCGAACCCGCGGTCGTCCACGACGCTCCTCTACTCCCTGCGAACGAACACCGGATCCTCGTCCCCGCAGGCGTTTCGAGGCGCGACCCGAGTACACCGACACCCCTCGCTCTCCCGCCGAGACCAGAACCCGAACCCGCACCTAATGCACCTCTTCCAGTAATGTAAACATCGATCGAACCAACGGACCAGGCTGCGTTCTCATACTGATACAGCAGCCATGATACAGCCCGTGCAAGCACTGAGCCCAAAGCGTAGTTATGACACTGGGGCGCAACCTCCGCGCGGGCGCATTACGATTTCGCTACGGTAAACTGTTTGGCGAGTTGTCCCATCACCTTCCTCTGGGCTGGAATCGAACATATTTACTGATCGAGGATCGCGACGCCTCCCAACGCCAAAGCGGGCCATCTGTCAGTGGCAATTACAACGACGGTGGCATCGGCGATAAGGTTTTAGAACAAAGGTTTTCCGCGACCGAGGATCGTACTGATTATAGTACATGATAACTAAGCCCAGATTGGTGGTACGCTGACATGAGGTCGCCCGCGCGTGTACTTTTTTCGACCGTTAGACGTGCTGTAGTCCATCTCAGGCTGCAAGAGTGTGTGAAGACGATCCTAATGCCAGATCCAATGAATGTACAGTGCTGCTCGTTGAACCACCCGTCATTGTTATTCACGACTGGTGCTTCCCAGTGAAATTTTCATTTTCTGATTATCCCAAGGTGCCCCACTTGTGTGAACATTTTGTAAGCCGCTCCGCCGTGCCCGTCAAGTTCATCCAACCCGAGTTCGTCCAACCCGACAGTCGATATCATTTCCCGATTTTCCGAAGTACTCGTCATAGGCCGAAATGAGAACGCTTTTATTGTCAGTGAACCTCTTGATTCGCGGCCTCGATCTTATGTGCTCCCTCTTCTGCAGGTGGCACAATTTTCTGGTACCTGCAGACCCTCCAGAATATTATCTATTTCTTCTCGCTCCACGGCTCTTCGACGGAATTCACCCAGGCCAACCGACTGCCAATATGCGCGCGCAGCCTTGATTGTCGCGGTCGTGTCTGGCTATAGGGCACGATATGTGAGTTGAAATACTGAGACGGAATGCCCCTATCAGAGGCGACTGCTTCAGTTGCGAATGTGGTCTATGTTCCGACTCGGGCCACTTCGGGCATGAATAACCTGGGTCTCCAGGATCATTGCGGAACTAGTTGGCCTCTTCTCCGCTCTACGCTTATACCCTATGATACAGTACGCCATACTTCTCGCTTGGCAGGGAGCAAGGTTTGTGCCTACCAATCGCGTGTCTGGATTTGGTCTGCGACATGGAACTTAATTACAGTCGACTCCCTCTTATCCGGTACTCCTATTCACCGATACTCCCTCATACCCGATAGCTTTTTGTCAAAACGAGGTTGGTTTGCAGGGATAACCGATAGATACGCAGTACCCGATATCCGATACCAGATTTGGGAGGGATCACACATCGGTAACCGATACTTGGCCAGTGGTTGAATGTTGAACCAAGTTTTGAATGTCAAACTATCGGGTTTGGGGATTGCACTACCACTTTGTCCAAGCTAATTCCGATGCAGTATAGTGTATTAAATTAGAAAAAAAAAAAAAAATTTAGTTGGACTCGTGAATACTGATACTGAACCTCCTGTGCCCGCCTCGCTCTATGACTTCTGTGCCTCTTGAGGTCCTGAAAAAGGGCCTCGCCTCACTGAAGAGACATATCACTGCTAAAAAGGGTCATCTCACCACTCGTCTCAAGAATAAACAACCAATTTCCGAAGACGATGAGATGTGGTTAGACAAGGGGGCTGGAAATACCTTGGTAGACAAGGGACTCGGAGGTGGTATGTCGTATATCAAATACAGCCAAATAGGCGCCTTTCCTATGACCCGATACTCCCTCATAACCGATAGCTTTTGGCCATGACGGAGAGGTATCGGATAAGAGGGAGTCGACTGTATCACTCAATTACGTGTTCCATTCACTGCGGTACTTAGTACTAGGCTAGATCTAGGCCTGCTAACTTATACTTGTTTTACTAGTGCGTTACTGCTGTAGTATTCATAGAACACACAGTATATGCGCGCCGAGTCACTGGGCGTTGAACGTTGAACGTTGAAGCTTGAAAGGCACTTACCCTTGATAGGCAATATTCATGCGACCTTAGGTATAAATAAGTCCTCGCAACCTCGTCATCGTCATTTCCAACCTCGACCTCTCTCTTCTTCACCACCAGTTCATCCAATTGCGAAAATGATGGCGTTCACGAGAACCACTCTTGTACTTTCTCTCACTACTTTTGCTCTTGCCGTTTCGGTGGGCCAGCCTCGAGCTGAGACAGGGGAGTCCCTGTCGGATAGTCCTTGTGCGTCCTACTTGAACCAACACGCACTTTTTACAAGCATGATTCATTTCACCTAGCGACTGTGGTCACGAGTGTATTCAGCTGGGTCTTCGGGGCCACTTCTTCTATTGCGGATGGTATGGTTTACTTGGTGATACTGGGGTCGGTGTTGCTGACCTCCGAGTCCCGAACCAGCGATAGTGAACGTACTTCCATTTTAGTCGCGAATACGTGAGGCAAGCTCGATAACAACACCTGACAGAGTCCCCCGGATTGCATCTTGTCTTTCGTACCATTCATCGACGAAGCAACAGAATGTAAATCCAGCTTAAATGTCAATAAAATCTGACACTGTTCTATCCCTTTGTCTTTTGGTGTGTGACCAAAAAGAGAATGATATTTCCTCAAAGATGACGCATGACGCATGATGGGGGGGCCCTTCTCCGAGTTGTGGTAAGCCGCACAACGGTAGAGCAGCCAGTGATGCCCCAGTGAGCCAGCAATAAATTGCACTTTTGTGTGTAAGAGAAAGTGAATGACGGTGCTAAAGCGTTGGGGACTACGGTATCCGATGTTCTCGAGAACCCTTGACGGTATCGCGACTCGGAGGTGGAATGGGGATCCGACAGATTCCGGGCTGGCAGGACCCTTGGGCCTGACGGCACTAGCAGCAATAGGCTAATCTAGTCCCGCTAAGTTAATAACGGTTACCGCAGTCTTCCTGGTGCACTACAAGCTTGAATGGAACATACTATAACACTGTATTACTGTCAATGTTGGGTCTACCCGAACTTGCATTGGTGGTTTACCCACAAAAGTCACGCCGATCTGAGTTCTGGTTTCTAACACTGTACATGTAATTTTCATCTCATGTGTGTGCGGGTCACTGGCAGAAGCTCCGCCCGTCATGATTCAAGGTCAACGACATTGTCACATTGCTCATGCCCCGACTAGCTTGGGCACGTATAGCAAGTCATGATGTCTTCGGAACGTCATCCACGATTCGGCCTTGGTGTAACTGGTCAACTACAGTAAACTCGGATTAGGACGCTGCTACCCTTCACGTATTGCATTCCCACTGCATAGAAAAATGCCATTATTGTTGTCTTGACCTGGATTTACAGTAGTACGGGTGCTGGTGTTTTGGTACGTTACTGGCACTCCTAGAAGACATCTTGGTGTTCGGCCAAGGCACCAGCGACCTAGGACATGACCATATTGGTGTGCCGAGTCCGAGTCACTAGCAAGGTCACTAGTCACTGAGCGTTGAATATTGAATGTTCAACGTCGAAGCTTGATAGGCAACATTTGTGCGACCTTGGGTATAAATAGGTCCTGGCAACCCTGTCATCATCATTTCTGACCTTGACGTCTGCCTTCTTCACCACCGGTTGATCCAATTGAAGACACAATGATGTTCACGAGAACCGCCCTTGTAATTTCTCTTGCTACTCTTGTCCTTGCCGTTCCAGCGGCCAAGACAGAAGAGGATGGCCTGGTGCAACTTGAAGGCCAGGTGCCCAATATCGGTGTGTGCCGTTTGAGCTAATAGCATTTTATGTTCATGAGAACCATCCTCATACCTTTTCTCGCTGCTTCTGCCCTTGCCGTTCCGGTTGGCCGGATAGCGGAATTCCTGAGATTTCCATGGTGTGCGTTCTACTTGAGCCCATATGCACTATTTACAAGCATGACTCATTTAACCTAGTGATGGCCATCTTACAGAAAATTGCTAATGGGACCTTCGCGGTGTAATGGTGTGGTTATGTGTGAGTCTCCCGGCCTATGTTCACGTGGGCAAGCCTGATGGCAACACCTGACAGTCCCCCGATTTGTGTCTTGTCGCTCATGCCGCTCGTTGCTTGGCTCGTTGGAGAAGCAGAAGGATTTAGTTCGATGAGAACATCTATAAATCCCGTCACATTATTCTGTGTCTTTTGTTTTCTGGTGTGACCAAAAGATGATCTTTCCTCAAAGATGGGGTGTCCTGGTCGTTGTAAGCCACAAAGGGAGATCAGCCAGTGATGAGCTGATAATAAATTGCACTTTTGTGTAAGAGAAAGTAGATAACATAAAAGGATGTTAAAGCGTCGGGGTATCGCGAGGAGGAGCGAGTTCCGATAAATAGAACAGAGGTCAGACAGATTCCGGGCCGACGGGATATCACTTGCACTTGGGCTTGGGCTTGGGCCTGACGGCAACTTGAAGGTGCCCACCCTGCATTGAGCTGCGTTCCTCGTATTGCTCACTGACGATGAGTATGATTATAAGGTATGAGAGGAAAGAAGATGCACGAAGCACACAGGAGGGCAATAGGCTCATCCTTCTAGTTCAAAGATCTGGTCGAGCACCCTTCCGAGTCGACAGTTTGTCTACTAGTGTCCTTGACTGGCTCTCTAATGTCCTTGTTTGGCTCTCTGATATCTTGAGGGTTTATTGTCTGACAGATCTTCGAACTCCTGGGTGCGTCAAGTGTCCGCCAGTCGCCGACATCGATGCGAAGGGGGTTGCAGTGTGCATCGGAAAGAAAGATGTTTGTATATTAACTAAGACTAGCTTTGACCAGTCCAGCATGAAGCGGTGCGTTACAATAGTCTCGCGGGGTGCAGGGGCCCGAAGCTAACCATGGCCGCTGCAAATAATCACAAACCCACTCCTCGACCGGAGCCTCAAGGACCGCTCGTCATACCCGCTCTCAAAAACCGAGATTGGTGAGAGCTTTCCAGGAGACGGCAGGCAGGCGTCAATGGGCAGGTGTGCGTTCTCCTGCTAGTCAGGCGGGTACTGGCACCAATGGAAGCGTTGGAGGATTTGGAACCCTGGACACCACCAACTCTGGGCCGCAAGTGGAAGTTCTACAGTTTCACAAGCGCGCACGCTTGTACACTGCTGAGGATATGGCTGTCAACTACTGTGGTTGCCTGCCAACTGACCACCTATGCCGTTGACCTCGTGTTGCGACTATCATTACTGTCAAGTTGCGTGCACCCCCGTCGATGACAATGACGACAAGGGCGCCCAGCCGATACAACTCCCGAACCGATTGCCCTTGGTGACGACGATGGCAGTGACGAAGATAGGCTGTGCCCAACCAACGCAGCTCCGAGGTGCATTGTCCTCGTGCATCAGTGGCCTCAGCAGTAGCACCCCAATCTGATTCAGAAACCGACTTCAGAGGCGCCACGGCTAGTGGTTTGAACTGTACGAGACTCCAAGCTACAAGAGAAAGGCAGAAATATACATCATCTTTCGTTTGACCATCAGCCACCACTTAGTGATACCGTGCACACCCTTGAGCGCTCTAGAAACATCTTGTGATGTCTTGTAATGCGCGACCTATACTGTGCCTACAAGCATGGGGGTAGCAAACTATATCGGAATGGCCAACTTGCTAACAAGAGCACCCCCCGCTTGAACCTTCTCTTTCCAGTCCCTCTCAACTTCTGAAATATCCCAGGGGGCGGCCAGAAATCTGGCATATCAAAGTCGTCAGAACATGAACTGCAGCAGCATCAGGCACACATAACACTGACTTTCCGTTCAACCAGTCGACCCGACCAGAAGTAAGGTAGAGTATTGTTGCGGCTGGAAGTTGCGGAGTGTCAAAGTGGAGGTCATCAGGGAATTCAACGCCCGCTTCTTCGGCCATCTGCGTCCTGATGGCTCCGGGATGCAACGCGAAGACGGTCAACTTGGGATATTCTTTCAAAGAGTAGAACCTGAGACATTTGAAACTTGAAGTGGTTAAGCAAGCCTACGCACCAAGGGCGATGAATTCAACCAGGCGATTGACAGCATGTTTCGAAGTACCATAGTCGCTTGCATGTGGGAAGCGGAGCTGCGCAGCATTAGAGGAGATGACCACGATACGCCCGCTAGTCTTCTCAAGCGCCGATAGCGAGGCCCTTTACCGCTATTAGGACCCAATCTCGGGAAAGAGAAGACGGCAACAACAAACGAACGGTATTGTAAACGCCTCGGACATTGACCTCAAATGTGTTCCACCACCGATCAGGGTCCTTGTCACCCAACTCTGCAGTCGCAAAGTTAGAACTGAGAAGGGTATGCTTCTTCATTAACCTACGTACTTTGGTTGAAGTTACTCAAAGCACCTGCATTGGCAATGAGGACATCGAGCCGACCGAAACGCTCGAGTGTGGCTTGTACTGCTGCCTCTGTGGCCTTGGGGTCTCGCACATCAGTGGGAACAGCAAGTACCTGAGCGCCCGAAACCACCGCATGGATCGCAGCAGCAGTCTTATCAAGAGTCTCTTGCGAACGCCCCGCTATGGCCACGTTTGCGCCGGCCATTGCGTAGGTGATAGCAGTTTCCTGTCCAATTCCACGAGATGCGCCCGTGATGAGCACGACCTTGCTACGGTATGTTTGGTTTGCGAAAGCCTCTTTCGGGTCAATCGCCGGGTATACACTACAGAGAGAGTAAAAGGGTGAGTCAAATAGGAGATGAGGTGCATGTAAATTTACTCGTGGCGATTCGTAACAGGGAGCTCTTCTTCGTGACCGACAAAGGACTGAATCAAATCCATAGGGAAGGAAAGAGATGATGGGGAGGCTGCCTGGTCGGGGTCTTCTTATATGTCTGCTTCCTTTTTAAAATTCAAAGGGGACGAGCAGTGGATGAGCTGACTGAGCATTCCCGATCAAACGAGTCATCACAATATAAACACCTCAACCAATGTCAGCAACGACAATTGAACGGCACCAATTCGGCGTTAAGAATTTCGAGCGACGCTGGTGCTGCCAATCAAGGCGTTACGTTCGCAGGTAACCCCGATCGCTTATGCTGACACGGACCAGGCCTTAGCATAAAATGAGAAGACGAAGAATTCAAGACTTGAAGAAATAGGGGTACACACTCATGACCCTGAGCTGGAGAAATCATACATGAGCTCGGCCTCGTAAAATCGAAAACTTTGGTTGAGAGTCACGGAAGCGGTAGAATGGACGGCGATCCTTCGGAACTTTTATTCAGGTGGCTGTCCAGACAAAGTCCCGATGATATACAGTACACACACTCTATACTGAACGGAACCACGCATGGGTGGTCATTGTTTGGTTCGACGGTATGTACCGGGGCGTGACTACTATGGTGCCATGGGGGCAGGTGTGAACAGCAAGGACCAGGTACCGTGGGAAACATAGCGAACCCATTTGATGGGCGTCAGTACCTTATGTTATCTGGTACAACTCTCATACATCTACACCTCTTCTTTTTCGACAAAAAAAAAACCATTTCAATTCCAGATTACGATGTAGGCTGTTACAATATAATTTTATCGTGCACCCAATTTTTCCAGAAATGTGCAACACCTTTCAAAGTTCCCATGACTCGACCACCGCCCTTACAATTTCGATAGTCTCTTTTTTTTTTTTTTTTTTTTTTTTTTTTTTTTTTTTGGAGGGCGCTCTATATTAGGAAACCTCATACTAGCTAGGCTAAAGTAGGAAGTTTCCGTATCTAGGTGTTAGGCAGCGGGAGATTGTAGGTATCAACCCTACCTAACGTGCGGAAGCCGGGCCGGGGCCCAGATGTGAGGGAAAATACGAATTAATGTACACCCCTGGTGTAGGGGTAGTGTGGGACTCAGTGCATGTGATCGTCGCCGTTGGTGGCCTGGGTCCGGTGTGCACTCCTACCCACTAAAACCTCACAATTTGATATCCACCTATCCGGCAGATCAGAGGACTTCTTCAGCGCGTCCTCCCAGGTTGCCTCCACGAGCTGGGTAAAGGCTCTTTTTCGTTTGATCTTGGTGGCTGTTATCTTGTCGTCGGTTAGTCTTCGGTTCATGGCCTTGAGCCAGCGCGCTTTGATTTCCCTCGGGGAGTGTTGTAGGTTTTGGATCACTCTTTCGCATCTCAAGACCCATATGAGGTGGGCTGTTTCTGAGATCGTTATCTGCAGGAGTCTCGTTGCCCCTCTTTGTTTCATTTGCGCCCCTTCCACTTCTCCCGCTTGGTCGTTCTGGGGTGCACCTTTAGGTGAGAGGCAGCCGCTCCCTAGGATTATTCCCAGGCTTAGCGTTGGCCACGGCAGATGCTCGTGGGGCCACAGGTTCTTTGCTAGGTCCCACGCAATTCTTACCGGTTGTGCGCTGCACGCCAGGAGGATGTGTTCCATGGTTTCGGTGGTATTGCAGTTGGTGCACGTCCCTCTTTGTTCGTAACTGGGGATGTTGAACCAGACGTCTCCAATCATCGGGGTGCTGTGCATCGCCTTGAAGAGGAATTGTTGGACTCTGGTTCGGATGGTACGTTTCCTGAGGCTTTTCCAGATTGTTTCATTGGTTTCATAGCATCCTGTGTAGATTTTGATTGCTTCTCTTGTTGTATCCATGTTCCGGTTTGTGGATGGCCGGTTTGGGGCTGTTCGACACTCGCGGATGCCCCTGTAGGCGATTGCTTGGGTTAGGGTTGCCAGCTTGGCCCCCTGGAGGTTGAATGCGTCCGGTATGTAGAGGGTGAGTTCGTCCTCCTGGTCTTTGTCCGCACCCTCTTTTGCCAGCCTGTCGCTCTCTTCGTTTCCTAGGTTTCCCCGGTGGCCCTTAACCCATTTGAAGGAGGTCGGGGCCGTTCTTCATTTCAGGAGGTAGGCCGCGTGTTTGAACATGTCTCTGTTCTTGATCCCTATCCAGCCTCTGTCCTCCCAGGCTTGGAGATGTAAGGTGAGTCCCTCGATTACATATTTTGAGTCTGTTATTATCGTTAGTTGGCCATAGTTAGGGATGGACTGCAATGCGGCTATGACAGCAGCTAGTTCTCCTACTTGGTTCGACTGTCGAGGTCCTGTGTAACGTCGTCACGACGTTAGCTCGACTTGAGCTCTATAGAGGCGATAACAACTTAGCGGATGCTCTGAAGACACGGAAGTCCAGGCGCAACGAATATCTTGAAGACACGGAGGTCCAAGCGCAGATGATGGTGAACACTCGAAGGTGCACCTCTTGAAAGGGGCGATAGGAAGAGAGAGAGGGAAAGAAAGAGATAGAAACAAGTGACGATTCAAGAAGACCAAGATGGCATATCTTGGTCTTCACAAGACAGATTAAATACAAGTCGAGCAGGCTTTCAAGCGCTGCTATGAGTCACAGTAATGTAGCGTCCAACGTATCGCGTAAGTAGCTCGAATCCTAATACTACTACTACTAGTATTAGTGGCATAGTCCTCAGTCAGCAATCAGTGCGCAATCTCCTATCGTACTCGTAATCGCCTATCGTAAGTCCGCAACTAATCTACCTTACCGCCGTAGTTGCAACCGGTACAGTAAGGGTATGGGTCGAAACGTAACATCACCTCCTCTTCTAGCATGAGACCCCTGGCTCACCGAAAGTTGCGGGCCGGCCAATCGCGCTGTTCATCGGCAATACGCTCCAGCGCGGTGGCATGCTCTAAGCGGTAGATCGCATCACGCCGATCGTCTTGTGCGCACTCAATCATTGCGTGTAGCTGACTCACCCTCGCCCGAAGTCGATCCAGCTTGTAGCTGGCCGCGCGGAAGCGCGTAACCTCCGCGGTGAGCGACTCGTTGTTAATACGATTGAGCGCGCGGTCGGTGATCTTGTCCGCTTCGAAGATGACGAGGTCCTCATGTGGGTACGTGGGGCGAAGCGCCGCGGATACGTGAGGTTCTGCATAGAGGGGCTTACCATAGACGTGTGGTGAGCCCGGTATAACCCCTAATATGAGGGGGTCTGCCCCTCCGATGATCTGGACGTGCGAGGCGTCCCTTTCTACTCCGTCTGGCCCGGTGATGGGGTATCGAATGTGATGGGGTCGTCGGTTCGCCCGGAACCCTTCAGGCGCAATGACATGCACGGGGTCCTCGGCGGCGGTGAACGGACGGTGATCGGCGGCACCAGGCACGCGCACACGTCCTCGATACATGGGGGACCCGTCGGAGTAGATGAGCCAGGGCGTGATGAGGGGATTATCAGGGTCGCGTTTCGTTCGAAGGAAGGTGTGTCTCGCCGGGTAATAATCTTCGTCGTCATGGCCAGCCTCAGCTGCCGCCATCGCTGCCGCCGCTCGCGCATCTCCCTCAGTCGGGCCGCTGCTGAGTCCAACTGCTCCTTCTGCCATGCTGCCGCTACTCTCTTCCAGCCCTCCAACTCGTACTCCATCAGCGCTTGAACACTGGTCGTTGCTCGGGAAAACTCCGCGAACGCCGATGAGGTCGTCGCTTGGGGGGATAGCGGCGATGGGTTCACGTTTGCCGCGATCGTTTCGGAAGACGTGGACGACGGCTCGGTCGTCGTCAGGGGTGGTCGTCGGGTCTGGGAATCTTGTGACGACGTTGATCCATTCTTGTGTGGTGATGGGCCCCTCTGCTGGTGTAAGAGGTGTCCATGGCGTGAGCTGAGTGTTGGGAACTTCGGTGTCGCTGTCCTCCGCGAGGAGGGCGCGGGCGTCATCGGCGAGGGAGTCGAGGAGTTGCACCTGTGTGACATGTCGTAGTGGGGAAGTGGGCATGAGAGTAATGGCTGAGCGAAGGAAGAGGGGATGACTGTCCTCTGTTCGAGCGACTCCCACTTTATCTCTTCTACCGTGGGTTTGCGCTTCCTGATACAGGCGAAGAGCTTCCGGCGCAAAGACGTCGTCTTTGTTGACCCACTGGTTCTCCGAGTCTGGGTACCCCTTCCATTTGATCAAGTATTGAAGGTGTCTTCCTCTGCCGAAATGCCGAGTGTCTAGAATGGCCTCGACTTCATATTCCTCCTCTCCATCTACCAGTTCGGGCGGTGGTCGTGTGAAGTTTTCCCCGTGCAAGGAAGTTTGTTTGTACGGTGTGAGAAGATCGATGTGAAACACTGGATGGATGCTCCACTGCGTGGGAAGTTCCAATCGATAGTTGTAAGGGGACATCACCTGTACCACCCGAAAAGGTCCGTGGCGTCGCGCCGCTAATTTTGCTGTGGGCTGATTGGTTCGAAGATGCTTGCCCTCGAGCCACACGAGATCGTTGATGTTGAACTTGGGCGTATCTTTGTTGCACACCCATGACTCTTGCGCCTTCTTTATGAGGTGTTGGGCGGCATCTCTAGCCTCTTTTAGCTGTGTCAGTCGCGCGGTCGTGAGGGGAATGGGAGATGGCTTATCCGTCCAGTCCGCTTGCGGGTTATACCCCATCAGAAGTTGGAACGGCGATTCTTTAGTGTGTTCGTGTGGCCAGTTGTTGTGCGCAAATTCGGCGATTGGTAGGTAAGCTTCCCAGTTATCTTGCCGCTCATTTACCCAGAAACGTAGATACTGTTCCAGCCACTGGTTAGTTCGCTCGGACTGTCCATCAGTACGCGGGTGATATGCGGTTGATATGTTCTGTTGAATTCCCAGAATGCGGCATACTTCTCTGGTAAACTTGGACGTGAAGCGTGGGTCGCGGTCGCTTATTATTTTGCGCGGCAATCCGAAGCGTTTGAACACTTGGGCGACATATAGAGTCGCCGTTTCTTCTGCGGTGATTTCTTCTCGGCATGGGATGAAGATTGAGGCCTTGGTGCAGTCGTGGTCTGTGACAGTTAGTATACTGTCATACCCCTTGGAAACGGGGAGTTTGGTGATGAAGTCCACTGCCACCGTGTGGAACGGCATGGCTTCCAGTATTGGCGTGATGGGATGCAGCGCGGCTCGTATGGGCCTCGTGTTGACCTTGTTCCTTTGGCATTCTGCGCAACCTTGCACGTATTCATATACGTCTCTTCGGAGTCGCGGCCACCAGTAGTGTCTCTCCAGGATGCGTTGAGTTTTCGCAATCCCCGGATGGCCATGTATTGGCAAGTCGTGATGGTCGTGTATTAGTACTCGTTGAGTCGACGCTGGCCCTGTGATTACGAACCTGCCGTCTTTGTACCATTCTCCTTGTATTTTCTTGAGGTTATAAGGGTCGATCCATATCTTGATCACCTCCTCGTCTTGTTGGTGGCGTGGTTGTAGTAGGTTTGGGTTGGCGATGAAGGTGCGCACGGTGTTAAGGGTTCGTACAAAGACTTCGGGGGGTAGGACTACTACTTCGCTGTTGTCTTCGACGCCTTGGTCGTAATCCGGTCGTCTTGACAGTGCATCTGCCCGCCCGTTGTTCTTCCCCTTAATGTGATGAATCTCGAAGTCGTATTCAGAAAGTTCGAGTACTTCCCTGGCGACTTGCCTGCTGATCTTCTGTGGTGACTTCCAGTATTGTAGGTTTAGATGGTCCGAATAGATTTTAATCTTGTGGGGGGCACCTGCGAGGAGTGGTCGCCAATTCCGTAGGGCCTTAACTATCGCGAGCAGCTCTAGGTCGTAGATGTCGTAGTTTCTTTCGGCTTCGGAAAGTGTCGCCGAGTAGTAACCTATGGGATGTTGCTTGCTGTCAGATTTCTTTTGTAGTAGTACGGCTCCCACCGCATAGCCCGAAGCATCTACTTCCAATTCGAATGGGTCTTGGAGGATGGGGTGTGCTAGCACCGGTTCCTCCGTCACGAGTCGCTTTAGGGTGTTAAACGCCTTTTCTTCTTCTTCAGTCCATCGCCATTCTTCGTCCTTTCGTGTTAGTTTAGTGAGTGGCTTAGCGTGAGTTGCGAAACCGCGGATAAAGAGTCTGTAAAAGTTACAGAAGCCGAGGAAAGAGCGGACATCTTTGACTTTCGTTGGTGTTGGCCAGTCCTTGATTCCTTGAACTTTTACAGGGTCCATTCGGGTCACCCCCCTTTCAAGGATTACCCCCAGGTAATCCATCCGCGGTTGGTGGAACAGGCACTTCTCGAGTTTGAAGTAGAGATCGTGCTCCTCTGCAACGCGCAAAACATCGCGGACGGCGTCTACATGGGCTGCTAGGTCGTGATCAAAGTGAGTAGCGATACCAATATCGTCCATGTAGACGCGTATGGTAGTGCCCAATCGTTCGTGTTTCGCTATGGTGTCGCGGTAGATGTGGTTCATCATGGCTTGGAAGGTGGCGGGAGAGTTAGTGAGCCCGAAGAACATCACCGTAGGTTCGAAGAGGCCGAATTTAGTTTTGAACGCTGCCTTTTCTTGGTCGCCATCACGAATACGTATGTTGTTGTAGCCCCACCGGATGTCGAGTTTCGTATAGATGTGGGCATTGCTGAGATCAAGGATGAGATCCTGTATTAATGGTAGCGGGTATTGATTCCGAATGGTGTGGGAGTTAATAACCCGGTAGTCCTGTACCGGGCGTAGTTTTCCGTCCTTCTTTTTAATGAAGAAGAAGGAGGATGCGTACGGAGAGATAGAGGGGCGCAGATATCCTTGCTTCAGTTTCTCTTCCAGAAACTCTTTGAGTTCGCCCTCTTCTTTTTGGGTCATAGGGTAGATTTTGCAGTCGATGGCGGCCGGCGCAGATGGCTTGAAGTCTATTGCATGATCCCACGGCCTTGCCGGGGGGAAGCGGTGCGAGGCTTGCTCGTTGAAAAGTCTGGTAAACATTGCGTATTCCTGAGGGAGCACTGCTGCCGTCTGTTGTTGTTTCGCTTGTATGGCCAACTCCGTCGAGGTGGTGGCTCTAGCGAACGTTTCTCCTTCTAGCTCTCGTACAATGTCTTCTTTTTCGGCCACAATGAGGGCTCGAATGGTCGTCGTTGATAACAGTGCTTCGCTAGTTGCTAGCACTATTGGCTGCATGTCGGGATGTATGGTGGCGGTGGCCCAGCTGATCGTTGGTTCGAATGCGCTTAGCCATGGATAGCCTAGCACCATGTCTTCGCTTCCAAGATCGGTGATCAGGAAGGTCATTTGCTTTATCTGTCCTCGTGTTTTCACTTCTAGGTTAACGTAATGAGTGATTAACCCAGCTTTATTTTCTGTGTTGTCTATATTCCATATCTTGCGGGGCATGCCCAGCGGCTGTGTCTGGATACCAGCCCGTTTGGCCAAGCTGGGTCGGATAAAGTTGTCAGTCGCGCCAGAGTCGACTAGCGCATTTGTTTCAGTCGTTTGGTAATTCATACGGACAGTCACTGGAATTCTCATAGATCGGTAGCGTGTTGTCACAATTACAGAATTACATTGAAGAGCCCTCACCCAGACTGACGGGTTCAGGCGTCCCAAAAACCCTCCTTTCCCCATAGATCTTGAAGTATAAGATCTTTTACTTCATCCGTACTGTTGGCCACCTGTGTGAGCCATTCTTTAGCCTGTTCTCCCGCTGTTTTCGTGCTTGCCGCGTTGATTTGGGGTGCGGGCGTCACGCTTGGCGCCGGCAACATATACCCCGGCAACGACGGCGCATATTGCGACGGTGCGTATTGTGAGACGGGTCCTTGAGGATATCCCGTAGTTTCGGTCATGCGGCTGCTGGACGGGGCAGCCTGCCACTGTTGCTGCGTACGCGGATATGGGCAATTTCGTGAGAGGTGGCCGGGAGCGTGACAGTTATAGCAAAGGACATTCCTTAAGTCCCTTCGAGATCCCCCTCTTCCTCGTCCTCTAGTTCCCGGTCCTCCTCTTGGCGGGAACGGCGGCGTAGGCCAGTCGCGGTGTGGCAGTTTGTTGAAGTCGATGTCTTCGGACCCCGCGAGCCTTACCTTTGCACGGTCAGCCGAGGTGTCCATCGCCCACGGGTTAGTTTGTGGCAGGTTCTGTGGGAGTGCCCATCCCGCATTGCTGCCCTGCTTTTTTGGTTGCGTTGTCGTATTTTTGTATTCATTGAGTCGCGCTTTGAGGTGGATGTAATTTTTCTGCCGCTTAAGGACGGCCCTTTTCCAGTCATCGAACGTGACGGGGTCGTCGAACTGGAACGCGTTTTTGAACAGTTCCTTGGGGAGACCCGATGTAAAGAGGTCGATGGTTTGTGGTTCATTGAGGCGGTAGTGAGCTTTCCGTGCGAGCTGTTCAAAGTCATTGACGTACTTGTCAATGTCTTCTCCGACCATTTTGTAACCTTTCCGTAGTATGGCTTGGGCTTGTTCCCTTTCTAGCGTGTTTTCGAATCTTTGGCTAAATCCATCGGCCACAGCGTTCCATAGGTCGCGAGTGTAGGGACTTATCCCCTGTTGTATCTGCCTGTTGAGCCAGTTCAGGAAGGATAGGACCCATTCGCTGACTGCTCCGCCTTTGATGTAGGAGAGGAACAGAAGGCATCTTCTGTAGTCATTGTGCATGATAGGGGCGTCCAAATTCATGCCCCAATAGACGTGCCACTGCGTTAGGAATTGGTCTACTTTGAGTCTGTCTCCGTCAAAAATGGAAGGTGGCTCGCCGGTTAGTTTTTCGTTATGATGTCCTCCTCCTCCGGCATTTCCGCCACCTCCTCCTCCGCCATCGCCTCCTCCACCTCCTGGCGGCCCCGTGGGTGGTATTCTTGGTGGTTCGGTTCTTCGTAAATTAAACGGGATACCCCCCCCTGGTGGCGGTGGCGGGTCCTCTCCCGGTCCTCCCGTTCCTGGTGGGAGGTCTAGTGCGGGTTGTCGTCCGGATGGGGGGTCTCCTCGATCTGACCCTATTGCCCGGAAGATGGCTGCGTCGTCTGCAGTCATTCGTACACCAGTTTCAGGATTGATGGGCATGAGGATTTCTCGTGCTTCTTCTCGTATTGCGCGCGCTTCTTCGATCGCGACTTCTTCCATTGCTCTCGTTATTGTTGCCATAATGGCTGGTGATCGGATGTGAATTGGCTCTGGTTCGGTAATGTGTGCAGACTCAGCTCGTTCGATGAGGAGATCTTGTATTGCTCCTCCGCTGGTTTCTGTTTGATTTGGCTCTCGTCCTTCGCTCTCGTCTTGGCTTTGCTCCTCTTCTTCTTCTGATATCACCTCTCCGGTAGAGTGTTCTCGTACCTGCCCGTCAATAGGGCCCCAATCCGCTTGGCTATTGAGTTCTCGGGCGTCGATATCGCACTGGTATCTAGGTCCTACCGGTCGTATGACGTCCCACTGAGAATCTATGGGATTCCACGCAACCTCCGTCCAACACAAGTGGTCGAAGTTGAACTCAACTGGTCGGAACCTACTAGGTCCGTTGAACTCCACAAAATATCCGGTTTCTTCTTGTCTTTCCCTCCAACTGGCGGCTTGTAGGAAGCGCGTGGGGACGTTGCGTTCTCCCCTTCTTGGGAGCGAATATGGACGGAAGCTCGTCCACTGGTCTCTTGTTGTTACGGCCACGGTGGGATCTTGGTCTTAATGTAACGTCGTCACGACGTTAGCTCGACTTGAGCTCTATAGAGGCGATAACAACTTAGCGGATGCTCTGAAGACACGGAAGTCCAGGCGCAACGAATATCTTGAAGACACGGAGGTCCAAGCGCAGATGATGGTGAACACTCGAAGGTGCACCTCTTGAAAGGGGCGATAGGAAGAGAGAGAGGGAAAGAAAGAGATAGAAACAAGTGACGATTCAAGAAGACCAAGATGGCGTATCTTGGTCTTCACAAGACAGATTAAATACAAGTCGAGCAGGCTTTCAAGCGCTGCTATGAGTCACAGTAATGTAGCGTCCAACGTATCGTGTAAGTAGCTCGAATCCTAATACTACTACTACTAGTATTAGTGGCATAGTCCTCAGTCAGCAATCAGTGTGCAATCTCCTATCGTACTCGTAATCGCCTATCGTAAGTCCGCAACTAATCTACCTTACCGCCGTAGTTGCAACCGGTACAGTAAGGGTATGGGTCGAAACGTAACATCCTGGGACTTTCAAGGCTCGGTTTAGGGGGTGGCCTTCGTCTATCCAGATGCCACTTCCGCACCTCGCGTCCTGTTTTCCATTGTTCATACATGAGCCATCTGTGTAGACTTCAGTTTTTAGGTGGTCGAGGGCCCTGCCTCTGGTAAGTTGCCGACACGCTGGGGTCATCGTGATCCTTCCCGGGTCGGTGAAGATGCGGAAGCACTCTTCAATACCTTCCTTGCAGGTGATGGATGGGTCGAAGAGGATCTCTTCATCCTCTTCATGGGCTTGCTTGCTCTTCGCTTTGCGGTTGGGCGTGAGGGAGAGATCGTCGTGGCTCTCGATCACGGTTGGGTTATACTTGGGGGTGATGTCATTGATCCGCGTCAGGGCTTCTGTCGCACATGCGTGGGGATTCCTGCACCCCGCCATTCGGTCTCAGACGCAGTCGATGCATATGCACGCTTGGGAGGGTGCGTGTTTTGTGGCATCGTTGTTTCTGATTTTGCGGGCTAGCTTGATCAGGTCGGCGATGGTTTTGACCGAGTGGCAGCTTAGTAGGCATTTTGCGGCCACGCTCGTGAGTGGGTGGGGGGCGGCGCCTGGGTGGTACCAGGCCAGGAGTTTCGCCCTTAGGGCTGGGGATAATCTTATGGCTGCCAGGTTCGTCTTGTACTTCTTTGCCGTTTTGATCATTCGTATTATGTCTTCTCCTAGGGTCGCCGCTCGGGGTCCTTGGGTAGGGGCATCCCAAGTTTGGATGTACATGTTCACTCTCGCTATCGCTGAGGTTCCGGGTGGGGCAGCTGCGTTTATAAGGATGTTGGTGACCGTTGCCCATATTGGTCTTGTTGGCGACAGGTTGAGGTAGGACTTCAGCCATATTATTTCTATTGTGTCGTTCCGCGCGTTTATGTCTAGGAGGTTTAGGCCCCCTTTGTCTAAAGGTTTGTAGAGGGATTCTAGGGCTATCCTCGGGGACACACCGCCGTCCCATATGAAGTCTCTTATCATTTTAGTTAGGGCTTCTGCTATGTGGGCAGGCATTCCCTGTGCCATTGTTAGGAATTGAGTGTGGCCGCCTATCACCGCCTGTATGATTAGCCTTTTTCCGTAGATCGTTGGGTGCGTTCTTCCCCACAACTCTAGTTTTTTCCTAATTTTGTCCAGGGTTATTTCCCAGGGGGTGAGGTCGCTTGCGTGGTTCCCCACCCATGCACCTAGGGATCGGACTGCTTCGCCATCTTTTGCGATGTGGATGCGTTCGTCGAGTACCGTTTCGTCCAGCGGGTGTTACGCCCTAGCAGGGGCGTGGGTTCTAAAGGTTCTGAATCACACAAGTATCAAGCGAAGACCTCTGTTGTCTTATTGCTATGAAATATGAGTGATAAAAGTGAGGCACAAGGTGCAACACTACTCTGTTGTATAGGACTCCTCGTCCGAAGTGTCTAACACTTCTCTACACTTGATCTTGCTAGTGCACAGAGTATAACAGGTGTAACGCGTTGATATAGTTCAACTGCAAAGACTTCGAAGTGTCCTGGTTAGGGACTGAGGTAGGGGATGCACAAGAAGAGAGGGATAAGGCGAGGTCACACCAAAATACGGAGGCAAGGTTGCTAGATTGCAAACGAAGCCAAGTCTGGCTTCCTACGGTCTATGGTACAGGTTTATATAGGACAGGGTTCCAAACAACATGAACACAAGTCCACACAATATCAAAGGGACTAAACGGAGTAAACAGAAGTTCGGATCAAAGAAACAGCGCCACTAATAATAGTAGCTCCTTTGGTAACAAGGTATAGTACAGAAGGGGGAAGGCAGGGTGGAGACATACTGTGACTTAGGTCCGAAGCGTCGGATCATAACAGCAGGTGGACTTTCCTCCTCGCCAGGATTTCGAGTCTGTGGGCCGCTGTGCCAATTGGTATTATCTCTGTTTTCTCTATGTTAAACTTCGCGCCTGAGGCTTCGCACCACTCTTTCAGGATTAGTTCGACTTGGTCGAAACGGTCGTTTTTGTTCAGGTAGAGGATGGTGTCGTCTGCAAACAGATTCACTAATAGTTTTTCCTCTGTGCCGGGGATATCTAGGCCTCTGAGCTTGGCGCAGTTCCTCAGCTTGCACGCCAGGGGTTCTATTGCCAGGTCGAATAGTAGGCATGAGAGTGGGTCGCCTTGTTGTACTCCCCTTTTGACTTGGAAGGGGTCGCTTAGGACGCCGTTTATGGCTACTTGGGTGTGTGCGTTTTTGTATAAGGATTTAACTGTGGCTATGAATTCTTTGGGGATGTTCGCGTTCTCCATCGTTTTCCATAGGTAGTCATGCCTTATTTTGTCGTAGGCTTTCTCTTGGTCTAGAGCTATGATCATGCCATCTTCTTCCATTACCTCCGCATAGTTGATTATCGCCTTTGTGAGTCTTATATGATTGAAGATGGACCGTTTGGGGATGAACCCAGCTTGGTCCAGGTGGATCAGTTTGTGTATTGGCTGTACTAATTGGAGGGCCATAACTTTCGTAAGCAGCTTGTAGTCCGTGTTGAGTAGGGTTATCGGCCTATAGTTGCCGATGTCGGACCGGTCTTTTTTCTTGTATATCGGGCACATCCAGCCGTGGGCGAAGTCTGTTCTGCTGTCTACGCCGTATATCTGGATGTCCGTGAAGACTTCCGTGAGGACGCCAATTATATCGAATCCTTCTACCCCCTCTTTCTCTGCGATATCAAAGAGGGCGTTTAGCTCTTTCCACAGCTTGTAAGGGCAGCCGTCTAGGCCAGACGCGGTGCCATTTTTCGCCAGTCTTAGCGCCTGCCACACCTGTACGTAGGAGGGAGACCAGTCTGTTCAGAGTATTTCCGCTTCTGACAGGTGCTGCGCTTCAGGGACCTCTCCGAGGGATTCCGCGACTTTCTTGGCGTATTCCGGGTTATTGTCTTCTAGGGAGATGTCTTTATTTTGGAGGTTGTCGTGGAAGTCCCTGGCCAACTTTGCCATTCTCCTTGAATCGCGTTCGTATCTGATGGGGGTGGAGTCGGGGATTTGTAGCATGTGGATCAGGTCCCTTGGTTTCCGATCTTTGTTCATTGCTGACCATATACCTCCCAGGACTTCTCCGTGGTTCGCGATTATTGCTCTTGTGTGGTTTTGCTTATCGGTTGTTTGGGTCCTTTCGAGGTGTGCGAGTTCATTAGCTAGGTAAGCTTCGTTTGTCCTCATCGTATCATCCGTGTCGAGCTCCGGGTTGTTGGCCAGGCTTTTCCTGTCTTTTTCGATGGCTCTCATTTTCTTGGTAATCTTCCTACGTGATTCCTTGCAGTGTTTCTTCGCTGATATTTTGGTGTCCTTTTTGAAGTTGTCCCAGAGTGTCTGTGGGTTTTCTGTTTCACGCGGGATATCCTCCCTCCTCAGCCTGCATAGATCGGATTGGAGAGTTTTCCCCCATTTGACAATGGGGGCCATCATGTCCTCGTTTTTTAGTTCGGTGGTCTGGACGGTCCATCGTCCCGAGCCTATGTAGGGGGCATTTGTCGGTGCGTACCTTACCGAGACCATCCAGTGGTCTGTCAGGACTGGTGTCTGTTGGTGGCACCACTCGAAGGTTGTTTTTGCCGCTTCACTCGAGGTGTATATTCTGTCTATCCTCGATTTTATTTGTTGGCCGTTGGCCATCGCCCGATACGTGAATGTTCAGTCGTGTGGGAAGGTATGGTGCCACGAATCTTGAAGGTCAAGGCACTGTCTGATGTTCCGTAGGCTTGCGATTGCCGCGGTGTTGTCGTGGTGCGCTGGGGCTCTGTCGATCTGATCTTCTGTTAGGTTAAAGTCGCCTAGCATGAAGTCTGGGCATCTCAGCCCTTTTGAGCGCCTCTTTGAGTCGACTTGCTCCCAGAAGTCTGGGTGTTCACTCTTATCGTTTGGTGCGTACACGTTGATTAGCACTATTTCGTCATTGTCGTGCCATTTGAACTTAATGGCCAGTGCTCTCCCCTCAATGAGGTCGCATGAGATCAGGTCTTTTGGAGTGATTAGGGACCTATTTATTACAAAGGCAACTCTGGCAGACATCTGGGGGTTATTCGGGAGTTTGGAGTTTATTACGGTCAGCCTTTTCCCGAAGCATTCGTGGACTGAGTGCAGAAGGTCGTTGTCTAGGTGGGTTTCCTGTAGTGCGAGGATCGCGATCTTGTTTTTGTTGATTGCTTGGTATATTGCGGACCATTTCTCGATTCCTGACATGTTTCTCGCTGGTGCTGCAAATCCGTTCATGTTCAGCGATGCCACTTTAACGTTCGCTTTTATGTTTTGGTTCTTTGGTCTATGGTTAACGTTCTCAACAGCCCCTTGTGTGGGGGGATACCGGTGGGTACCAAGGGGTGCACCGTAGGCGCGTGACTCGTGGACATTCCTCTGGCTAGGAGGGCGGACATCAGCCTGAGGTGGGGGGGAAACTCGTAACATTGTTGAGTAGGGGCATTTTTTCATGGTATATATACATTTTGACGGGCGTTTGTTACGTTCTAGGTACTGTTCTGGATAGGTTCCAGTTTTGTGTCTAAGGTGCTACAGACGGTTCTTACGAGTATCTTAAGTATGGAATGGGAATCTCGGGTTTTGGGGGCGTTGGTTCGCACCAAAGAAGCCCCCATTCCTGCGCTTTGGGGGGTCACCTTCCGTCTCTCTAGTCGGGCCGTTCCACCCTGTTACGCTTGGGAAGGGGCATAGCCCCCTTGGGTGATCGGAGCCATGGCAGCACGTACAGACGTAGGGGATTTTTTGCGGGGTGCCTCGTCCTTGCATTGAGGAGGAGTAGGGTTGATCTATGAGGAAGTCTTTTAACCTTCTCCATATTTCGTCATGGGAGATTTGGCTGCTGTCGGCATATATGTTAAAGCGGGGGTTGAGAGTATTACCTGCTTCTTTTATGTCTAGCCTAGCCAGGTTCATCGAGGTCAGTAGGTGGTCGATCTCGAGGGTGACTCTGTCCCTCTCGCTTGCCGGGACCGCGTTTGTTAGTTGGGTGGCGAAGGCCTTAGTGGCTTCGCTCTCCCAGACCTGTTTGACGATGGGGAATACATCTTTCATCGAGGTGGTTATGAAGCCTCTAAGCGCGAACAGGAAGGTTGGGCAGGTGGGAGCGAAGTGCGTAACTCTAAAGGTGATAGCACGGGAGGACCATACCCTTCGGCGGAGGAGAGTCTCCGCCTGTTCTGCGGTGATGTTGTATACAAGGAAGGAAGTGGGGAGGTTTGAGGGTATCTTTAGCTTCGGAGCCGCCACGCTGGCTTCTTGTGCGTTCGTTATTTCAGCGACTGCAGTCAGTATTTTGGCTCTGATGTATTCATGGGATTTTGAGTCCCTGGCTTCGGTGTCGAAGGGGACTGCAATCAGCTTTTCACCTGGGTGGCCTTCCCACTCTTTCACGAGCTTGAGGTCGATATTGTCAAAGGGCGCAGTGGGGTGGCTGTCCTGGATCAGGGGCATGGGGCCGGGAGTGTATTTGTCCAGAGCGCTTCTCACTTGGGTTCTGCCAGCCTGGCCTAGATTGTCGTTTTCCACCTCTTCGAGATGTGCTGAGATGGTTGATAATTTTAGGATGGGTGTTGTCTCAGCTGGCTGCGTGTGTATTCCCAGCACGTTCTGGGTGGGGGTTGAGGGTGAGTCAAAGCGTGGGAGGGGGAGGGCCGGTAGCATGTCGATGTCTTGGAGGGTGTCGAGTGATGGCCTGGGAGTGTTGGCAGCTGTCCTTGGGTGCGGTGTTGGGGAGGCCGGAGGAGACGGGGATTTCCCAGTTAGGTGTGGAGGGATTACGATTTGGGGGGGAGTTGCACCTGGGTCAGACTGGGGGTACGGCGCGGCGAGCCCTGGCTGCGTCATAGGTGGGGTGTTTAGTGGCATTGGGGCCGCAGGGGTGACGGGGGTGGTCGGTGGAGGGGATGGGGGGGCGGTTGTGTTTCCCGTGCTTGGAGCTGCCCTGTGCTCGTCGACCTGGGGGAGGTTTTCTCTTGGGAGGTCAGGTTCGCTCGGGGTGCATAGGGATGGTGGCTTACTGTTACGTTTCTTCTTTCCCTTATTACGAGCTTCTGCTGCGCCTGCAGCTGGCCCACTGGATAGGGCTACACGGGCTGTCGTTGTTGACTTTTCCCTAGCTATGGGCTCAGAGGCGGGCTCCATCGCGGCGATGTCTGGGGCAAGGGGGGAGTAGTCAGTGGGGTTCATCAACGAGCTTAGGAACCTGGTGGGTGGGGGGGATGAGCGCGGTGTTGATTCCTTTTAACTCGGAAAAGGCAGGGGGGGCCCTTGTCCCGGAGGGGGCATTCTCAGCGTTAGTTACATGGCCTACATTGGTGGCGTGTAGCTAGTTTGAAACGTATGTCAGCTTTTTCCGATAGTGATGGGAGGTTGCTCTATACCTGGGCCTGTATCGGGAGGGGTCTCGTGTGGCATCATTCGGAGGTGGACTTACCTCTGCGGGGGGGGTGGTCTTTTGGTTGGGCAGCTGCAGCGAGAGATTAATGGTTTAAGTGTGTGTGGCGGGGAGGGTGCTCACTGTTCTGCTACCAGAGTCCACTGTTTGGTATTCGTTTTCCTTTGTGCTCCTTTTTCTTTCTTTTTTCTCTTTTTTTTTTTTTTTTTTTTCTCGCGGGGCCCTTCTTTGCGTAGGCGCTACAGGGCCATACTGGTACCGGGGTCCGCTTTTGACGGTCGGTATGCCGGATTCGGTGACAGGCCTGCGGTTTTATTAGTCTTGGTCGGGTTAGGTCGGGGAGAAAGAGGGAGGTTAGGGCTTAGCTTTGGATGCCGGGGCGGGGACTGTTCGCTGGAGGCGGTAGGGGATGTGGTCCTCGTGATGTTGGCTGCAGGGGAGGGGGGCAGCTCTGGTGGCCTCGTCTTGGGCATTGGATGTGGGGGGGGTGGCGGGTGGAGTGAGGGACGCCATCATCGGCTCGCCTTGTTCTGTTTGTTGTTTAGTTCTTATTTACTGTGATTTGTTTCAGCTTATTGGTTTGGGTCTCGCCTGATGTGTGGCCGCAGTCGTTTTTATTCGGTTCAAGGGTCAGTGGGCCACCTGTAAGTGAGGGTGGAGGCGGTTCTACTGCCGTAGCAGCGATTTTCCGGCCTTCCGACCCATCCTTGCCCCACGGTTAGCCGTGGGAAACCACACCACGGTGATGGTTGCGGAACAAGGAGCCCCCAATTTCGATAGTCTCCCTTACGAAGCCTCGTTCGTGTATGACTAATTGATTGCCTCATCTCCAGGACTTGAGAAGTTTTCGGATCTCATTTTTGTGCTAAGTGTTAAGCTAATGTCCATGCTAAGGTCCATGTCAGGTGTCTGGTGCTTACAGCGATCGGGGTTACAGTTGTATCTGCGAGCGTAACACCTACGTTACTTGACATTCTTAACACCGAAACACTAGGCTTAATGCCGTTCAATTGTTGCCGTCATTTATTGACGTGCAGATTGTGATAATGAGCTTGATTGGGAACGCTCGATCGGCGCACATTCCTTTTCCTTTTGAAATTTGGGAGAGGGAAAGGGAAGGCCGCCCTTCCAGTGTTCCTCTCGGCTTCATGGACCCGCTCTTATCGGTCACGATGAAGAATCGCTAACGATGTAAATTCCCATTTACTTTATCCATGCGCTTCATCTCCTCACACTCTCTGTAGTGTGTACTCGACAATTGACTGGAAGGGGTATTGGCTGCTTCGCAAATTAAACATACCGTGGTAAGGTCGTACTCGTTACAGGCAAATCTCGTGGCAAAGGACCGGAAACCGCCATCACGTCTCCTGCGCGGTGGCTGATGCAAACAAGGCCATCGCAGGGGATCCTTGATAAGACAGTCACGGTCACGGTGATCCACGCGGCGGTTTCGGGATCAGGTACTTACCATTCCCACCAACATCTGCAAAATTAAACCCTGTCAAAGGCTGTCAAAGACCAGTCTGGATCAGTTTTGACAAGCCCCAGTTTTTTAGATGAACGTATGAGGTCCCAAGGCCAGAGGCGGCCGTACGAGCCATAATAGAACAGTTTATCCAGCTCGCTGTCTATGTACGTTAGTAAAGAACCCACAGCCATCACGCATAGAATCAATATGGCTCAATACAGTTGCTAACGGAGGGAGCGGCTGCAGAATGCCGTAGAATTTGCACATGCCGTAGCGGGCCCAGTTGCTGCAGTGGACTCATGAGCAAGCCCCTATTCACAGAGGCAGATGCAGACGCGCTTCAGCATCCCATGTGTCAGCGAACGGCACATCCCATCCACCAAAGGAATGTGTGTTAGTATTCTATGTGTCAGCAAAGAGTACAATAGTGAGTGGGCCACAGTGACTTACCTTCCAACAGTGGAGAGCCGATTTACTATCCGATGGTATTGCGGGCCTCGACGACGCAACGGAGAAACGAACATAGCGGCTACACCTGGCAACGCAACCGTTGGTCAGAAAAGTCACGAACAATCGACGGAACGTCCACGAAAAGAATTCGTGTCAGCATTCTATGTGTCAGCAAAGTGCACGTCGAGCTTTTATATATTGTATTGATGATTATACCAACACGTAGATATGTATACGCTGAGTCCCGCGTACTTGTCGGAGTGTGCAATTCCGGGTCTCCAGTGTTACGGTATTGTTCAAGTTGAGGGAATGAACGCAATGGTACGCTGCGTCGTAGTACGCACCTAGCCGTCCCTTTTTGCACGCTGCAATTTGAACTCGACCACCAGCACTAGTCCATAAATCGTGCCTAATGCACCCAGTAATGGCTGCTATATGGGACAGTTCATCTAACCCGTCATTCTTACTATCGACGTTCGTGGTATTTATTCCCGGGCCATTCTCGTGAGTAAGAATGTACACACGGTATAAGGACTTTCAAGTTCCGTTTTCTCCAGGAAACAGAGCTGAAAAAACAAGACCAAGCCACGTGCTCTCCTTACAGGACCACGGCCAGTCAGTTCTCCTTGATCCCAAGAAAAGGAAAAATAGATTGCGCAAGTAAAAAAAAAAAAAAGAGTGTGCCAAGGACTTCACGAACTGTTCGCACGTCCCAACTAAAAACACAACAAAAGAACGAGGCAAAAAATAAGCAAGCAAAGTAAGAAACAGATACAAGAGGGGGGGGAAGTGTCATCAAATGAGCGTTGGCTGTTATTGTTATTGTACAGATGGGCGTGTGAATCATCATGTCGTGAGAGCGAGGCAGAACCAAAGGAGGGGGGGGTATAGAGTAGCGTATTCACAGGACGACACGACATGTGTTTGTTTTCAAGCGTCCTCCAATATCATAGGGTCACACCGTTTCACAGTGCTGATCATATCCGACCCTTTCCGCACGAAAACGAGCTATCCCGCGCAGAACCATCAGCGACAGTGCGAGGAACGGAAGTGTGACACTTTTTACCATGTAAGGATTCGCCGTCGAGCCCGTAGTGTCCGCGAGCACCTCTTCCTTCGAAACGACGCTCACCTCCGAGTCATTATACTTGAACCACGAATCAGGGTTCTCGGGCAGATGCCGCGAGTAGAAAAAGTAGTGCCCCCATTGCGGCGTCGAGCCGCGGTGCACGAACACGGACGTGAGCTCGTATACGGCCTCGTGCTCCTCCCGCCAGATGTCCTCGAGCTCCTGCTTCATGCTCGCGGCGCTCCCGCGCAACATGTCCAGCTCGTCGCTGACGTAGTCCCTCTCGGCGGTCAGGTCGGACAGCAGCTGGTCGTCGAGCTCCGGTAGGAGCATCGTCTCTTGTAGGCCCTTGAGGATATCGTGGGTATTGCTGAGAGCTGATGTGAACGGCGCATGCTAAGTTAGAAAAACTGTTAGCGGATGGACTGGTGGATTGGTGTGATCACGCGCACCTGTCCCGTTTTGAGCAGATGGATCCGATCGTGGCACTTGCTCAATTCCGACAGGATGGCTTTCGAGCGCGCCTTCTTGTCGGGGTTGGCGCTGTCCAAAAAGCGATCCATGCAAATCGTCTCTCCGAACTTGACGTACGCCTGCGACTTCCACGATTGGCCAGTCTCGCGGTCCCATTGCACTCTCTGTCAAAGACCATCACCATAATTGAACTAGCCCAGCGTGCGAGCGAGAACGTACCTGAAGCTGGATCTGCAGCACAGGCGGAAGGTCGACGAGGGTGATCTCCATCGAGACGGTATTCGAATCCAGCTGCGCCGTAGAATGGAAATAGCTGCTGAGGCCGTCGTAAATGTCGTATCCCTCGTCGGACACGCTGACGGGAAGTATGGAAAAGACGTTTTCCGAGTCGTGAGTTGAGACCGTTCTCGCGCCTTCGGGCGTAGGCGCAATCAGCCGCTGCCGGAGACTCCCATAGAACAACCTGAAGTATATTCGCATGGGGAATTTTTGATCGCTCGAAGAGGGAAAGTCACGCACCGCTTCACCACGCTCGACTTGCCATCTTCCGACTCATCCATCCCATCAAACTTCAGCAATGCAGTCTCGATCTGGAAGACGCAATTGTCCATGCACTCCGAGACGTCGTGTTGTCGCCCTGCGAGGTATAATGTGTCAGCGTACACCCGAACTTTCCAAAAGCAAATTAATAATTAAAAAAAGTGGTCAGCGCACCGAACATCATGACCGACTCCGATGTCTTCCTGGCTGGCAACGGTGGTTTCGCACCTGACTGAGCCGGCGCTTCAGCATCCTTCATCTCAACGTCCGCGGCCGTGCCGGCGCCCGCGCTCACGCCTAAGCCCAAGCCCGACGGGCCCGCATCGGCGCTCTTCGAGATAATCACAAAGTTGTCCTTGTCCGTGACAGAATCAATGGACATCCGGGATCCGACATCAGCCTCCTTATCCCGCGCGCGTTTGCCAAGCACAGACGATGACGATGCGCCTGGAGAACCTACCGGAGATCCCGTGTCCGTCCTCGTCCCCGCGCGGGGGGCCGGCGCGTCTTCTACGAGCGTGGCGTCCGTGTCGTTCGACGAATCCGTCGCCGTCTGCTCGATGTCGTCCTCCTCGTCCTTCGATGTGACGAGCGCGAGCTTCGCCAGCTCCATCGTCGGAGTCACCGACGCGATGTCGGCATGCTCGAGGTGCCAGAAAAGCTCAGCGAGCTCGCTGACGACTGCAGGCAAGTACATCAGCGACGAGGCGGTGCAGATGAAAGGACGATACGAACACTTCTTTGAGCGCAGGATCTCTTTGCGCGTCACTAGGCGCCCACCGACACGGTGTCGCTTCAAGTCGTCGTCCGTGAGCTTGTCTTCGTCCAGAGTTTTCCTAGATGAATTTAGCAGATGCGCGACGGCATCTCGGAGGTCCTTGATGGTATAGAAGTACTGGGATGCGCCAATCTTAATAAACGGAGTATATATATGCGAGAATGAGCAAGGCAAACCTGTAGGAGCGAGTTCAAGTAACAGGTGTTCCCGAGCTGATTGAGACCTCTTGGCCAATCTTGACGCGTAGCAGGGACCGTCTCACCAGCTAGAGCCCGATGTAAGAGCCCCTTTCGAGCGCAGTGGAGAAAGAGCCAACGTACGATCGCTACCCGTCTCGAGGAACTTGCGCAAGCGGTCGCTATCCCTCATCTCCGCGATGACCGAGACCGCCTCACGCATCCTATCCACCTGATTTGGCTGATCCTCGACCTACCCAACCGTGCGTTAGATAACAACATTCCCGCGGATGGAAGGAAAAGCGCACCCGCATAGCAAAGACGGTGATGAGCATGCCATCGTCGATCTCCGACGGCACCTCGAGCGTCACGTATGCACGCTCAGGCGTCATCCCACCGTCCTTCGCCTGCTCCCACTTCTTCCACAGTGCCTCGCTCCCACGCACCTCCGCGATCCTCCGGAACGCCTCGTTCGCCAATGCCAGTCGCAAACCGTCGCCCCCTGCCGTGCCAGCGCCCTCGCGCCACGCGCGCCGCACGGCCTCCCTCCACGCATTCTCGACAAAGTCGTCCGGGACGTCGTCGTCATAGTCGACGCTGAGCGTCCCGTTCGGGCCAAAGCCGAGAGTGGCGGGCGCCTCCTGGAAATCTTCACGCGTGAACCTGCCGCGCTCGCGTTCGTCAAAGACGAACGACTGGAGCATCGGCGCGGGCTCGTCGGTCAGGGTGGTAACCATTTGGCAGACAGTGTAGAACGAGGAAAAGAACTCGATCGTCTGTGCGGGATTGCAGCGAACCTGCGCAAAGTAAGCGAATGCGAGTAGTTCTGCGAACTCGACGTTAGAATTAAAAGCTAATGAACGAAGGTCTGTTCGAAGAAACCTGGAGAATATGTTGGCTTGGTCAAGCCGAGGTGCATTAGGGATTCGTCGATTTTGTCATATTCACTTAGTATTTGCGGGAGTTGACCCCGAGCGACTGCAAACTGAAGTTAGGGCGGTCTCTCAGGACAGACGGGCCTTACTTTGGTCCGGATGAGCTCCAATCGCACGCTGGTACTCTTCCCGAGCACTGTCTATTTTGACCCAGAGCTTACGGGGATTCACGTGTGCCTTGAGTGCGGGAGCTGCAACACGACAATAATAGCCCGGGTCAGCTACTGTCCTGAGCTAATCGCACAGACCTTCGACTCACCAAACCTCTTTGAATAATCGGCTACCCAGGCTTCTAGTTCCACCCACGCACGAAGTAACTTACTGCGCGCGAGCCTACCTGCAGGCGTGGAGTCTATATGAGGTGGACTAAGCACCACATCCTGTACAGGGTCGGAGGTTTGCCTAGTTTCAAAGCCCAAACACGCAAATATGCGGGAACTGATCGCAAACGCAAGTTCTCTCAGGAAAAAAAAAAAAAAAAAACTGGGGGAGGGGCACAGATAAGTCTCACATTGTGTCATTCCATCCAAGTTTAGTCTGAAATGTCCTCCTTGATATGGGAAGATCCCTCGTTTCGCCCTTCCAGACTCTGTTTTCTATGATCCTGCGAGAAATGGTTGTGAGCGAATGCGATATCAACTGAAAAAAAATGCTTACGTTAAGATCGTCTCGAGAGTTATTAGCGCCGTCAGCTCCCCACTCTTATCCGGCGGTGGGTTCTCCACCCTGTTCTTGACTAGGTCTTCAAGTAGCTTCACCGGTACGACACCAGGGATGACGTCCGAAGCGATTACGTAGAACGAGCACTGGCAACAGACGTACAGATCCAGCAGATCGCCCTCGCCGTCCTCGCGCTCGACTTCCATCCGAGCATCGTCCACCGCCTGCTCCAGCTCAGTCGTCGCAACAGTCGGGTCTGAGCCCCGCAGAGTCATCTTGCGATGGCGGAGCTTGGACCGTTCTTCGTGTTCCCACTCGCTCGCATTGAACGGGTGCGTGAGGCGGCGCGCGTCGACCGCGCGCTCGTAAGCGTGGAAGTGATGCGTGACATTGGCCGGGCCCATCGGCTGCTCGCCGTCGCTGACGCACGAGTTTGTCGCCCGGCGGCGGGTCTGGTCCGGGAGGGTGCCTGTGAACGAACGCGCGAGGGGAGGGTTCACCGAGGACGATTTCCATATGAGGAGTACCCAGCCGTTGTGCTTCCGGCAGTAGTATGCGTTCGGATGCGGGACGGCCGTGCGGGTCTCCTCGGCGGTGGGGGAACAGGTAGAAGGCGCATGCGTCGCCGCGGGAAGAGACGAGCCGCCGTGCGAGGAGGACCCGCTATCCGAGGATCTGTGCTGCTTCGGCGACTCGGATTGTGTGGGTGATGGTTGCGCGGGAGCGGGAGGAAGCGAAGGTTTGAGATCGGGCGGCGTCACGGTGACGGAGAAGAGCGTGTGCTCGGGATTGTGCAGCCGGTCTGCGAGTATGGGGGGTAGGATGCCCTGGCCGGGGCGGGCGTGCAGCTCGCGGACCTGGGTATCCCACCAGCGCGTTTCTTCAATATCGTTACGCCCATCGATGGGTACCGAACGGCGCGCAGAACTGGTGGCCCAGCCATCCTCGAACGTACCCCAGGTCGGCGCGGGAGCGCTGGCGACCCAGCGGTCAGTCGAAGCGAAAGGGTCGCTCGACGTATTCCCATAAAAATGCCCACCCTGGGCCGGCCACGGGCCTTCTTGAATGTTTCCCCAGCCCTCCTCTTGGGGCGGCGTGCTGTATACAAATGGGCGACCACCTTGATCGGTTGAGTAGTTCTCCAGTGCAGGTTGGTCTGAATCGTCCTGAACAAGCTCTGGCTCGCGGAAGGGCGACTTTTCTGATGCTTGTATCGTATAATGTCCCGTGGATGCCGATCCGAGGGCAGGGGCTGCAGGGCGGTTGGGCAAGGGGGGCGGGCGCTGGCTTTGAGCCTGGTTACCATAAAACGTGGTTGGGGGAATCGATGCCACTCCTTCCGGTAACGACGTAGGGTCCGACCTTGCGTCAAAGGGCTTCTTATTGTCGTTGTTTGCCATGAGGGTGAAGGCGTGTGGGTGGAGGTGGAGGAGGGTAGACGCGAAGATCAATGGTTACTGTTACAATTGCTCTGAAAGACTTTCCCGAGTGGAGTAAATGCGGGTTGATCAAAGACTTGGTGTAATCTATTGATGACGGTGTTGAGAAAAAGTTTGCCTGCACGCTGAGGCTGAGGTTGAGGCACATGTATGCTGCGCCACGACTGAGCTGACGCGTCTGAGGGTCTGAGACTGCGCATGCGCGTTACACCTCAGCTTCAGCCCTGGTGCCGTGTATGGTACGGTACGGTACAGCGATCTACTTAAGGCGGTGTCTTTATACACGTCTCTACGATATTCGAAAAAAAGGCAAAAGTGAATTACCGTCTTCTCGCAATTTGGGAACGGCACTGCGTTTTTCCGTGGATCTTTTTGATCGCGGAATAAATGAACATCAAGATCCTCGCTTACAGTATTGTATCGTAACCGATACAGTAGGCGCGGCGCCTCGAGGTGTTTGTCTGTGGGGTCGGTTGAAGTTGCGTGTAAGTTCGAGGGAGCTTCTTGCTCTACTGATGCCTCGTGTCGCATCTTACCTGAGACGTAGTCAAGCCGCATACATTAACATTGTGCTCATAGTTGGCGTTCTTGCAGTTCGTTATTTGCTGGATTATATCCATTTCAACGCAAAATCCCAGTTCAGAGCCCTTGAGGCCTGAAGTATCAAGCAGAGCAGAACATCTTGTGGTATATAACGACGTTGGGATGCCAAACCGACAGCACAACCCGCAGCAGGCAACGTGCAAAACCTTCCGTAGTGATCACATAAAAGTGTTGCGGGGATGACGTGTGGGTTGATGGTGAAGCCCAAGTCACGCCACGACGTCCTTGACAGCTCGTCGCGCTTTGGCCACGGCAATGGCCAGAAAGTCATCCATCTTCGTTGCATTGTTCTCTATCGCGTCCATTGGCCTCATATACCGCGCAGCGTCCGACTCTGCCACCACATTGTCTCCGCAGGGATGTCGTATGTCATACATGTCTCCATCTTACCTTGTCCAGTCCCAGTTCGACACATCTTGGACGTTCCTCGCCAAGCGGTACTCTCTTTTGCTCTACAGGGAGGTTGGGTGGGAGGATAACCAGGTGCGTCTTGCCCAATACCCTCTCCTTTACCCTTACGAACCCAGTAGTCTCGAGGAGTCCCAGTCCTTTTCATCCCGGGAAACGCTGGCTCAGCCCACCAGATCCGTTCAATAGCATCGTCGGCCACGCGACAATTCTACGCGTCCCCGTACACCTCCTCGCCTGAGTTCACCTCACGTGCCATTCAACCCCTCGACTTCTTCGCCGGTGCGTCCCCTCGTCTCTGCTGGCTGCGCTAGGCTGAGTTGTTATCAGTTGATTATAATGAAGACCTCTCCGCGTTCCACGGGCCAACCCTAGACGTTGAGACGGCCTACGCGTCCAGCGCCATATCCTACATACTCTCGCTTTACTCACCAGGCACACCCATTGTCGTCATGGGCCATTCCATGGGAGGCATCGTTGCAACATCCCTCCTACCCTCCCCGAACATCTCAGCTGTCATTACCATGTCGACTCCTCACCATCTCCCTCCAGCGCGCTTCGACCGCCGTATCGCTACCATCTACAACAACAACCGGGCTGCGCTAGCAACAGCCAACACGCCCATCCTGTCTCTGTGCGGAGGCGCGACCGACCTCATGGTCCCATCCGAATCGTGTATCCTACCAGAAGCCGCCGATGTGGACGTGTATCGACGGACCGTCTTCAGCAGTGCTCTTGAAGGGTGCTGGACGGGCGTCGGCCACCAGGTCGTGGTCTGGTGCCATCAGGTGCGCTGGCGCGTCGCCCGGGCTGCGCTCGAGCTAGGCGCTGCTACCACCTCTGCAGAGCGCGGTGCCGTCCTAGATCGCTGGCTACGCGACGGGCGCTCACCCCCGCCTGCGCTAGGATACCCCGCACCACTTCATTTAAATCAAAGCAACTACACCGTCCTCCCTCCAGGGCCCATCGTCCTGCAGACTTTGCGCGAACCGGGGGCTGTGTACCTTGCGCCAGTCCCGGAGACAGGTTCATCAACCAAGTTCGTGGCCTATGTATCAGAAGGCTCGGTTCTTTCCATGGGACCCTACCATACTTCCTCACTATCTGTGTCTTTCCATCTATGCTCCTCTACGACCGACGATGCATCACCTCCTGCCTGCGAAGACTTGCATCCCTCGTCCCTGAAGTTAATTCCCAACCCCTCTCCCGGGAAACCGTTCCCTGTCCCTCATGAAGGCGTCGACGAGTCGGAGGGTGTTGTTGTCTTTGAGGCGACCTTACTAGGGCAAAACGGTGGTGAGCATCGCTGGGTCGCCGTTGCGTATTCCACCGACGAGGAACGCGGATGGATACTTGGTGGCTTTATAGAAGATAAGCCCACAGTGATGAAATTCAACGTTCACGGTATGTACTCACTTATATGCTGTCGTTCTAGTGCCGATGAATCTCATACCTAGATCTGCTCTACAAGGATGTGATCGTCCCGGTCAATCCAAATAATATGCTCTCCGATATTCAACTTCCGTCTTTGCTTTCGAACGCTTTGGTGGTATACCGCGTCGGTGCAACATACGCGCCTGATCAGGGATGCGATAGTGCGTATACTGTTTGTATCCGTGCTGTATCTGCTGCTCATATCGCATAGAACCGCTTCTTCCACCACTGCTCGAGTACACGTCGTCCTCAGAGGCCCATTTCTACCCTCTTACGCACGCGCGACCATCACTCCTACACACACACACCGGCGCGCCCTTCACGTCGCATCCGCACACGCGCGGCCTCAACCTCACCCTGCACGCGTCGCCAGATTGCAAAGTCGCATCTCTGCACTTGCGCGTGGACTGGCAGGGTTCTCTCGGTCGTGCCGGTGCTCGGTACTGGACTGCCGTGCCTGGCTGGGCAGTCGGTGTCGTTGCGTGGATGTTATTCAGCGCTCTTGGCGAATACGAGCGTGGAGGTAAGGGCTACCGTTTGTTGTTCGCCTTGCCCCCTGCTGACGCATATAGGAAAGCCCCGATGCCTAGCATGTCTGAGTCGCTCTCCGTCTTCACGCGCGGGACTCTGCCTCGGCTTTTGGGAGCTACGCTCGCCATATCGCTGCTCCCCCTACCCAAGGACTATGTCCTCGGTAACGGGGGCGAGGTCTTCTTTGCACCCCTGGCTCCTCTCGTTCTTTTGATCGCGACGGGTCTAGTGACGGTCAGCTGGTGGGCCCTCTGCATTATCATGTGGCCCATCCGCAAAGCCGGACGCGTCCTCGCAAGGTGAATTTCAAACCATACCGTCCGTCGCTCGAAAACTAAACCCCCCTCTCAATCCAAAACAGAAGGAAAGCCGACGCCGGCATCACCCGAAACACCGTCCTATCGATGTTCCTCGTCCTCCTACTCGTCGCGCTCCTCGTACCCTGGCAAGTCGCCTTCCTCGGCTGCTGGTCCATCCACCTCGTGACCTGCGCAACACACGTCCCCCCAGTACCAGGCGACGCGCCCACCCCGCCCCCAGCGCGCGCGCCGTCCCCTACCCCCGACCGCAGACCGACAATCCACTACCCACGGCCCCCAAGCAGTGCAGAGCACGTTCTGCTACTCCTGACGTGGCTCCTGCCGCTCACAGCGCCCGTACTCGCAGTGTGGGCCCGCACGCTCGCCACTGCGGGCATGAGGGCCGCTGGTGCCGCCGACCACGGCGTCTGGTCCGTAGCGCCGTACCTCATCCTCGTCGACTTTGCGTCGTGGACGCGCGATGCGCTCTTCCTGCCCGACCGGTGCGCCCTCTCTCCTCCTCTCCATTTTGGTTCGTTTTGATGTGAAAGAAAATAAAAAGGATGGAGCTCGTCTCGGCGCGCTGGAGTTTGCTGCCGCCGGCGGTGGTCGCGTTCTTGCGTGGGGCAAGGCACACGTATGAGGTCTTTGATTGGGTCTGGGGCGCGGTGACAGTACTGGTCGTGCTTAGAGTCGGGCCGAGGTATTGGGGCGCGTCATCGTGGTCGAGCGTATTGGGTTCGCGAGCCCATCCTGACCAACCAAAAGAACCCCTTACGTAAACAGGATCTTTGTAATCTGAATCTGTTGGTGCCCGGTGCCCACTCGGAGTACAACTGATTTTACAAAAATACACGGTACCGTCAAACCCCTCTTAACACATAGGGGGTATAACCCATGACCCCTTATACCCTATGGTTTTTTTTTGGTTCACTGGCTTGGTAGGCAGTCTTTGCAAGTCACTGCCTGGCTCTCGGTTCTGTTCAGTAGGCGCTAGGACGTGGTGCACGGTACTGGGAAGTGTACTAGTACTGTAGCTCTTGTGCATGTAGGTTGGATGTCGTGACCTCGCCTTGGAAACGCAAACACCTCACCCATGACCGCGAAGCACTTCGTGCTTCCGCCCATTTTCTATGCAGTCAGCCAGCCTAGATATTTTCTCACCATCACCAGCTAGGAATCAATGACGCGGGGGGCGGGCCTCGGAACCCCCAAAATTAGGAATGACGACGCTGTGGTGCTCACCCCGTAGATTGTGCCCAGCGGAGCGAAAAAAAAAACGCCCAGCTGGCACCCCATTATGTGTCCAAAAAGGCAATCATCCACGGATAGTTGGTGCACGTTCCAGCACCAAAAAGACAAACGGCCGCAATGAGGACCATGAATATCTTGACTGTCCCAGTTGACAGTATTGTGTGGAACTTGCATGTGACGATTCATGGCAGCTATCTTCCACTTTCCAGTTGGTGCAATTGGGCATGTTCCAGCGTTGCAAACGGCCAGTGGCAGTTCATGAAATAGCACAGGGGCAGTGAACGACCAACGGCACGGCGTGCAGGGTGAACAGCTGGCAGTGTGTGGCAAACGGCAAATGGTAGAAGGCCAGTGGTGGGGCATGCTTAGTGATCGACCAGTGGCAAATGGCAATAGGCAGCGTGCTTGGTGATCAGCCAGCGGTGAATGGTAAATGGCAGGCGGCAGGACATGTTCAGTGATCAGCCGGCAGCACATGGCAAATGGCAGACAGCACGGCAAACAGCAACAGCGCTTGATGTGGTGAAACGGCGATTAGCAGGTGCGACGTAAGAAGATAGCAGACTCGGGTGATTCTGGACTACATTTTTCGAGCTAGAGTGATACTCGCTCGGATACGTGGCATGTGTCTGATGGGCATTGGTTGATGGGGATGTATGTTGTAGTGACATGGGTGTTCAACGTTCAACGTTCAATGTTCAACTACTAATTTTTTCGAAATAAAAGTGTTCCGTCAAACCAGTCCGGAGCTTGGGTTACGGAGGTTTTCTCAACAGATGCCACCTGCTTTTTTAGTAGACATACGGAGATGATGGCAGTTCCCGAAACTCCGCTAGTGTAATAGCCAGTTATCTTCTGATGCTCCATCGAAATGAAAATGGCTGTACTGCTGCGTGCCGGTGCAAACGTTGCTAGCTGGTCACTTGCCTCGTTTTTCATGCATGTCTTGCCAGTACTTGGGACTCCAAGCACTTGTTGTAGCGTTTTTAAGCTTACAATAATTGTCGAAGACGAGATTGCCATACGGCGCAGGCTTGGCATAGGCTACAGGATGACCGTGACTTACCTCCAGTTTGACAGTCCCGATATCAAAAATCTCCATCTGTTTGTCTGTCAAGCGAGAGTCCGAAGACTTCGGATGCTGTTAAATTTATAAGAACATTTCTGAATACGAATAATGAGGCCGTTGGCCACGATGCTCGATCAAACGGTGGGTATAAAGAGCACTGGCGGCACACGCAGAGTAAGCCCCTTTCCTCTCTTCTTTCCCTAGTGTTGGCCTTTGCAAGGCCAGAATGTCTGAGAGGTATACTCACCTTCACGAGTTGCTACAAGCTTCCCGGGGAAGCCCAGGATATGACGAGGGTGCGTGGAGGAACCGAGACTACGCACCGATTTACAATAACTCAGGCCACAGCACGCGAAAATTCGGAGAATGAGATGTGGTCGGGATACATGGAAGAAGCAGATAAATACGATACACTCGCCACCGACCTCTGGAAATATAACGCAGATGGTGTCCTAGTCTTTGTAAGTCCTAACACACCGATTACAATTGAAGTGTTCAGGGTGTTGATAAGTCTCCAAGGCAGGTCTGTTGTCCGCCACCGTGGCTGCATTCATCATAGAAAGCTATAAAAAGTTATCTCCCGATTCGGGTAACCAGACAGTATATCTTCTTGGGCAGATCTCCCAGCAACTCGCTGCTTTCCCACCAAATGGTACATCCTTCCCACCGACGCCTTACCCAGAATATTATCCCAGCCTCTCCATTATCCTGGTCAACTCTTTGTGGCTGCTGAGCCTTGTTTCTAGCATCGCTTCCGCCGTTGTTGCAGCTCTAATTCAAAGTTGGACTCGCAGATATACTCTGCTACCTCAAATTCCAAGCGTGCCAAGAGACCGAGCGCGCGTCCGTTACTATTCATTCCTCGGCGTCTCGGCATATCACATGTCACGTGCAACCGAGGCCGGTGCAATGCTCCTTCACCTCTCCGTATTCTTATTTTTCGCTGGTCTGGTGATATTCTTTTTCACCATCTTCAAGCCTGTGGCTGTCGTTGTCTCCACTTGCGTCGGATTCTTTGGATTTGTGTACCTCGTCCTGACCATCCTCCCCTTATTCGACCACCGTTGCCCGTATCATACTCCAATGACCAACATTTGTTGGTATTACTGGCACACTTCTTTGGTCTTCTTTGGGCTTTGCACTCGGAGGCTCCTAAGGTGGCTACATGGGATATTAGTACCTTCTAATCTGGGCGAGGTCACATCATCACTACAAAGAATCCCCGCCACATGGTGCAAGACATGGTGGCAATTTTTCGACGACATCGTCAAGAAGCATGGGAGGCGTCTTAAAGATGGTTCTCTGGGTACGGTAGTCCAGAGAGCCATCGAGTCGGACGATGTAGACCCAAAGGCGCTCACTTGGCTTCTCAATCAGCCAGCATTCGCCGGGATGAGCAAAATTCAAGAGTTCGTGGACAGCGTTCCTGCAGATACGATCGTCCAACTCATCAGTGCCCCCATTCACTCTGGAAAGATATTCTCCCAACACCTCTCGACTCTCCTGCGAAGTTGCGCTCCAGGCTCGACTGGGCTCGACGAGGATACGCGCAGGTGCCGTCTCGTCGTATGTCTGAACGCCATCCATCACATAGCCAGGGCTTGTAGTGGTGTTTCTTACGGGGTCTCGCCTCCCAAAACTTTGCTGGAAGACGTGTGGAGCAAATTCGCAAATATTAGTCTTATGCAATCTCTCTGGGCCGACGAAGACCCTACCATCCGCGTCACATCCCGCTCCATATGCGCCTTGATTGCGAAACACATCCTGCACAAATATCCGCCTCGCGATTTAGAGCTGGCTTGGCTGCAGGACGTCCTTGGGGAGTCAGCAAACACGATCTACAACTCACTCGGAAATCCCGGCATCGTGGACAACATGAACATCGACTCATTTGCTTACGGCGCCCTTTCATATCTGACGGGCGACCTTCCGGCTACTGTGGCAACCTCTTTCGTGGACACGCTCGCAATTCTCATGAGCGCAGGAAACAAGACAGCCATCCGCAGAGGGTCATTCAAGGAGGGGCTTGAGGGGCTCCTTCAAAGGGCAGAGACAGATGACCGTCTACGCAAGGTGGAAGACAAACTCCGCAAGATCCACAAAGCCGTATTCCTTTCTGCAGCACCAGAACCGTCGACATCGCAAAGGGTTGAACCGCGACCACCATCGTAGACGGGTTTTCCCACACCGTGATGCCCCTCCCCCACGTATCATATCTAGTTACATGAAAACGAAACGCCTCCAGAGTCGATTGTATGAAAGTTGGCTAAAAGCCGGCAACACTTAGGAGCGAGATGGGAAAGTAGAACGTCAAATTTTACTCAACACACCACTTCCACGGCACTTCAGTTAGCCACTGACCACGTCTTCACCAGCGCTTATGTACGCCGATTCCGCAAAGCAGACTCACCCGAAAACATCCCCTGTCCTTGCGGACATCCCCTCCGCTCTTCCGAGTACCTCATCCACCACTGCACACGCTACACCCAATCACGTTACAATACGGGCACCCTTAGAGCAGCATAGAACCCCGTGAACCCTCTCTATCCTTACACCCGTTTGTTCTCTACCCGGGAGGGAGCTGAACGTTTACTTCGCCTCCTTCAAGAATCTCGCGCTCAGGCTGCGTCCGTCCCGGAATCCGGCCCGCTCCACCCGACTCGGTATTGTAGACACTTTTCTCACATGTCTCTACCCATCTCCCAACATTCTCGTCTTCGGACCTTATGTACGCGACTCCTACGGGGGTCTTCTCCACCCTTAAGCTCTTTCCACTCAGTTTCGGTTCCGTATTTACGACTCGGGGCGCCTCATCTACGTGAGTTTCTTAACTGTAGTGGCCAGTTGCCACGCTACGACCGGTTTGTATCTCTGATATGTATCCCGGAATAAACATGTATTCAAAAAAAAAAAAAGATGGAAGAGTAGAAGATAGTATAAGCCGGCATATGTTTGTGAGAGTCAGATTAGAATAAGCAGCAACTTGAAGCTGCACGTTAGACGGAATCAAGAGGGACCGTGAGAGGAAATCAAACCTCAGAGTGTAAATTACCTGGTCGGGTTCCGTGGTAAAGTGGGACCCCACAGGCTTTGTATTTAAAAGAAGTTCTGGTGAAACCTCCAGAGTTGGGAAGTATCACAGACTTCTGGAGAGTCTGCCAGTGTCGGGTAAGTACGTACTTAGATTGTACTGGAGCCTGAGAAACGTCAGTGATGCGGCAAATTTTACAGTGTGCAGTTGCAGCAAGGACCTCCGATCTACCAGCACGATGACCCCAGAAGAGACGTATTGGATGTCCACCACATCCACTGCCAGTGCCTTCCAACTCGCCACCGACCACGCATTCACTGGCACTTACGTCGAGCGATTTCGTAAGAACGACCCCAGACCCCCCCGAAAACATCAGCTACCCGTGCGGCGTACCCCTCAGATCCACGGAGCACACCGTCCATCACTGCCTGCGGTTCCTACGCAACTATGTCTCAACGGCTATTCTCAGCACCGCCTTCTGTCCCCAGACGTGCCACCCGAGGAGCCCGACTAATTATACTGTTTCTCTTTCTCTATATCGAGATTCATGCTGCGTTTTTGGACGTCTTTACTCTTGCTGCCCTCTGGCTATTTAATTTGGTCTTCCTTAGTGGTGGCGACCGCCTGCTATAAGCAGTTTCTTTCTCAAGTAGCCGGCTTGGGGCACCTCTTAGGTTTACGCGTGTTTCATAACTGTAACGGCTCGTAGTTACGCCGGGACTGGTCCGTGTCTCCAGCATGTACCCCAGTAATAAATATGGATCAAAAAACGCAGTCTGATAAGAAGGTGAAAAGAGGGACAAAAAGACGGAAATACCCGACAAAAGGTCCGCTCGTCTCACTCCGCACGCCGTACCCTCGGGTAATTATAATAGCAGATAATATATATATATCATACACAAGGAACTCAAATGACCGTCTATCTGCGTCTACCGACTTTTCATACCGGGTTCCTCGCGAGTCTAGGAACACGCGCGGACCTAGGCGGCGCGACGACCTGTCGCACTGGCACGCTGGGCGGGCCCATCTGCTGTTCTCCCTGCACAGCAGCGGCCGCGCCACGTAAAAAGAGCGCGCACACGCGGCGAGCAACATAGAGCACGCCGAACCACGCACCACGTACCATCCACGCAAGACCGAGGGCGAGGCGTTGGCAACCGTACACGATAAACTGGAGGCTGACGAGGACGCCCGCGAGCACGCACATGACGAGCACGGCTGCGGGCCACGCTGACCATGCGATGGCGCCGAGGAAGATGACGAGGGCGAGGACGGCAACGAAGAGAGCGACGAGGGGCAGACGCGAGGAGAGCGAGAAGAAGAAGTACGAGTCGTAAAGGTCTACAGCGAGGGTCTAGGTGCGTGCGGTCAGAGTTTTTCTTTGGCCTGGCGCGCGCAGGACGGGAGGAGGCTCACCTGGAAGTTGTGCGCGTCGGCGCTAGAGTAGGCAAATATGAACCAGACGTCGACGAAAAGCCCGAGTGCGGAGGCTACGCTGGAGATGATCAGCGCACGCTTAGCGACGCCGTCGACGTCGAAGAGGTTGCCGGATGAGAAACCGAACACAGTTGTGTCGACGCTATGTAGTATCAAGGTCAGTTTACCTGTAGAAAACGCCAGTTGGAAAAAATACTCACGCAGCGACGGAAAGTAACTAGGATAGATAGTAAGTAAGCTCATGAAACTCGGAGAAAAGGCCGTGCTTACTGAAGCGCCCATATAATACCACTCCTGTACCAGCTTAGCAAGGATCCGATCAAAGTCGGAGTGGGGCGGTGTAGCCTGTGCTTCACGTAACTCCCGGTAATACGTTAATGTATCAAATGTACTGGATGCATACGACATGCCAGTGCCAGATAGAACAGAAATATTATCCGAGACATAACTTGTCGGAAGTAAGGAGGGAAATATGATGGATATCGTTGAAGGCGAGTTGGTATTTGTGGGGCTCTTGAGGGAATCGGGGTAGATATCCAAAGATTCGTCGTAAGCTATTGGAGGTTCCCAGGTGTCACAGGCCTCGGTATCTTCTGCCTCACTGCCACTGAAGGGGTAATCGGATTCGCCAGAGAGCTCTTCCTCGGAATTGATACAGTAACCTTTGGCTTTCTTGCGTCGTCGAAGACCGGGGGACGGTTCCTCAGAGATAGCGCTCGACCATGGCGGTGGATGTTCGCACTCATCTGTTCCGGGTGTGACCAATGTATCAGAAGGGTCATTGTCTCCTAGTGACGTGACGGTAAGACTTTGGCTGCGGAAGGCATGGTCTACACTTACCCGAGCTAGCTAACGAGAGTCGGTCCGAATCGTGGTCATTCTTAATCAGGAATGGGATGGCCGACTGTGGCGGTCGTAAGCGAACGAGGAGACAGGCGCAGGGCTGGCTCTTTTGTGCTGTAGATTTTCGTCTTGCAGCGGGGATGCTGGATACTAGGCGAAGCTCCACGTCTAAATATTAGATAAGCATCGCACGTGCAGAGGAGTAAGCGAGAGCAGCGTACGTGGTTCTGTACCCTGCATTTTTATCGCATCGCCGAGGGCCATCGAGTTGGACGCCACGAGGTGCCGACGTTTCCGACTTTTCCTTTTACTCTGGGACTTGTGCCAGACGTTAAGCTTGATTTGCGTTTGGCGGTGCACGTGATGACTGCAGGACGTCAGATCACCAACCAGGAGCACGAGGGTGAAACATACAGAAACATGATATCTCTCTGATTCGGGTTCTGGCCGTCGACGCCGAGCATGACTTCGTGCTTATGCTGGCCATCGACTTCCAGGGTGATGATGGGCCGCCAGGACTTCTCTGGGCGGAGCATGCCCATGTCCTGGGACCGGAGGACTAGTCGTGAAGGTGAGACACAGAAATGGACTTGTACAGAGAATTTAATACCAGTGAACTGCCATGGCCTGAACGAGAGAAGTAGTGAATAACTAGGGAACAGAAAGAAAGGATGGAGGAATAGTTACTCGTTGGTGGCAAAGTATTGGTCGAATGAGTCAACTCGAATTGCGGAACGCATGTCTTGACGAGTGGTGGTGGTGTGTTCAGTAGAAGAGTACCATGATGGTGGGATGATGGCCAATGTGAGAGATGACACAGCCAATACATGCTATACACATAGACTGGTGATCGTTCGCTCTATGAGGCGCTGGCTGTAGGATACTCGATAGAGCGACGGGCGCCGGTAGAGTATCCGTATATGGTATGATACTTCCAGATCGAGATAATCGGAATCTGGTATACGCAAAAACTGTAGATCGTAAACCTGTTACCATTCGTCTGGTAACTGGAATGTGGAACGTGTACGATACAAGGTTACGGTGCGTCCGAGGTCTAAGTCTTGGTCTAAGTTATATCTCTGTGTCTCCTGGTACTTTGACGGGTTACTCTGTGCCTTCTATATTATATCTCAGACACCCAGGAACCGTGTCTGTCTCTCGGTCCGTCTGCTTGAGTCTGGCTTTGGTGTTTCTCCTTGTGTTTTCTCTCTTATGCTTGCTCTCATGATTCTCAACCTGATTCGATAGAACTTGGTGGAGGTTATTCCTGTTTTGAGGTCTCTGGGGTTTTTTCTCGGACTCCTTCCCCATTCGATGCTCCGTGTAGGTAGGAAGAAACACATGCATAGTGAGTAATAGTCTTTTCCGCGGAGCATCTACCGTGCATGTGTTTCTTCACAACGAATCATGGGAATTCGAATTAATAAGCGAACTGGCAAACGTCAGCATGCATCAATACAATACTTCCTTTTGCTCGTGCAATCAACTTTTTGGCAGGTACAGAAAACAGGAGTCGCTTACTACGGCGTTCATCATGTGCGCTGGAAGCTTTGTCACGAAAGAGCCTCGAGAGGTGCGTTCATATTACGTGCAAAAGAGCCTCGCGCTGGCCATTTTCTGCCGTCGCTATAGCATCGTGATCAAGTTCCCGTGTAAAACTGGGCTTCCCATGGCCAAAGCGGTATGCACAATGCAAAGGGGTGTCCTGGTCCTTGTCTGGTGCGTTTGCGTCCATGGCTGGGGGTCGTATTTACTCCGTGATATTGCGCCCAATGGGGTCTTACTGTCGTAAGTCTCCACATTCGCTATCGACCGCACGATCTCAAGCCTCCCAGAAAAAGACGCCAAATAGAGCGGGGTCTCGCGATCTATGTCTAAGGCACTTACATCTGCACTGCGCTCTAGTAATATCTGCGCGACACGGGTGCCACTGCCATGGGATTTGTATTCACCTCGTGACACGTCATGTAGAGGCGTTCTGGGAAAACCGTCCTCTGCGTTCAGGTTCATTGTTGCGCCATGGCCGACAGGCACCCGAACAAGATCGGGCCTCCCATAGTACGATGCCCAATCTACGGGTCTCTTCGCAAGAAAAATAGGGGATATCAACGACGGTGTGCGGATTAGGCCCTAACTCAGATAGAAAACAAGAGTTACCCGCGAAACTCAAGAAGTGAGAATATTATGCCGTTTGGCGATACGCCCTCTCTGTTTCCACCTCCAATTAAAGGCTCAATTCTCATCAAGTAAGCAAGCTAGCTAGCTTAAGCAAGGTTTGAGGCGACGCAGTCGACCCCCAATCGGAAGGGGCTTTGCTGAAATGGCTGCAACCCAAAAAAAAAGTACGTAAACAATCTTAGCGAGTCGCTAACCTGACTTTCTGCGGGAGCATGCCCATGTGGCGCTGGTTGAGGAAGCGTGGTGCGTGGATAGGGGGACCGGCACGAAGACACGGGGAGAAGAGAGTGAAAAAAAAAAAAAAAAAACACGTATCGCATTTGTAAAACAAAATTAATTTTTATATACTAAAATTTTAATAAAAATCAATCGGCGGGGGTATTCGAGGAGCAGGGGGAGGGGAAGGAATGTACATGGAAAGGAGTGACAAGTTAGATACGTATGCAGGCCAGTAGAGACCGGGCGGAAGCACGAACTCCTTCTCGATCGAAAAAAACTGGGGTTTTGTGTCCGGGCGAGGTCGCGAAGGGCGGGCGGGAACGACCCGAGACACGCCGACGAGCGAGGGACACAAACGCCGTTTCATAGACCCATTGGCGTTTTGAAAATTATGGTGTTGTGGGTGGGCGAAATAAAATGAGACGGTTCTTTGAACCGGCTGAGGATATGGGTGGACAGGTGGCGGCACGGAGGAAAACAATGAGCACGTGCCGCCATGTCCGCCTCGCGCAAAGACTCGGACTGAGTTACTATCCTTAGTCCACTGTTGCAACACTTTTATAGATGCACGTCTAGCTCTACGTAGAGGCACCCAATCTTAATTATTCTTTTACCAATGGAAAGCCTACCCTCTCCGCTACAAGATAGTGCTATGGATCATACAAAAATATGGTGATTAAAACCCACTAGAGAGGGAATCTTGAAGGGTTATTTCTGGACAAGGTGTTGCAACAACTGTCACATTTAGTCACAATGGAGAGTCAGACCCGTGGATTTTAGACATCCTTTTTGGGAAGACGGTTCAGACACTCCAAAGAATGCGGTCCGCTTGGGCCGACTGCGGGGCTTGAAGTGCACTTGCTCCAATGCCAGATTGTCACGCCCAACGACTTCTTGCCATCCTTTCAACTTTTCCTCATGTATGTCTGTCAGGGAGTATTGTATGATGGTTCTATAACTAGAGGAGAGGAGAGTGTTATATTCAAAGGATCAGCAAGTCAGAGCCCCTTGACTCCCACTTTTAAGCATAAAACACTCATTTTGCACACTTTTCGGTCTGCAGAATGAGTACTAAAGGTATAATACACAGATAAAGTACTAAAGTATGTTCTATTAGATAGACCAATTCCCGATCTTTGCACTTTGAGGTGTCAATATGGTGTGTAGTGTTAGATGAGGCTAATCAGTTGGTGTTGCATCTCTCGGGTAGGTTTTGTTTGGTTGTTGCATCAGTAGACTAGGGATAGTATGCCCTAAGCGCAAAGCCTTCGCTCACTCCCTTTGGCTCAGACCGGCTAACTGGATATTTTTATGATCGTACAACACCCAACCCAGTAAGCTGGATACACACTATACATAAGGAACCCAAATGTCTGTCTATCTGCGCATTCACATCTACCTGTAGGTTATGGATAGAGCTCAGAGCACACGCGTGGAGCCAACTGGATAGCACGGAAAGTCTATCTAGGCGTGAGCATATTATAAGGTAACGTTTCTCACCTCAGGAATCGCGTACGGGAGATGACCGAGGTGGACGGTACTAGCGAGCGAAGGTATTTAACTACTGCTTAAAAGTTCGAGGACGTACAGATGTCGCGCTAAGGAGTGACAGGACATGAGAGAAAAGCTTTAGTGTAGACGAAAACTAGAGTAGGCTGACAAACCGAGGAAAGGGATCGGAAATGCACGTCGTACATAGACTACCGACTCTTCATACCGGGCTATTCGCGAGTCTAGGAACACGCGCGGACGCAGGGGGTACGACGACCTGTGGCACTGACATGGTGGGTAGTTCCATCTGCTGTTCTCCCTGCGAAGCAGTAGCAGCGCCACGTACAAAGAGCGCGCACACGCGGCGCGCAACGTAGAGCACGCCAAGCCACGCACCATGCACCATCCACATGAGACCAAGGGCAAGGCGATGGCAGCCATACACGATGAACTGGAGGAAGACGAGGACACTCGCGAGCACGCACATGACGAACACGGCGGTGGGCCATACGGACCACGCGATGGCGCCGAGGAAGACGACGAGTGCGATAACGGCGACGAAGAGAGCGACGAGGGGCAGGCGCGAGGAGAGGGCGAAGAAAAAGTACGTGTCGTAGAGGTCCACTGCGAGGGTCTAGGCGTGCGGTCAGAGTTTTCTTTGGCCCGGCGCGCGCAGGACGGAAGGAGGCTTACCTGGAATTTGCGCACGTCGGCGCTAGAGTAGGCGAATATGAACCAGACGTCGACGAAAAGCCCGAGTGCGGAGGTCACGCTGGAGATGACCAGCGCGCGTTTAGCGACACTGTTAACGTTGGAGAGGTTGCCGGATGAGAAGCCGAACACAGATGTGTCGATGCTGTGTAGTAGTAAGGTCGGTCCACGCCGTAGAAAACGCTACTTAGAAAAAAATACTTGCGCGGCAACGGAAAGCAACTAGGATAGTGAATAAGCTCCTGCAACTCGGGAAAAAGGTGGTGCTTACTGATGCGCCTGTATAATACCACTCATGTACCAGCTTTACGAGGATCTGGTCAAAGTCAGAGTCGAGCTGTGTAACTTGTGCTTCACGTAACTCCCGGTAATACGTTAATGTGTAAAATGTATTGGATACATATGATATGCCAGACGTCACGGTAATATCAATAGTGTCAGAGACATAACTTGTAGGAAGTAATGAAGGAAATATGACGGATATCGTTGAAGGCGCGTTGGTATTTGTGGGGCTCTCGAGAGAATCTGGGTAGGTATCTAAAGATTCGTCGTAAGCTATTGGAGGTTCCCTAATGTCACTGACATTTGGGTAGGTATCCGAAGATTCGTCGTAAGCTATTGGAGGTTCCCTAATGTCACTGGCATTGGTATTTTCTACCTCCGGGTCGTTGTCACTGTAATCGGATTCGCCAGAGCTGATAGCGTAACCTTTTGGGTAGGTATCCAAAGATTGATCGTAAGCTATTGGAGGTTCCCTAATGTCACTGGCATTGGTATTTTCTACCTCCGAGTCGCTGTCACTGAAGGAGTAATCGGATTCACCAGAGCTGATAGCGTAACCTTTGACCGTCTTGCGCCGTCGAAGACCAGGTTCTTCGGAGATCGCGCTGATGAAAGCAGGTGTAGTGGACATAATGATAGGATGATAGGAATAGTGGTGTCAAAGTTCGGTTCTGGACTTTCGTTCTTACCAACCACATAACTTACGTAAACAAACAGGATATCTTTGTAATTGTACAGCCCACCAGCAGTAACTCGAAGTTAGCTAGATACATATTATACATAAGGAACACCAAATGTCCTCGTCTATCTGCGCATCTACCGACTTTCTTTTTCAGACCGTGTGCCTCGCAGGTCCAGGGGCACGCGCGGACGCGGGGGACGCGACGACATGCCGCACCGGCGCGAGACCGAGGGCGAGGCGGTGGCAACCATACACGATGAACTGGAGGCTGACGAGGAGGCCCGCGAGCACACACATGACGAGCACGGTGGCGGGCCACGTGGTCCACGCGATGGCGCCGAGGAAGATGACAAGTGCGAGGACGGCGACGAAGAGAGCAACGAGGGGCAGACGCGAGGAGAGCGCGAAGAAGAAGTACGAGCCATAGAGGTCTATCGCGAGGGTCTGGGAGTGGTTAGAGTTATCAGGCTCAGGACGGGAGAAGGCTCACCTGGAATTTGCGCACGTCGGCTCCAGAGTAGGCGAGTATGAACCATACGTCGACAAAGAGCCCGATTGCGGCGGCTATGGTGGAGATGATGAGCGCGCGTTTAGCGACGCTGTCGACGCTGAAGAGGTTGCCGGATGAGAAGCCGAACACAGTCGTGTCGACGCTATGCAATATTAACGTCGGTCTGCACTGTTGAAAGCATCAGCTTATAAAAATACTAACGCAGCAATGGAAAGTAACTAGGATATTGAATAAGCTCCTGCGACTCGGAATTACTGATGCGCCTGTATAATACCACTCATGTACCAGCTTTATGAGGATCCGGTCAAAGTCAGAGTCGAGCTGCGCTTCACGTAACTCCCGGTGGTACGTCAATGTGTCAAATGTACTGGATGCATACGACATGCCAGACGTAACAGAAATAGTGTCAGAGAAATAACTTGCTGGAAGTAAGGAGGGAAATATGATGGATATCGTTGAAGGCGCGCTGGTAATTGTGGAGATCTCGAGAGAATCTGGGTAGGTATCCAAAGATTCGTCGTAAGCTATTGGAAGTTCCCAGATGTCTCCAGCCTTGGTATCTTCTGCCTCACTGCCACTGAAGGGGTAATCGGATTCGCCAGAGTGTTCTTCGTCAGAGTTAATACAGTAACCTTTGAGCTTCTTGCGGCGTAGATTCTCGTCTTACGAGGATGCTGGAGACGCCGGATAGGTGGAGCTCCAGGACTGAAGGCCGGATAAGCATCACGCGTGCAGAGTAAGCGAGGGCTGCGCACATGATTCTGTACCCTGCCTTTTTACCGCATCGCCGATGGCCATCGAGGCGGACGCTACGAGGTGCCGACGTCTCCGCCTTTTTCTTTACTCTGGGACTTGTGCCAAACGTTTAGCTTGATTTGCGTTTGGCGGTGCACGCGATGACTGCAGGATGTCAAATTACCAACCAGGAACACGAGTATAAATCATACAGAAGTATGATGTCTCTCTGATTAGGGTTCTGGCCGTCGACACGGTGCATGACTTCGTGCTTATGCTGGCCGTCGACCTCGAGGGTGATGATAGACCACCAGGACTTCTCTGGGCGGAGTATGCCCATGTTCTGGGACCGGAGGACTAGTCGTAAATGTGAGACATTGAAATGGGCTGTGCACAGAGAAAACGAAACCAGTGAGCTGCCATGGCCTGAACGAGAGAGGTAGTAAATGACAGGGAACAAAAATAACAGTGGAAGAATAGTTACTTGTTGATGTTAAAGCATCGGTCGAAAGAGTCGATTCGAATTGGGGAACCCATGTCCTGATGAGCGGTGGTGGTGTGTTCATTATAAGAACACCACGATAGTGGGATGACCGTGACTTAGATACCCAGTGTGAGAGACGACAGAGCCGGTACCTTGACCGGTACGTGTACAGTCAGCCATACTGATGGCTGCGTTTAGACCCGAGTGGCGGTACAGTTGCCGCAGTACAATGCGGGCCCGATCATGATACAAGTTAATAACTTGGTTTCAGCTTGCACCGCCAAGCTGACCGGTGTTGCCTCAAAAATTCCGGGACCTACAGACCGTTTCCCCGGCCAATGGGAATCCACAGTAAACTTTGAAGCATCCCAAGAAGCTGTCGGAAGCGCTGTCACTCGCATCGCCTCATTGGAAGGTATTAGGCAGGTTATTAATGAGCAGTGAGGATAGACACATTATCTATAGAGATTTACGGAGGCTGGCAGCTGGATAGGTGGACAACGCGTGTACTGAGGAGGATGCGTATGCTCCTCTCTACACAATATTATTCATAGATAACCGCTTAACTACGCTAATATTGCGATTATATAATATGTCGGTCTGCCGGACTGTGTCCATTCCGGGCCGTATCCCAACATTATCTATGATGCATGATGACTCGTAAACTATACTTGTCGAGTACTGCCCATGTTTTGCCAAGTGTTTTGCAATCTATACAATACTTGATACAATATATAAATGCTCAAACACACAGGCCTATAAGTGGCCTTTCCGTCATTCCATGGTTTGCTGACACATCGTGGCGCTTTGTTATTATCCGTCTTGCGCCTATCTTCTTCCCAGCATGTAATTCTTCTGCAAGTTATGTCTTCGTGCGACTTTGGGTGCTTGCTCATACAGCCGAAGGCTTCGACACTTTCCGCTATGTCACCTTCTGCGCTACGTTTTCTTGGTAACTGATAGTTTTATGACGTATTTCTTCCACCGTTTCTTCGTTGGTTTGTTGAGTGAGTGAATCATCTACCCTTTTTTTCGTAAAAATTAATCAAATCTGATCTAAAACCATTTCATGCTATCTCTAGAAAGGAGAAAGGATGTGGAGGACCGGCAACACCACAGAAACTGCAGCAGTTCTAACAAAGGTGCGAAGGTCTTCGACGAGCAGACCTCCGAATCCCCCAGTAATCCTGATAACAGCTTTAACATATGTGAACGTAAGGTCGCTAATAAACAAGGTGTTCAAGTTCCAATACACCAGAAAACTAGGCCCGAAACACTTACACAATGATGCTCAAAGTTGTCAGGAGCCCAGTGTCCTGGACGTGGCCAATAACAGGAGCCAAAGCCCCAAATACTACTGCCAGGATATTGCGAACGAGGTCCCACACATCACCCACAGTGAGAACACCGTCCCCGTTCTTGAGTACTTCATCGATAGGCTTCCCAGCTAACTGTTTGATACAGACGAGTTGGACATTGAAATAGGTGACCACATCTTCCAGAACTGGAGAGACAGTGGAAACCGCGGCACCGCTATTGGTGAGTGAAGCTGTCTCGAGGTTAGAAATATCAACATGGGAGTATATGGGACATCCGTACAGATCGATTGGAACTTGATCGCAAGTTGGTTCTCCACGTCCGTCAAATAATCTTTCAGTTGGCCTGGGACCAAAGCGCAGGTCTCGGTATTGACTTCCCGTGGGCTGAGTGGGACTGCCTGACTGAGGGTGCCGAAAGCGACAGCGGCGAAGGTAATGATCTTGGAGAAGGAGAGCATTGTTATAGAAAGTGAGGGTGAGTGAATGAATGAACGAGAGCTGATGTGTAAAGACTGAAGGATACGGTGAAGAAACCGATGAGGATATTCTGGGTCATTGTGGGGGCTTTTATATCCTGGTCGCAGATGCTGACCAACATAAACGTAAATTGCCAACTGCAATACAGGCGGTGCTCTTTACAAGTCTGCAAGTGAAGCATTGAACTAAATGTGAGAAGGCCGGAATAACTCTAGCCGATCGGTTCACTGACAAGGCGGAAGTCAGGATAGAGACTAATTGACGGCCTATAATTGACGGACCGAAAGTGACCGATCCATTTTTGACAGGTCAAATAAAGTGAGAAAACGAAGCGTGAGACCTGCATAGTCGTAGTCCTAACACAGGCCACCAGGTGTTACAGATAGAGCACGCTCCTATGTCCCAAGCAGAGCAAAAACGAAAGTGCAGTACGACACGGTCCCCAATCTTTGGCGAATAAGATGACAGTAGACCGCACGCTTAATTAGTCTCAAATAATTAAGCGTGATGACCCTGCCGGCAATCGTTATTAGAACCAAACGGCTCCGAGTTTTTTCGTCGACTCCCTAGCTATCAGCCCGATGCGACTGCAGGTTACCGGTTACCATTCAAGAACTCGTTATGTTCATTTCTGATCAAGACTACAGTATGTGTGTCCTACCGTTGCATGTGGTTTATTGCCAATCAAGGGAGTCGCGGAGTCGTGGACAATGCAGTGGGAGAGCAATTTCGTGTTCAGGACAGACGGACTTGTCCAATTAGGGGGGGTGCCGAGAAGGATCCGTGAGAATAGACAGCTCGCCTGTTGCATCCAATGAAGAACCAGGAGCATAGGCATAAGCCGCCACGGGAGTTGGTGCTTTGAAATTTGAACGGTTCAGCCCTAGATTTACTGAGCAATGAGCCGTTAGTACGTGTCACGTAAGTAATTAATGTAAGTTGTAAGCGCTAGTAAATCTAATAACTCCTCACATTTTGCTGACGAGACCAACGAAGGTGTACGCGGGATTTTTAGCGTTCATATGGACATAGGGAGGGTGGGTTCAAAGGGGCCTTGGCAGATTTTTGCAGACAGACGCTAATAGGGCGCTACAGTAAGCAGCATCGGCCTTCTCGGAGACATAGATAAGCCTAGGCTTGGTCCTTTGAACGCATTCAGAGCTGCACATCAAAGCGCTGACATATGAGGCCAGAGCAAGGGTAATTGTGTACAATGCGTCCGTCTACAGTAAGTTATCATATCTCTGCATCTTCTGGGACTTTGGACGAGTTACTTTGTGGATTCCACATGACATCTGACACCCAGGAATCGTGTCTATCTGCTTGAGTCTGGCTTTGGTGCTTCTCTCTCTCATGCTTGCTCTCATGAATCTTAGCCCGATCTGATGGAAGCTATGCCTGTTCTGCCGTCTCTGGGAGCTTCGCTGAGATTCTGACCAACCACATAACTTACGTAAACAAACCGGATATCTTTGTAATCGTACAGCGCCACCACCAGCAGTAACTTAGTTAGATGGGGCTCCTTGAACCGCAACCACCACCATGGGCGGTTTTTCCCACACCTGGGCTAGGATCACCCCATGCACCTTTCAAAAACCATTGAAACCCACTCATATTAGAGATGCCCCACCAGGCGTAATAGTGTACCCACTGAACGTCTGACCACTACCATTATATACCCACTGAATGCGATACGTTGAACACCCAGTGTTCAACGTTGAACGTTGAACTGCGCACTGAACAACAATCACCAAACACGGCCACAATAAGAACAAACATAGCAAGGTGATGAGATAAGCAAAATGCGTAATTTGGCAGGAAGCGCGGCTTGACCTGAGGGAAATCGGAGCGCGCTTCCCCTGGCCACAATCACCACCAAATCCACCATAACACAACCAAATAGAAACCAAATAGACACATCATCCCCGGCCACGGAGGTAACCCGGGGAAGAAATTACGAATCCTCCAAATTGACAAACCCACTTAGCAAATGGAACAACGAAGTAATAGCGATATAATAAAGGGAGCTGTTCCCCCAGCTTGTGGAGGCGATCTGGGAAGAAGCACCGAAGAAGTCCTCCAGTCTGCCGGATAGGTGGACATGCGACTGTGAGGTTTTAGTGGGTAGGAGTGCACACCGGGCCGACCAATGGCGACGACAACGTGCACTGAGTCCCACACTACCCCTACACCAGGGGTGTACTTTAATTCGTATTTTCCCTCACATCTGGGCTCCGGCTCGGCTTCCGCGCGTTAGGTAGGGCTGATACCTACAATCTCCTGCTACCTAACATCTAGATACGGAAACTGCCTACTTTAGCTAGTATGTGGTTCTCGAATATAGAGCGCCCTCCAAAAAAAAAAATAACTTAGTTAGATACATATTATACATAAGGAGCCCCAAATGTCCGTCTATCTGCACATCTACCGGCTTTTTCAGACCGTGTGCCTCGCAGGTCCAGGAGCACGCACGGACGCGGGGGGCGCGACGACATGCCGCACTGGCGCGATGGGCGGGCCCACCTGCTGTTCCTCCTGCGCAGCAGCGGCGCGTACAAAGACCGCACGCATGCGGCGCGAAACGTAAAGCACGCCGAGCCAGGCCCCGCGCACCATCCACGCGAGACCGAGGGCGAGGCGGTGGCAACCATACACGATAAACTGGAGGCTGACGAGGAGGCCCGCAAGCACGCACATGACTAGCACGGCTGCGGGCCACGCGGTCCACGCGATGGCGCCGAGGAAGACGACGAGTGCGAGGACGGCGACGAAGAGAGCAACGAGGGGCAGACGCGAGGAGAGCGCGAAGAAAAAGTACGAGCCGTAGAGGTCTATCGCGAGGGTCTGGGAGTGGTTAGAGTTATCAGGCTCAGGATGGGAGAAGGCTCACCTGGAATTTGCGCACGTCGGCTCCAGAGTAGGCGAGTATGAACCATACGTCGACAAAGAGCCCGATTGCGGCGGCTATGCTGGAGATGATGAGCGCGCGTTCAGCGACGCTGTCGACGCTGAAGAGGTTGCCGGATGAGAAGCCAAACACAGTCGTGTCGACGCTATGCAATAGTGACGTCAGTCTACACTGTTGAAAGCACAACTTGTAAAAATACTAACGCAGCGACCGAAAGTAACTAGAATAGTGAATAAGCACTTGCAACCCGGGAAAAGGATCAAACTTACTGATGCGCCTGTATAATACCATTCATGTACCAGCTTTATGAGGATCCGGTCAAAGTCAGAGTCGAGCTGTGCTTCACGTAACTCCCGGTGGTACGTCAATGTGTCAAATGTACTGGATGCATACGACATGCCAGACGTAACAGAAATAGTGTCAGAGACATAACTTGTTGGAAGTAAGGAGGGAAGTATGATGGATATCGTTGAAGGCGCGCTAGTAATTGTGGAGATCTCGAGAGAATCTGGGTAGGTATCCAAAGATTCGTCGTAAGCTATTGGAGGTTCCCAAATGTCACCGGCCTTAGTATCTTCTGCCTCACTGCCACTGAAGGGGTAATCGGATTCGCCGGAGCGCTCTTCTTCAGAGTTGATACAGTAACCTTTGAGTTTCTTGCGGCGTCGGAGACCCGGGGGCGGACGTTCAGAGATAGCACTCGACCATGGCGGTGGGTCTTCGCACTCATCTAGTCCGGGTGTAACCAAAGTATCAGAAGGATCCTTGTCCTCTGGTGATGTGACAGTGAGACTTGGCTGCAGGAGACATAGACGACACGCACCTGAGCTGGCTAACGAGAGTCGGTCGGAGTCGTGGTCGTGTTCGATTGGGAATGCAATGGTTGACGGCGGCGGTCGTAAGCGAACGAGGAGAGAGGCACAGAGCTGACGCTTTTGTGCTATAGATTTTCTTTGTGCAGCAGGGACACCGGATAGGCGGAGCTCCATGTCTGATGGTTGTATAAGCATCGCACGTGCAGAGCAGTAAGCGAGGGCTGCGCACATGGTTCTGTACCCTGCTTTTTTATCGCATCGCCGAGGGCCATCGAGGTGGACGCCACGAGGTGGCGACGCTTCCGACTTTTAGCTTTACTCTGGGACTTGTGCCAGACTTCTAGCTTGATTTGCGTTTGGTGGTGCGCGTGATGACTGTAGAGCGTTAGATTACCAACCAAGAACCCGAGGACGAATCATACAGAAGCATTGTGTCTCTCTGATTAGGATTCTGGCCGTCGACGCCGAGCGTGACTTCGTGCTTATGCTGACCGTCAACCTCGAGGGTGATGATAGGCCGCCAGGACTTCTCTGGGCGTAACATGCCCATGTTTTGGGACCGGAGAACTAGCCGTAGCGGTAAGACATAGAAATGGGCTGTGCATAGAGAAAACGATACCAGTGAACTGCCATGGCCTGAACGGGAGAGTAAATGATCAGGGAATGGAAAGAAATAATGGAAGAATAATTACTCATTGGTGCCAAAGTATTGGTCGAACGAGTCAACTCGAATTGCAGAACGCATGTCTTGATGAGCGGTGGTGGTGTGCTCAGTAAGTTAGAAGGACATGGTGGAATGATGCCCAGTGTGAGAGATGACACAGCCAATGGTCGCTTACCGGGGAAACCGGATCGTTGATAGCTTAGCGACTCGATCACCTGACCAGGACTTCTCCGGACCCCGGAGCTTATAGCTAGAAGCGGTCGGACCATGAGCATACAGTCCAATCCTTTCTCCCTGACCCTCCCAGACTTATGATTCCCTCGCGAAACACACGTATCATCTCTCGCGTGGTGCAGCGCTCTAATCGCATACGTTTTCCAGTAACCGCTTCCCACTTGGTCTCCAGGGCGCCGCGGACTTTGTCATCGCGTTCAGAGCAGAAGAATGTGGGACTGACATTTGGAGTGCGTGGGTTTGCTACACCTTCAGGTACATGCATAGAGCTTTCTTACAGGTGTCGACGATTGATTACGCGCATACACAGGGCCGTTTCTCGCAAGAAAACCCCACTTCGATAAGATACTCATAGCGAATAGGTGAGAAGGAACTATCCCGCTACGACTCATTCTTATTGTGTTCTAGAGGGGAAATCGCGTGTCGTGTCATTCGCACCGCGAAGAAACTCGGCATCCGCACTGTGGCCGTGTACAGTGAAGTCGACGCAGATTCCCTCCATGTAAAGATGGTGAGGTATTGGCAATCCCCTGCTATGCTTGACCAACTGACTGTGCTTTCAGGCAGACGAAGCCTTCTGTATTGGACCTGCTCCGTCCTCTGAGAGCTACGTGAGTGTACAAAAAAATTGTCGCCTTGCGTTTATGGACAATCCAGGCAGCTGAGAATAGACAAGATCATCGAGGTATGCCATCGAAGTGGCGCACAGGTGCGTGTGCACCAAGGTTGAACATGGTGCATATACTCATCTCTGCTGCAGGCGGTACACCCTGGGTTGAGTTCATCGACTTGCTGTCGTCTCTTTGACTACTGATGATGCGCATTTCAGGTATGGCTTTCTCAGCGAGAACGCAAATTTTGCGGAACAACTAGCCAAGGAAGGCATCACTTTCATTGGTCCTCCTGCAAGCGCAATCATCAGTATGGGATCCAAGAGGTGACTTGCGTGTTTCATCTTACCAATAGTGTGATCTGATTCTTTCTCAGCGAATCCAAGACTATCATGACAAGTATGGTGTCTTGTCCTGCTGTGTTACCAAAGCGGCTGATTGTTAGACTCCACCTGCGATTCTTGACTTTATAGACGCCGGCGTGCCATGTGTTCCTGGATACCATGGTGCTAATCAAGATCCACAACACCTTCTCTCTGAGGCGGAAAAAATAGGTGTTTAATAAGTGTTCTACCTACTTTGAAACGGCCTCATTACGTCTGTCAAGGTTTTCCCGTTCTCATCAAGGCCGTCCATGGTGGTGGTGGTAAGGGCATGCGCACGGTCCATAGTGCTTCTGCCTTTTTGGATGCGCTAGAGTCTGCGCGGCGTGAGGCGCTCAAAGGATTCGGAAATGCTGATGTCCTTGTGGAAAAGTTCATTGAGCGACCAAGGCACGTCGAGGTCCAGGTATTTGCCGACACCGCAGGAAGTACAGTATCTCTCTGGGAGCGCGACTGCTCTGTACAAAGGCGAAATCAGAAGATCATCGAGGAAGCTCCAGCACCGGGGCTATCACCCGAGTTGCGCGCCGATCTTGGTGCCAAGGCAGTTGCCGCTGCACAAGCTGTCAACTACGTTGGTGCTGGCACCGTTGAATTCATCTTTGATAAAGATACGGACAAGTTCTATTTTATGGAGATGTATGGGCATGTTCTCGAGACAAATCTGTCAGGGCTGAGCACCCGTCTTGTAGGAACACGCGACTGCAGGTTGAGCATCCGGTTACGGAGATGATTACGGGCCTTGACCTTGTAGAATGGCAGCTTGAGGTACGCACAGAGATTGTAGCTCGTTACTTGAGCTGACTTTCAATTGACCAGGTTGCTGCTGGCAATTCGTTACCGCTCTCTCAACCAGAGATCCCTATGGTCGGCCACGCCTTTGAGGCGCGCATCTACGCAGAGAACCCCCGTAACGACTTCCTACCCGACTCAGGTCGCCTTGTCCATCTCTCGACCCCGGTCCCGACACATGTCTTCGCTCCCCCAGCATCGACGGTGTCTGCTGCGCCCGTTGTGCGTGTTGAACAGGGCTTCGGCACCGGCGCTCAAATTGGTGTATTTTACGACCCGATGATCGCCAAACTCGTCGTGCACGGCGCAGATCGCACGGAGGCGCTGAGGGCGCTGAGGGTGGCTCTAGAAGAATATCAAGTTGTTGGCGTGTCGACAAACATCGCGTTCCTTCGGGCGCTTGCGGGCCACCCCGCTTTCATTGCAGCCGAGGTGGACACGGGTTTTATTCCGGTATCGTCTTCCTCTTTCTCGCATCTACGATGGAAGTTTTTTCTGACAGATACCCGCACAGAGACATCGCAACGAGCTGCTCCCGCCTCTCGCCGAGCCCCCCGCCGAGCTCTTAGCCCAAGCAGCCCTCTTCTTAGCCCTGCGCGACCAGCCACCCTCAACGCCCAACGCGACACCATGGACGCGCCTAACTGCGCGCCGCTTCGGCGGCGACGTCCATACGCGCACCATAGCTCTCGAGACCGAGACCGGCACCGCCGTCTCCGTCCACATCTCCACGCGCCCGAACGTCAGCGGCAACAGCAGCGTACTATACGACGTGTCCGTGCAGCCCGCGACGGCCCTTGAGCCAGTAGAGTTCCGCGGCGTATCGGCCAAGCTCGCCAGCCCTTCCGCGCTCTCCGCGACGCTCGCGGGCGCCCTGACACGCACGACGATCGTCCCGCAGCCCCACGGCTCCGCCGGTGCCGAGCGGCTGCACATCTTTAGCGGGTCGCACGCCACGACGGTGCTGCGGCGGGCGCCAGCGTGGGCCGAGGAGATGAGCGCGGACGCGCACACGGCGGCGCGGGGTGCGCTGCGCGCGCCGATGCCGAGTCTCGTCGTTGAGGTGCGCGTTGCGGTTGGCCAGCGTGTGGAGAAGGGGCAGGCGGTCGTCGTGCTCGAGAGCATGAAGACGGAGACGGTGTTGCGTGCGCCGGCGGGCGGGGTGGTCAAGGCCGTCGGGTGTGCAAAGGGCGAGATGGTGGAGGAGGGCAAGGAACTGGTGGACATCGAAGAAGACGCCGAGGCCGTCGCGTAGTATTATTATATGGGAGAGCTGAATTGTAAAATATAATTGAATTCTCCGTAACGTGTGAGTGGGGGTATATATGTGTAAGATCCAAAAGTCCGCATTGATGGTAAGAAAAGAATAGCTATTCAATGACCATAGCATCCTGTCGTTCGCTCCGCCATTTCTTCAGCCGTGCCTCACGCAGCTCGCGTCCGATCGCAGCAGCAACGGGCCAGGGAACCGCGTTTCCGATTTGCCTGTGCATCTAATATAGGGTCAAGGCCAGCAGGAGGGTACGTTTATGCGTTCGGCGCACCGTCACGACGTCGTCGTTGATCGAATCAAAGACAAACGAGTCCGGAAAACCCTGCGAGCGCGCCAACTCACGAACGGTGACCACGCGATGGCACTGCGAAAACAGAATTTCATTCAGGGGGGGGTTGAATATATGTGGAACATGGGTTCGCGTACGTACATAGGGATTCAAAACGCGCGACTGCTTGGCGGTCGGCTCGACGTTCGTCACTGTCGTCTGGAAGACGAAGTCCTTATCGAGACGCCCGTAGAGTCCTCGGATAGAAAAATAAGGTCGCTCGCTCATTTCGCCCGAGGAAGGATCTGCCTCATACCTGGTCGAAAGCCTTTCCTCGCGATCGCAGAGGCAGGGTCAGAGAACTGCCATTCCCAGTGCTCCTTCTCCAGCGCTAAACGCATACATACATACATACATACATCAGCGAGTGGGGATACATACCGATGAGCAGTAAACGAGCACGCACAACGATAGTCCGCACGGGCGATCAGCGGGATGTTGACGACGCTACGCACAAACGATAAAAAAAAAAAATAGCGCAGGGGCAGGTCCGCTCACCGTTCGACAGTGGCGGGTTTTAGCGCCCGCGTGAAATGCTGCAGGTTCTCCGTACGCCGCCGCCGGCACCACGCCTGGAACGACGTGCGCGGCGGATGGTGGTAGTGCAGTCCCGTTCCCGAGACGGGTCCCTCGAAGCCGACATGCTTCTTCGTCTGATCACACCTCAGCGCGGGCACACGCCCCGCGCGCTCGCGCGCCTCAGCACGCTTCTGCTCGGACAAGCGGTGCGAGCTCGGATTTTTCCTGGGGAAGAAATCCCGAGAGTCATCAAAATCAGCGGACGAGGACACATACCAGTCAAAGCGCGGTAGATCGCTGATGGCGTCGTCGATCGACACGAAGCGGAAGGGCGCGGTGCCCGCCTCGGCGTGTATTGCGCGCGCGATGTCGCCGTTTGGGAAGTGGACCTCGAGGCGGTGCGTTCGTGGGAAGTCGTGCGTCGGCTGTGGCGCCGCGGGGAGGGGGTACCCGCGCCGTGCCGCGAAAAGGAAGAAACGCACGCGCGTCTGCGGCGTGCCGTAGTGCGCGGCCTGCAATAGACAGAAGCGGACTTGGTAGCTGGGGAGGGCGAGGAGCCCTCGATCACGGCACTGGGGGAGAGGAGGAAAAGCACGCACTTCATCGCGAGCATGGCGTGCACGAGGAACTTAAGGCCGCCCATGCTGATCCCGCCGACGGTGCGGTGTTCGTCGAGCTGAACCGCGCGGAGATTGTAGCTCAAGAACCCGCGCACGTTCTCAAACACGCAGTACGGGGGCTCGAGAAAGTCGACCCAGGAGAGGAGGTTGAGGATGAGGTTGCTCTTCACGTCGTTTGCCTTCTGGAACATGTTCAGTTGCGAGTGCGGCTGGCTGATCGTGGCGGGGCGGTGGTCCCCTTGCGCGTCAGTGGGTGCGGTTGGCGCGGGCAGCATGGCCCACGACACGCACCAGGGGAAGCCAGCCACGATCACGTCGATATCGCCTGGCCGTGGCGGCCGTGGCAACCGCGATTTGTCGTAGATGTCCTTCGGCACGTCATCGTCTACGAGCAAGCCATGGTGCGACTTGACTGCATATCGCAAGACCACATTTGCACACTGATTGTACACGATCGTCTCCGGAGAATTGCGTCTGCCCAACCAACAATCTTAAAAGCAATCGCAAAAAAAAAAATGGTGCTACGGACCTGAACGTCTTCGCTGCACTGGGCCCCAGTTCGATCGCGTGCGTCGTCTTCATCCCGCTCGTGGCGCTTTCCATACCAAGGCTCATCGCGCCCGCACCTGCAAAAACGTCAAGCACGCGCAGCTTGCGCGCCTGCGCCTCCTCTTCAAAAGCGACAGCCTCCGCGAGGCGCGCCTGCAGCGAAAACGCACAGGTCGAGCACCCGACGCCCGCATCCTCCGCGAGCGGCACGCGCTCGTCCCACGACGCAGGCCGGCACTGCGCAAAACGGTAGCGGTAGTAGAAGTGTGCGGGGCCGAGCGTCGCCCAGAGGTCCATGTCGAAGATCAAGTCGTGATGTAGGACATAGCACTGCGCGAGCAGGTTCTCGACTGGCGCCTCCTCGAACTCGTCCGTGAAGAACAAATGGCGCTGCGAGCGTTTTGCGCATACGCCAATCAAGCACTCAGAAAGGAAAGGCAAGTGGGGGAAGGCGCACCTCATCGCGGAGCTCGTCAGGCGGTAACAGATCCGCGAGGTCGGACACACGCCCAAGTAGCTGCAGCTTTACCCACACGGGGTCACTCGTGAACACGCCGACGAGCTGCGCGATACGCGAGGGGCCCTCATCGGCGCGCACGAGTGCGAAGTCGCCAACGTGGAACGTCGTGCCGTGCACAGCAACACCCACGACACCACCAGCACGGCGCACGACGCGCCCATGCGCCTCGATCTCTTCCTCCTCGCGGCGCGCACAGACGGTGCAGTTGTACGGCGGATCCGTGTGCGGTGGCGTGGGCAGCGGCTCTGAGAACGACGCGTCCGTCTTGTCGTACACGAAGCGGAAGAAGTACCCGTCATAGTCGTCGGGGACTGAGGCACGTGCGGAAAAGTCTTCGACGGGCACAGTGCCGCAGAGCGCGACGAGGGGCAGGGTGTCACAGAGCGGGGTGAGAAACAACTCGCGGGTGTCCGCGATGTCGTCGAGGAACGTGTTGGGTGCATAGTCGAACCACTGAATATGCACCCGTTCATCCTGGCCGTTGATATGCACAATGCGGCCGAACCTGCGCAAGGCCATTCCCGTACGAGCTCGCTACAGAAACGAGAAGGAAAAGGTGCGTGCGCACCAGAAGTAATCCGAGAGCCGCGAGTCGCGCGGCGTGGCATCTGGCGTCGGCGGCAGTGGCACGGGGACATGCCCCCGCCTCGTCTCGTCCTCGCCAATGGGCACGAGTATGACGTCTCCGACCTATAACACGAAGGTAGTCTGCATCAATCAATCCAGGGCCTTGCGCGCCAACGCACCTCGAACAGCGCTTTCGGAACCTGCCCACGCACGTCCACCAGCCCCACGCGGCGCATGAACGGCTGACGCGGGTGCATGCGCCAGCGCGTCGGCGCTTCGATGCTCTGCGTGCCCTCAGGACACAGCGCCATCGCGACCGCGCGCCGCAAGCTGCTCCACTCTTCCCTGGAATTCCCACCCAGGCCTCCTCCCTCTGCGCGCCTCCATATCACCGGCGCTGCCGGTCGCCGACCAAGAACGACGAGCTGCTCGCGGAACAGGCCCGTGGCGAGCCCAGCGATGCGCGGCGTAACGTGCGTTTGGAGCTGATTCTCAGGCCGCAGAACCGCAAGGTCAATATTCCCCATGGTCGTTGGGAGGAGACGGAACGGCGCGCGGTGCAAGGACACGCGCGGGCCCTGGCTTTGATGCGTACGCGCGCGCCGCATGGGCAGAGAGGCGGCGCCCCTCCCCGAGCCAGGGACGTCGAGGATAAGTTGAAGGAGCGAGGCAGCGCGCAGGGCACGGTAAGTGGGCTCGTCGAGCGTATCAAGGGCCGCGTTGATCGCAGGGATCTTACCAGGAGAGGCAGACGCGTCAAGACAGGACTATGTGACGTAAGGCAACGTACGGCATCCTGCAAGTCGCGCGGGGTGCACGTGCCTCCGCTGCCCAGCGCCATCGTCGTGTAGCCGCTTGCTTCGAGCTCGCTGACAAACGCCTCGAGCGACATGTTGGGATCGCAGATAAGCGCGCACACGAGCGCCTGCGCGATCTTGTGCGCGCAGAAGAACGGTGTGTAGTATGCGCGATACTCGCGCGCGGGCACTCCGAGGATGTACCACGCCGTGGTAGTCTCGATGAATATTGGACTGCCACCGATGAGCGGCACACAGAAGACAAGGGGAGAGAGAGAGGGACGTACTCATCACGCCTGGTATAGTCGATCGTGTAACGCAGAATCGCACCCAGCCTCAAGCGCACTGACACTGCCTTCGCTTCATCCTCTCCTTCGTCATCGTCGTCGTAATCGCCATCATCTTCCTGCCCGGCATCCTCATCGTTCTCGAACAACGGCGCCGCTACACCTGCGCCTTCTGGCGCGCACCCGGACGACGATGTGTCGAGGGCATCGAGCGGGAGCATGTGGAGCGCAAGGTCTCCGCGCTTCTTCGGGCGCGGACGCGCGTCAAAGACGGACCAGTCGTGCAACACGCGTACGGGCTTTTTGTCCACCTCCCCTCCGTCATCCCCTTCTCCAGCCGGGTTTGGCGCGTCGTCCTCGCCGAGGAGGAAAGCGATGTCTGGCGCCGACTCGGGGAGCTCGTCCGGGCGCGGGGTATAATGCATTTCCTTCTCCTCGTCCTTCTCTACGAGTCCGGGTGGAGGGTGGTGGTTGCGGCGCTTCGCAGGCTACACTTCCCACCCGGGGTGAGTGGCATCGAAAGGGGATGAGACGAGAGAAAAACGCACACGACCGTCAGGTCCTGCAGTAGAGTCGTGCTTGCGTTTGGCCCGTCGAGAAACATGCTCATTGTCCCCCTCGCCCTCGCCCTCGCCCTCGTCCTCTTCTCCCTCGTCTGCTTCATCATCTTCATCTCCGTTCAGCTCATTCGGGAAGCTCACTTCAAACGCAGTCGGGCGTCGTGGCCGCTGTGTTGACTCCGCTCCTGGTGCCATGTTAGTGTCAGATGCAAGACCAAGATCCAAGACTCAAAGCAAGCCACTCTTATTCCGGCAACCGGCTCGTTACACCGGCCCGGCCTAACTGACACACCTGTGAAGTCGTGGACGATAGCTCCCACATTACAATCGATGTCAATGCCCGCCTAGCTCAATCGGATAGAGCGTCAGACTCTTAGACGGGTGCTGTTTCAGACCCCTTCCCGTCCCCAGCGTAAGGGACGCGTGCTCTTTCTCACACCTGCCTTCCTGCACCAAGGTGCATCAAAAGGGAAAGCAGGTGTGGGGGACAACACGCGAGGCGGTAATCATCCCTTACACGGGAAGGTGTCTGACACTCTACTTTAATCTGAAGGCTGCGAGTTCGACCCTCGCGGTGGGCTACAGTACTACTTTTTGCGCTTACTAAATCCCAATATTGCCTGTCAACTTGAAGTCATGCGCGGATCAACTTCGCTGCCATTCTCGCCGAACCGCGAACAAAACTCCAGTAACCACAAGCAACATCGATTGGCGTTATGTTAGAAAAGGGACAATGGTCCATGTAGCGCAGGCCAAAAAAAAAAACCGAAACAACAATTACCGAATGGTGCCTGGGAAGTTAAGTAGCCCCACCTCGAAAGAGGTTCTTCAGATATCTCATCTGCTCGACCTCACATCGACGTTCCTCAAAAGATGGCTCCCCGAAGATGTTCAAGCGTGCCACTCTGAGAAAACTCTCCGGAATGGGTATGCGTTCTGTCGAAATCGTCGTATCCTTCATGCGTTTGCTCCGCTCAGGCTCGTCACATTCAGAACCAGGATCGACAAGTGCTTCACCGGCAGCGCCCAAAGGACCGTCGTCTGAGCGTTTTCGTTTCTTCCCGGCTACTCTTTCGCTTGGTCGTGCAGCAGATGGGCCCGCGGCGGCTGCCGGAGGCGGGGGCGGGGGTGAGGGCGAGGGCACAGCGGAAGCAAGAACGGGCTCGAAGAGGTCGATCTGGCGCGATGAGTTCCACATCGGGTCTGGTATCTCGTAGTGAGCACGCTCGCGCCGCAAAGCCCGCCTTGTGGCCGGCGCACCGGAGCCATCTGCAGAGATTTGCGGGGGAGTTGGCGGAGATGCCGCAGGAGGAGGTGGGTAGGAGGAGACTGGCGTCGGCTGACGTGTTGGGGAATCCGGTGCGCTCGTTACGGATGACGTGCTGCCGCCAGTAGGTGAACTTGTGCGGTCTCGCGACGACACGCTGGGGGAACTGCAGGCAAGTGGGCGTTCCGAGGGAGGGAAGTTTTCTTTCTGAGGAGATTCGGTGCGCGCCGCGATTACTGTACTTCTCAGGGCTGGGGTGGGTTGCGGCGTGCCGCGATAGGTCGGATGCTTTCTATCCTCCGGGTCGATGTGGAATTGTAATTTATAACTTTAATGAAGCTAAGAGCGTCGCTCGTAGCCAAAATGTCCACAACCACTCACTTTACGTTGGTCTGAAGGTCGCGCAGATCGTCGAGCTTCCCGACGTTGTAATGATTCATGATAGTACTGTGGTTCAGGAGAGCCGAGTGCCAGTCTAGGAGTTTTGAGTGCTCGCGAATAGTCTCTAGGATAGGGGCAAGTTGCTCTTGCAGGATGCAGGCCACCATGGTTGCTACTGAGTCACTGATCTCGTTTAAATGTTCCACTTTCACTGGCACTTCGGAAGCAGACATTGTTGACAAATAAGAAGAGTGGGGTCACAAAAAGTACTGGGTGTCAAATAGCGGTTGGAAGGGAGAAGTGGTACCCGAGACAACTCCTACCTAGGCTTTTATGAGAACTAGTAGGCCCGTTTGTGTCGGGTTGTGGCTGCAGGGTCTAAGCGAGAGCCGCAAAGAGCAAAGAAAAGCGCCATAATTGCGTTGTTGTTCTATTTTACGACTCTCAGAATCCACAAAAAGCGAAAAGTAGGAAATGTCTGCCGCCTCAAAGTGAACTCACTGGATTCAGACTTGCGATGCGGGATCCTACTTAGACAGTGCATCTTCCAGGGGAGTCTAAAAGAATAGCCAGTGCACTAGGAGACAGCAGTGGTAAGAGATCGTCATTCTTCTCAGACATAGTGGTGGCAGATGTTTAGCGCCAGAGTGGTGATGGTCATTTGAGTCCGTCAAGCGCATGTATTGCGTAACAAGGCTACAAAATCGATACCCGTGGCATCATCGCGGTGCGCGGTGCACCCACCTCTCGTGGCGTATTATACATGCAATTAACCGTGTATCGTAAATCGTACGCGCGCCACAAGCACTCTACTCCTCTACACTGGCCCCGGAGGTCAACTATTGTCCTAAAAAAAATGAAATGAAAGAAAGAAAGAAAGCATTGACAGCATCGTGTATACGCCAGCCACATAGCATACAGACATCACATTGCGCAATTACATACGTACAGGATATCCCTTGTTCTTCTTGTCTTGATTGCCACGTGGTGACACTGCTACTTGGTTGCTGTTGCAGCTACTGCAGCTGCTGTGGTAGCTGATGGAGCTGATGACGAGGATGTGGTAGCCGTGGTCACACTGGTAGTGGTTGTGGTAGTGGTGGTAGTAGTACCAGTACCATTGGTAGCAGTTGCTGAAGCAGCTGTCGGCGCAGCGATAGCCGCAGTGTTATCGGTAACGGCGGTCACGAAGCGGTCATCTGAGACCGCAAGTGCGCCTTCTGGGACGGTGCCATTGGGCATAGTTGAGTCTGTCGTCACTTCATGGAATTCTTAAGATCCACGGATCGGTACACGAACATGACCCACGTAACTTGAAGGAGGTACGTACCGAGGATCTCCGCGTACATCATCACTTTCCATGAATCGACCGGAAGATCAGCGTCGTTGAAGCTCCAATCAAACTTTTCTGCAGCAACGGGCTCGTCCGTTGGGTCGTGGTATGGTGAAACGTACTCGTGGGAGAGACACTCGGTTGCATTGATTCGCTTACGGGGGTCGAACACAAGCATCTTTTCGAGCAAATCAAGCGCGCTCTCGTCATTGCACCGTAGTTTTTCGCTGAATGGTACCCGCTGGCGCTTCGGCAGGCTCTGCACGAAGCGGAGAGTCTAAGTCACGCCACCGATTAGCACACAAGCGAACGTAGGGTTAAGGGTCTGCGCACGTTTTCGCTGCAAATCGTCTCAATTACATCGTCGGGTGGGGTGCCGAGCAGCTCAGTGATGATCGAGAATTGGTTCACATCTGCAAGACAAGCTCGGCGATGGGATTTCTTTTGAAAAATAAAAGAAAACGCACGATCCTTTCCAGGGAAAAGAGGCTTTCCCTCAAGCATCTCGGCAAAGATGCACCCCGTACTCCAGATATCTACTGCGACGTCGTACTTTTGCCACGTGAGCATGATCTCTGGAGCGCGATAATAGCGAGTCGACACGTAGCCCGTCATCTGCGGATCTTGTATTCGGGCAAGACCAAAATCACAAATCTAAATTACAGAGTTGTCAGCCACGGAGTACCAGAAAGGATGCGTCCGCGCCTTTAGATCGCAGTTTTCGTTGACGAGGATATTACTTGGTTTCTAATGGCAGAAAATGAGGGAGAGAATAGCACGAGAGTTGAGTGGCTTCTTACGAGATCGCGATGTACGACACCTGCCGAGTGTACATACTTAAGCCCGCGCTGAGTGGGAGAAATCAGGACAGAGTGTAAGACAGATATCGACAGGCGCACCAAGATCTGGTATAGAAAGTACTGAATAAACTGCTTCTCTAATGGTCGAGAAGTAAGTAGTCGATGAAGATCAGTTCCGAGGAGTTCAGTCACGAAATAGCTGATAAGAGTGAGGCAGTAAGTATGATGGGGTGGGGAGAGAGCTGAGGATGACGTACATATCCTCCAAGGGAGATATGAAGACATCGCTGAGGCTGATGATCTGGTAAGAAGGCGGGACGGGCTTGGTGAAATAGAAAGGAGGGGATAGAGATGCAGAGACTTACATTCTCGTGTTGGATATGCTTGAGGAGTTTGAGCTCGCGGTAGGTGCGTTTAGATAGGACGGGAGTGCTGAAGGGTTTCATGATTTTTTTTATGGCGACGGACGCGCCTGTCAGTTGATCCTTCGCAGAGCTGCACGATGTATGCGTTGGTGTGGAGTTGGCCAAGCCAGAAACGAGAAAGCGTACCACACCAGCCCAAATGCGCCTGTATTTAAAAGGTGAGAAAGCATCAGAAAGAGAAGAAAATGACGGACCCATGCCGACGGGTTGAAGATCGACATATCTTGTCGTAACCTGAGATAGATCAAGGGATGAGACGAGAAATGAGACGAAGAATGGAGGAGATAAACCTCGAAGGAGGTGCCGAATATGCTGAGTTTGACGAAAGACATTGTATTTGAGATTGAGTGGGGAGGAGATCCAGCAATAGGGGTTTCGTGGTGGAGTGTGGTGTCTTGTGGAGCGACCAGCGAGGACGTCATGAGCGCATACACTCACGCTCGCTCCGACGTAATAAGTTACTGCACCGATTCTAATAACTCCATTAGGAATCCCTCCCGCCACCATCTCGCCTGCACCAAGATCCAAAACGAAACCTATGTCATAGGCTGAGGTTAAATATTATTAGGCCACCAATCCTGAAGCTCCGGGACTCATGCCGACGCTTTTACCCACTGAAATGGTTTTAATCTCCGCTCCGAATTACGAAGGTCCGCTCACATAAATACGGGTAAACAAAGGCAAATGCTAAACGAATTTATGGTAACGAAGCCGACTGGGGACTGGGACCACTTTGTCGTCGAATCCATGCCAGTAAGATAGACAGCGCAAAAACTGGGGTTTCACCGGCTCCCGTGGTCATTTTTTTGCTCTGCTGGACCCTCGTCACAGGCCGTTCTACTTGATGGCCAAGCCGCTCCCGACGTGCCATGTTCCTTATGCACTTAAAACAAGATCGTACGTCTGTTCCCCTAGACATTGATAGTTATCAGCTTGCGTCTGGTTTTTCAGTTGAATTGTATGCTGTTTATATGTAGGGGATCGCTGGCAGCACCGGGTCCCTGTTGCTAACACTCTCTGTAGGTAAATGCGTCTGTCTCAGACTGTGGACGCAACGATCGACCTCTGCTGGTGTGAAGGATCTCAACGCGTGTTCCTGGGCTGACCACATGTAGCCCGGGTTTGGACCAGTTGTTGGCTCTTTCGAATACATGGTGTCCACCTATTTGTCCTTGGTCTCCTTCGGCTCGTGCGTGACGACCTACAGTAACATGTCGTTTATTGTCTGAAGTCGCTCTCTATCTGGCCGACTGACGCAGCGCAGATAGATGTGGTGGGAGGGACGACGCAATCTGTTGCATAAAGCGGGGACTTTTAAAGCCTCAAGAGTCGTGCACGTGTGCAGAATGCTAACACATCGCGAATTGAGTACGAAGAGAAATCTGATGTGGCGGTGGGTACCGTGAAATTACTTGGCAAACAGCCGACTGTACCCGAAGTGTTTTGTTCAGAATCTAGCCTGCTACCTTCGTCCCGACTTTGCAGTTTGCGCAACTCCTCGATGCAAGAAATCTCATTCTTCTCTGGTACTAATACCGAATAGCAAATATATTTCGAAGTCAGGAAGTCGTACATTCTACGTGACCATTGATATTGAACCCGCGACAACTCTCGTGATTCCCACGTTCTCCAGCTCGACCTACGACATAAACTCGCTGCTAGTACTCAAGGGGCGAGCGTCTAAAACTCGTCCAAGGTGAGTCATATCATAGCCCATTCCTTTCCTTCGCAACCCCGTCAACCTCTTGAACGTAGCTATCATGCTGACGGAAAACGGTGATCCTTCGCCCGTACGATACTCCGGACGCACGAACCCATCGACTTCGATCTGCTTCGCACCTGGATGTGCCATATGTAGCGCAAACAAGACACACACCCTCTCGTACTCCTCTCTGCTGTCGAAATAGAGTTGACCCGCAAACAAATTCAACTCCGTTCGCGTGTGTGCGGGGGCTGCCCACCATGTCGCAGGCCACTCTGGAATGATGTGAAACGTGAGGTCCGAGAAGGACCGCATGGAGGCAGTGACTCGCGGTGCGTAGATATGCAGTCGCACCTTGTTGCTCTTGCGTATGGTGGGGAGCAGCTTGTTCGCATCATATGGACTAATGACGATCGCGACGCTGTTCTTCCCAAATCCGCTCGATACCACCCAATTGACTGGGCGGAGATAGTCTGTCAGGCGCTCGTCACTGAGGTGCTGATACTTCGTTGTGGTGGCAAAATCAACCGTCGCAAGCGGAGATGGGGACCACTCTGTTGTCGAATCCAAGGCCTTGTCGATCCCGGTGGGTGCAAGCAATGGAATGATGTGCGTCAAACGCTGAGGGAGTTCTCCGGTACGAACGAATGTGTGGATGTCGTTGCAGGTGTCATGCGTTGCGGGTTCAACCTTTGGAGGGCGCTCGACTTGACGTTCCCGCTCAACCTCATGGTTCACCTCTCGCTCCTGCTCTTCCGCCATCCTAACATCGGCCAACTGAGTTACTCCAAGAAGATCCAGCCGACGACGCAGAGACGGTATGTCCTTTGTTTCCCGGTACATCCCAGCGTTTTGTGCCCTCGAAACCGGGTCGTACATTTCTTCCAGAGTCCTTGACTCGCGCTGTAACCAGGCACCCTTCAGGGCTGTTAGGTCACCGGTGGAACGGTATTGTTTGTACGCTGAAAACCGCCGGTGGTGGTCGACCCCTTGCTGCGCCCAGTGCGGGAGATGGTGAGAAATATCTTCGCAAGTCTCGTGCATGGCCCATCGGAGTATGTCGATTACGCGTATGCCATCTTCGGACTCCTGGCCTCTTGGAATAAGGCCGCGAATGCAACGGTCGACTTCTCCTGGTGCGAAGAACATCACCGATTGACCCTTCCCAAGCTGCCGCATCCGCATACACCCTATATCATCTTAGCCTAATTCGCTCTCATTTGTGTAACAACTCACCTTGTAGCAGCCTATCTTTGGTGACCTTCGGCCCCAACGTGACCGCCGCGCGGGTCCCACGAGGCAGCTTCAGATCTGTCCCTCGTGTATGTGCGTCGTCAAGGTATACGATACACTTATCCAGCTGGCGATTAAAGGGAGATGAGGTAAATGGTTCGATTGTTCCATCCCGGGTGAGTACGGTGAGATGATCGTATTCGTCGAAAAAGATAGCCGCTGAGATATGGGGCGTAAGGTCGAGCCAGTGTCGCGCCAACTCTTGATTCTGGAGCTCTAGCATTTGTGCGCCAACGTCCAATAATACTCGTATTGCAGGGTCTTGTCTGACTAATCGCTGCAAGAAAGCTTCCGCAGATTCGCGTTCGCCGTTGTCACCTTCGGTACACTCGTAGTGGCTGTTTTCTGGCTGGAGAAGGTACTGCAAGACAAGGGCATTGGTGCTCAACTGAGAGACGGGATCCTCCTGAGTTATCGATGTCGGCAAGAGATACCGGTTGTCGTTGGTGCCGCTGAAACCGGTTATGACATTTGATTTGTCTTCTACTACCAGATCCCAGGCTGACGTGGAAAGTTTATGCGGGAACTCCTTGGCTGCGCGAGGAAAGACTACTTGGGATAGATAGAAATCTATGATTCTTGTATTCCTCGAGAATAGCGGAACGAGGTGTTCGTCGACCTGAGCGTTGTCGTCCGTATTTACGCCGTTAATCTGCCGCAGCGAATTAGGAATGTCTTGCCCATATTTGACCCATTGGTCGTACTCCATGTTGGGATTATCGAGCTTGTTGAGAAGACCGAAGCACTGGAGCACTTGTTCCTTTGTTAAGCCGCCATAGTAATAGCTAAGGCAAGTTAGCGCGATGGCCACGTCCGGGTGACCAAATTCGGCTCTCAAGCTTGGCACGTCCTGCAATCACCATTAGCAGCGTTCCTTGGTTGGGCCGCCGGATGGGCTTACCTTTGCACGGTACGGGACGGCTAATAGGGTCCTGCTGGGATCGAGACCATAGTCGACTCTCCACCGGCGTTCCTTCAGCACGTAGGCAAGGACCCCTTCGCCTTCAACCAGGAGCCCGCGGAGCAAAAGAATTCCGCTCCATAAAGTTGTTCCAGCGCAACGCGAATGGACCAACATACGGTCCTCGACAGAAACTTCCTTCTGGGTGATGAAAAGGCGAGTGGCCTCTTGAATTGAGGGCGAGAGAACAGCTAGCGAAAGGGTGGATAAAGCGCCTTCAAGGGCATCCTTGGCAATGAGTGAAGAGATCTCTCGAGAAACCTTTCGATCGAGGACTCGCATGGTAGGAAATCCTTTCTCGACTTGGTCGAGCTCGAACATCTGCGGAAAACTGGAGTGCAACTGCGCGGCGTGTTTTTGTAATAGACCGAACACTTGCTGTGTCGTGGACCAACGATTTGGGTGATCTTCAACGGGCATTTGCTCGCCCGCGGTGTAGACTAATTGATACCGAGCGTGCAGGATCTCGTCGCTTTCGTCGAGCACATCGCGCGATCCGTTGGCTAACCAGTCCTGTAGGACGTTGAGTTCTGTGGCGATGGGGGATTTCTTGGGGTCGTCGTAGGATGTCATGAGAGTATCGATGCACATCAACTTTTGCGAGAGTAGATGTTCGGGTTGGACTACGAGAATCCCACCCCCGGCAGCACATTGTCTATATAGGGCGCTGATCCTCTGGACCATGGAGATATCCATCCGAAGATTGCGAGAGAATGGAACATAGAAAATACGTCGATCGGCGAGACCAGAAAGTCGGCCGAGTAGCAGTTGGAACATTTGGTTCGATAGAGGTTTGAGCGTCACGATCCTCGCGAGTCGGGAACCGTCCGCCAGCGTCGCAGCAACGAGAGGTACGATAACAGATGACTTTCCCTCTCCCATGTTGAGCTGAAACGACGCACTGCGCTGGCATGAAGGAAATATCATCTCTTGTGCGATGTCTAGCTGGAGTTGACGCGCCAAAAAGTTTGCATCAATCTAATAACACCGCCTGTCAGCGCTTGCGTGTTTTTTGGGCCAAATGAACTTACTTGGATCAGGAGCCAGTCGGGAGAACAAATTGGAGCCGCGGCCACGTCCTCGCACGAGGTTTGTGCTTCCCTGAGGAGTTCTTCGTCCCGGCTTTTCAAAAAAAGCTCGAACAGGCGCTGCGATTGCTGATATTTGAGAAACGCTACTGCGTAGCTGATGATGAGAAGTTTCCATTGATCGGCTAGCGTGTGAACACGATCCCTCGATAGCTCTCGTAGGATGGATCGCGGCGTTATTCGAGGCCAAAGACCCGAAATACCAACGACATATTCTAGCTTCTGAGATGGGGCTAGAGCCTTTGAAAGCTCAGAAAATATCGCGTCCTTCTTTTCAGAGCACAGGTCGCGATATCGGAGTAAAGCTTCTTTAGGAGGAACGCTGCGCTGAACGAGGAAAGAAGCCCTTTTTCTTAGCAAATCGCCGTAACTCTTGTTCAGGTCGTCTCCGTAGAGCTGTAGTAACGGCTCCCGAGAATTCCGGAGCTCCTGAATAAGAGAACCGAGGCCATCTTCCCCTGTTGGTAGTGAGTTACTTTCAGTCGCTATCGTCGCAATAGTGGATGGTATAGCGCAGCTGGACGATGGTTGTTCGCGAGTCGGTGGGCGTGAGAAGTTGGCTCGAGACATCAGTACTTCTCGAAGTGAAGGAGATGACGCTTTTGGTGGCCTCGCGCTAAAGTGGGGAGAAAACACGTAGGGTACTTCAGGTGGAATACTGGGCCCGTAACGGCTCGAAATGATGGTCTGTAGATTATTTATATGGGCCCTGAAATCGATATTTTGGGAAACCGATTGCAGGTAACTCTCGACGCGTTCCCTGCAACCTTGTGTGTCGAACCATTGTTGCGGAAGATCGTAGTGTCTCCTGGGCCACTGTTCTACTATAGATTGTGCGGCCAATTGCTCTTCGTGATGGATGATCCTGAAATATTCCCTGTTTCGCTCCTCAGCCGCCCGTTCCCAGTCGGTTGCTTGCACCCCCAAAGATTGCGCCGGAGTTTGATGTATCGGACGACGAAAATAATATATCATATTTAGCAAACGTGCGCGGTCTGGGTTCGTGCCATCTGAAAGCAAATAGTGGGGTATTGAAGGGCGTGTAAGACCACGGAGCCTTTGGTCTGTTGCAAAAATTAGAACAAGCGGAACGATATCTGCACTGTCGGAACTGCTGAAGCTTGCCGAGGAGAGACTGAACGCCAGTTTGATCTTTGACTCTTGAGGATCGCGATATAACGCCTCCTGACATATGTCATATATGCCAAGCCAGTCCTTTGCGGCGTTGACAGAAAACCAGTACCGACTGTAGCGTAGTGAAATATGCTCTTGGGCCGGGCCAATTGATCTCCACGACTGCATTTCATCCCATAGCTTGAACCATTTATGCGGAAGACAGGGCTGAGCGTTCCATACAGACCATGACGTCTGGTAGGCGGCATGTTCAGCGCTTCCCGCATCAGCTACGTCACGTGACGCATATATGGTGTCCTCCGGAATTGAAGAGGACGAATACCGTGAGCTTTGCAAGTCGTGTGGGTAGTATACCCTGTTACGAGAAGCGGCGCGGTTCAGCAACGAATCGTCTCGACGACGAATATCGAAGTCGGCGGGTTTGTCGTAAAGCGCCTCCACTGCACGTGCGTGATCGAGAATGGAAAGTACGGTTGCGTGAAAGTCGTGGTGCTGTGAGAGGACAGGAAGGTCGTTCCATTCCACCGTAATCATCGACTGTAGATGTGGCGGGTAATATACTCTGCTTGGTGTCAAGTCGCTTAGGAGGTCCAAGAACTTTGCGTCATCCTTGCTTAGTCTTTGAAACGACAGAAAAGCGGCGCTTTGCAACATGTTCAGGGATTCTTCAGTTCCAGTATGCCCAAGTAGCGGGTCGGGGAGGCAGTGGCTGGTGAGCGCGTGCAAATAACATTGGTATAGCTTGCTACGCAGGCTCACATTTCCGGTGAGGCGTCCCAGATCGGTGTCGATAGTGTACTCATGCCAGTGGACATGCCGCGCCGCTCCCGTGTTTATGGAGACACTGGTGAAATCGCCATTCAAGCCAAATTCGACATCTCCTTGTGGAATGATGACGCGTCGGGACATCTCCGGAGACCCTTTGCTCGGGCGCAAGACAAGTTGATTTTTGAGTCCAAACATAGTTCCGGAAGACTGAAAATCATCAACGACGTAGCCCGGCGTGCTTCGACACTCCAATTCCGAGTTCTGATTGACGAAGAATACGAGGCGCAATCGATTGAGGGAAGCTTCTAGCGCTCGGTTGGTGCACGTGATGACAATATGTTCCGGAGATTCGAGTACAGAGAGTAGGCGGGATACCATTTGAAACGTGGAGGAACGAGTATCAATTAGGTCGACTGTGGTGGCGCTACCTCCAGAGATTTTGCGGGATAGGAACCGGGGATGATCTGTAAGGATCGAGAGCCGCCAATTAGACGGATCTGGAGTCCAAGAAGATTCAACGGGGCGGAATTCAACTTCTCCGGTGCCGAGGTCGAGCCAGTGTACATAGTCATCCACGAAAGGCTTCGGGAAGTCGCCAACGAATACCCCACGTGGAACCAATTGTAAGAGTCGAGAGTCTTCTGGTAACCGAGCTTGCAGTATTAGATCTCGATCACGTAGCGAAAAGTATATCTTTAGCTCATACTATTAGTCGCTTCCTGACACCAACGATGACAATAACTCACCCGATACCCTGACACATTCGACCGAGCCATGAATTCCATGCCAGGGACGTCGCCGGGAATTATGTCCAGAATCCGCTGCAAAGAGTACATGAGCACCTGCGAACCAAAATAGCGATAACACTCACGGTTCCTAGGACGCTTTCATATGTGGAATGTCCAATGATCTCTTGCGGAAGTCTTCCAAGGGGATTTCCACCAATGAGTAATTGCCCGGTCAAAATGTTTAGATGAACTTCTTGTCCACCTTCCACGCGACAGGAGATCCACCGCGAGTTATGATTAGGAAGCACGTGCCAATCAGAAGAGGTCTGCCGACGGAACCCTTTCCATACGTTTGCGAGGCCGTCATCGAAGCCCATTGGGTTCAACCGTACGCCTTGTAGGAGAATTGGCTCAAGCAGATGAAGTAGCCGGCGATGGCGATTGAGGAGTCGAGTTAGATAACCAGAGTCGTCGTCTTTAAGAGTCGGTGGGGTGTTGTCGTGAACGACTACTGCGCAATGCACAGCTATGGCGAAATCCGAGTTACTAGACAGCGCCCATGGGATATGCTCCGGGCGAACATCGTAGGTGGAGAGACATGTAGTCGCCAATATACATAGCCGTCGATGCAGGTCGTTGCGCGTCTTTTCGTCGTCGGCAGTTTCCAGCTTCGAACTAAGCTCGCCAATCCACTTATGTAATACACTCCGGACCTCCCGCAATAGCATGCATCCGCTTCGACAAATATCGGGATCGAGCGCAGAAGAGAGGAGGCGGCTGGTAAGGAGAGCTAGAGAGTGTTGAGTAAAAGGCAGCACGCGACAAAGAGTGGAGTCTGACATACCAATTGTTCTGACGGTGACTTCCTCCTGCCAATTGGCTTTTATTCTTCCAAGCAGGGCCTCTAGTTCTTTCAGGATTGTCCTTCCGAAACTTGGGTAGCCAAGATCGGTGTGCCATTCGCGCTCCCCGTCCGACAGCGGGCCAAGTTGCCATGCTGCTTGGGTGATCAGCGTATGTACCTCCTCGCGGCGAAGTGAGAGCGAAGGCGACGACAGTTCCCTTGCTATGTTCAACCATTGCAAACGTGGCCCGCTGCGCAACCCAGCAAACGCCATATACTCATGAAGGCTCAGCTCCAGGGGACAGTCAGCCTGAGCGGCGATCACCTCATTCGACGTATGGTGCGTTCCAGAAACAAAGGAGTGGACCTTGTCGTACGGAGATGAGATGGGGATAGGAGGTGTGCAGAACCTTGTGAGGGTAGATCCAAGAAAAGGCCGTGCTGCCCACGAGTTGGCCTTGCGGTCATACAATTTGAAAGATAGCCCGTTGTTGAGTAAGACATCATAATCGTCTGCAGGAATCCCGACAGTCTTGTAATGGCTTTGGTCGGAGAACGATTTTGTGGTGGACGCAATCGTGATCCGGTGGTATTCATGACGCACTGCGCAATAGCTTAGACCAGAGTAGGCATCTAAGAAAAGTTTGGGTTCAGCATAATCAGCAGCGTTGGGCGATCCTATGTCGTAGAGAATCTTGTAGGTTATCTCCCGCCACGTGGAAAACGCGCGTGGTGGAGAAAGCTCGAAGACTACAAACTGGGCTTGGAGTGTTGCTTGCGGGAGTGGCCACTCATGGACGGTAATCCTCAGCCCATCAGCCTCGGCGTTCGTTTGACATTTTTGGCAATACTGTCTCCACGGCGAGCTGCTAGTCCAGCAAGTATGTTCCATCCTTGATTCCTCGTTCTTCAGTGATCGTCGCCTTTCATTTAAGACTCTCAGCTCGGTACGCTTTTCCTCTCGCTCCCGCAACGCACGTTGGTAGATATCGGCGTAGAGTTGTTGTAACTGTGGAGAATCACCGTAGTATCGCACAGCGAACGAAAGTTCAGTGGCATTGTCGGAAAAAATGGACGTCGGACAGGAGGCTTGGTCGTGTCGCTGCAAAATATACTTTTCAATGAGTTCGGCACGACGCACGGAACCAGAGCGACGAAGGAGTAGAGGATGAAGGAAGTCTCGAGGAATTTCCGGTGAATAAGAACTTATGAGGGGGCACTGGCGGATAGCTAAGGTATCCAGTGCTTTCCAAAGATCCATGATGGTCAAAATCATAACGGAGTTCTCCTCGGGATTGGCTCCGTAGATACTCTTCGCATTGGCGAAATACTGTTCGACACAGGAAGCGATTACGCCTGAAGCGTCGTCGCCATGCGGAAATGAATCGACCCAAGAATCCAGATATCTCTCGACGGACAACTCAAAGTCCGCGAGAGCAATGTGCCTATCGTTGGCAACAGCTGAGTCGAGTTGGCCGCCTGAAAATCGACGAAAGTCGGTTGTATCAGCGAGACGTGGCCGGTGGGAAGGGTTAAATGGCTTCGGCGAGTAGCTGTGAGACGATGGATCAAGTGCTTTCATGACGTATGAGCGTGAGTTGTTGAGAGTGATTGCGGTGTCCCTGATGAAGCCTAGCTCATCGGGGTCCCACGGCGGTGAAGTCGACTGGATCTTCTGGAAACTTGTCCATCGATTCTGAAGAAGCTCCTCGGTCTCCTTTGCCGTGTCGTATACAACTTGATAGACCCCGTCCGAAACAGCGGGACCCAGCTTCGAAAGACGTCGCGCCATCTTGACCCTCATCAAATAGAGCGCCTCGCTTGGAAAGCCCCTTTGGACGCAGATTCGGAGGATGTGGGCATGGAAAAAGAGCATAAACGTCTTGTACATGCCACGATCCAGGGATGTTTGCAGGGCCACCTTGGTGACCAGCCACAAAGGAGATCGGCGCCACGGTTTGTAGGCATCTTTCCAAAGTACCTCGTCCGCTATCCGTTTCGTGATACGATCTACAGAGGCAGGTTGACCAAAGCCTCTAAGAATACCCACTAACAGTTCGGATATATATCGTGGGTGAGCGCTCTCGCGGACTTCCCGTACAGTAGATCCCGCTTTGGTCGTAGTCGCAGTGGAATCCAACACATCGATGTCCATTTGAATGAGAAATGAGGCGAGCTCCGGAAGAAAATACGTGTTGGAAAATATCTCAGGGGAGACCTGGACTGCAGGTCCGGGATAGGAGCAAAGGAGCTTTCCGCTAGTGGACATAACGACGCTGGCTTGCGGGGAGACCTCGAACATCTCGAATCGAACGTGATCGATAAGCACGCGAACTACAACAGCAGCGTTCTGGGCTCGAACGTGCATTACAAATATATCTGAAAGCGAAGGTAAATAGCGATGCGACATGCGAGTGGTAATCAGGCCCACCTCCGACGGCAAGATCTGATAAGATGCCTTCGAGTTCCGCTTCTATCAGCGGGGCCCTTGCAGACCGGTGGATGGATCCCATCATCTTCTGCATATGAGTCCATACGAGCTTCTTGGAGGGCGGGAGATACTGGTGGAAAGTTGCTGCAGCGTGTATGAGGATGTGGCACAATGCCATATTCGTCCCGCGTTCGGCTTCCACTTCTGGGGCCTTTTGGGGAAGCTCCGGGGGAAGGAACACATGCTCAAATACAGAGCGCAAGACATCAGAATCAATATCAGTGAGTGAGAGGGACATAGGGGGGAATGGCGAACGAAAGATGGGAAGAACCCTTGCCACAGGTCACTAATATCGCCACCATAAGCGCCGTGAGTCAACAAAGGTGACGAATTGTGCACGTCACAGTACACGTTCATGACCACCAGGCGTCAGAAGAAATTTCTAGCGAACCATGATTCGGAAAAGAATTGCCAAAAGATCTCAAGATGACGCACCATAGGCCCTAATCTTGTCCATCGCATTCGTCTGTTCGTTACGTTTAATGGCCCACATCACCTGGTCCGAGTCGTGACAGTGAAACACAAAGCTCCCGTTGTCTGCCTTGTAATATCAAGTGGAAATCTTCCTTGTCATGAAAGGATGTCTGACAGGACTGTCCTTAGATGAGATGTCGCCCGCCAGACGTGAAGCCGATCCTACATCCACCCTAGACCACTGGAAGAGTTCTTGAAGCTGTAACTCAGTTACGCATCCCAGAATAAATATTGATCCAAAAAAAAAAAAGAAGAGTTCTCGAAGACCACAGACGTTTTATTCAACGCCGGTTGTTACACCTCCGACAGGATAGAACAATCGACCTAAGATCAGCGGGTACGGCGGAAAGGAGGCGGCGCATACTTCGACAGAAAATTTAATGTGACTGTGAGAGTCCAAGTAACGTCCCATTCGATGGAAAACAATGCCGTGACCGAATACCATGAGCCTGGGTTTCATGATGAAATGTGCCTGAGTCGGACTTACAGCTATCAAACTCGGACCAGCGGAGACCTATTTCCTCTTTCGGAATACAAATCGTCTCCTCTTGTTCACCCAGCGTAAATCCCGCGTACTAGCCCGAAATGAGTCGCGTGACCCTACGACTCGGACGTGCTGAGGACCTCGGGTACGGTTTATTAACAAACCAAACCCATCGAGTAACCCACCATACCTCTACCGCCTATGACGCATGGAAAATGGGGCGAATCCTATAGAATAAGGTAGAACGGCGCGAAGAGACTCTTGAATGCGAAGGCTCACGTGTGCTCACAGTGCTCACACAGACGCATTGTACGATAAAGAAAACCTCACTCCATGCGCTGCTTTGACATTCTCTCACCTAGATGGGTTCCAAACCACATACACAAACCTACGTGCCAATGCCGATGGCCATCGGCACAAGACAACAAATGTCGGGATTGGGTGTTTGACCATCAACTGCAATTTGATTGATCTACCATTCGGTCTGGGGTAGATACATCCACATCAGCGGTTCAGTAGATCTCTCGAAGCCATCATAGAAACTCTATTGGGGTGCTTTTGTTGGCAGAAATATTCCCTTCTCCGAAAACTTATCCAATTTTCTCTCAGTAGTATCTCGGCTGCTCGCTAGAACCAATCGATCCAACGACCTAACGTCATTACCTATCATCATTTGCATACCATAGGCCTACATAGAGGTCCAACCCGATAGGGCACTGAAGAGACAAACTGATTGAACACATAGACACTTTCTCCAAAGCGGAAACAGCAGAGCTAATACCGACGAAAATTCTGCATTAGGCCGCCAGCAGACCCAAGTGTGGCACGAACAATCAACTAGAGTACATCGACAGCCTCACCTGTGCTCCGTAATAGTGCCCGCAATCTGCTCCTTCGCCATCCTCTTCGCTTAGAATTACTGTACAGAAAACATCGACAAGCAAGCAAGGGACCAAGATGAAAACGGGCTCCCGAAGGACTAAGCGGTATCGAGCGCTCTAAAAGAGGCGCCTGCAAGGAAATACTGATGGATCCCATGGCCTCAATATCGATTCGGACCTGAAACGATGGAGAATCAGAGTGCTTACCCTGGGTAAAATGATTGGCGATCTTGGTGTTCAAGTTGAAGCGGTGACTCTGCTCGGTCAGCGTTAAGACATGTACAGTGGTAACGTGGTAACGCCGAGGGCTAGAACCACCACAATGGGGCGCAGAGGAAGGTCTACGTCACGATGCTGTACAACATTGTTACTCGTGGACCGCCGGTACCTCGTGGATCATCAGGTCGGGTTCTACATAGTACACGCCCCAGATCACAGTCCCTTCCATTTTCCATTATCAGGCACAATCGCGGAGGTACTAACTTACAACTGACCAAGCAGCAAATCTACTGTGAGTCTTTCGAAACCAGGAACTCGTACATTCTACCGTAACTATGATGGAACACGCGACAACTCTCGTGATTCCGGGTCCCAGTTCTCCGGCTCGACCTACGACATAAACTCACCGTTCAAAGGACGAGCATCTAGAACACGTCCAAGGTGCGTCTTATCGTAACCCATTCCCTTCCTTCGCAACCCTGTCAGCCTCTTGAACGTAGCTATCATGCTGACGGAAAACGGCGATTCTTCGCCCGTACGATACTCCGGACGCACGAACCCATCGACTTCGATCTGCTTCGCACCCGGATGCGCCATGCGCAACGAAAATAACACACACACCCTCTCGTACTCATCTCTGCTGTCGAAATAGAGTTGACCCGCAAACAGATCCAACTCCGTTCGCATGTGTGCGGGGGCTGTCCATGCTGCTGTCGCTGGCAACCGAGGGATTACGTGGAATGTGAGGTCCGAGAAGGACCGCATGGAGGCAGTGACTCGCGGTGCGTAGATATGCAGTCGCACCTTGTCGCTCTTGCGTATGATGGGGAGCAGCTTGTTCGCATCATATGGACTAATGACGATCGCGACGCTGTTCTTCCCAAATCCGCTCGATACGACCCAATTGACTGGGCGGAGATAATCTGCCAGGGGCTCGTCGCTGAGGTACTGGTACTTCGTTGTGGTGGCAAAATCAACTGTCGCAAGTGGAGATGGAGACCACTCTGTTGTCGAATCCAAGGCCTTGTCGATCCCGGTGGGTGCAAGCAATGGAATGATGTGCGTCAAATGCTGAGGGAGTTCTCCGGTACGAACGAACGTACGGATGTCGTTGCAGGTGCCATGCGTTGCGGGTTTGACATTCGGGGGGCGCTCGACCTGACGTTCCCGCTCAACCTCATAACTCACCTCTCGCCCTTGCTCTTCCGCCATCCTAACATCGGCCAACTGAGTTACTCCAAGAAGATCCAGCCGGCGACGCAGAGACGGTATGTCCTTTGTTTCTCGGTACAACCCAGCGTTTTGTGCCTTCGAAACCGGGTCGTACATCTCTTCCAGAGTCCTAGAGGAGCGCTGTAACCAGGCACCCTTCAGGGCTGTTAGGTCACCGGTGGAACGGTATTGTTTGTACGCTGAAAACCGCCGGTGGTGGTCGACACCTTGCTGCGCCCAGTATGGGAAATGGTGAGAAATATCTTCGCAAGTCTCGTGCATGGCCCATCGGAGTATGTCGATCACGCGTATGCCATCTTCGGACTCCTGGCCTCTTGGAATAAGGCCGCGAATGCAACGATCAACTTCTCCTGGTGCGAAGAACATCACCGATTGACCCTTCCCGAGCTGCCGCATCCGCATACACCCTACATCCTCTTAGCCTAATTCCCTCTCATTTGTATAAAACTTACCTCGTAACAGCCTATCTTTCGTGACCTTCGGCCCCAACGTGACCGCTGCGCGGGTCCCACGAGGCAGCTTCAGATCCGTCCCTCGTATATGTGCGTCGTCAAGGTATACGATACACTTATACAGCTGGCGATTGAAGGGAGATGAGGTGAATGGTTCGATTGTTCCATCCCGAGTGAGTACGGTGAGATGATCGTATTCGTCGAAAAAGATAGCCGCTGAGATATGGGGCGTAAGGTCGAGCCAGTGTTGCGCCAACTCTTGATTCTGGAGCTCTAGCATTTGTGCTCCAACGTCCAATAGTACTCGTATCGCAGGGTCTTGTCTGACTAATCGCCGCAAGAAAGCTTCCGCGAATTCGCGTTCGCCGTTGTCACCTTCGGTACACTCATAGTGGCTGTTTTCTGGCTGGAGAAGGTACTGCAATACAAGGGCATTGGTGCTCAACTGGGAGATGGGATCCTCCTGAGTTATCGATGTCGGCAAGAGATGTCGGTTGTCGTTGGTGCCGCTGAAACCGGTTATGAGATTCGACTTGTCTTCTACCAGATCCCAGGCTGACGTGAAAAGTTTATGCGGGAACTCCTTGGCTGCGCGAGGAAAGACTACTTGGGATAGATAGAAATCTATGATTCTTGTATTCCTCGAGAATAGCGGAACAAGGTATTCTTCGACTTGAGTGTCGTCGTCCGTGTTTACGCCGTTAATCTGCTGCAGTCTGTCAGGAATGTTTTCCCCAGATTTGACCCACTCGTCGTATTCCATGTTAGGGTTATCGAGCTTTGCGAGAAGACCGAAGCACTGGAGTACTTGTTCCTTTGTTAAGCCGCCATAGTAATAGCTAAGGCAAGTTAGCGCGATGGCCACGTCCGGGTGACCAAATTCGGCTCTCAGACTTGGGACGTCCTGCAGTCACCATTAGCCGCATTCCTTTGTTGGACCGCCGGATGGGCTTACCTTTGCACGGTATGGGACGGCTAATAGGGTCCTGCTGGGATCGAGGCCATAGTCGACTCTCCACCGGCGTTCCTTCAGCACGTAGGCAAGGACCCCTTCGTCATAAAGGAGGAGCCGCGGAGCAAAAGAATTCCGCTCCATAAAGTTGTTCCAGCGCAGCGCGAATAGATCAATTCACGATCTTCGTGAGAAACCTCCTTCTGGGTGATGAAGTGGCGAGTAGCCTCGTGAAGTTCGGGGTGATTATCCAGTGAAAGTGTAGACAAACGCCCTTTCAGAGCATCCTCGGTGATGATATCTGATATCCGCCGAGAGACACTTCGATCGAGCACCCGCATGGTAGGAAATCCTTTCGTTGTTTGATCGTGTTCGAACGTCTGCGGAAAATTGGTGTGTAACCGCGCGGCATGTTTTCGTAATAGACCGAGCACCTGTTGCGTCGTGGACCAACGATTTGGGTGATCTTCAACAGGCATTTGCTCGCCCGCGGTGTAGACTAATTGATACCGAGCGTGCAGGATCTCGTCGCTTTCGTCGAGCACATCGCGCGATCCGTTGGCTAACCAGTCCTGTAGGACGCTGAGTTCTGTGGCGACGGGGGATTTCTTGGGGTCGTCGTAGGATGTCATGAGAGTATCGATGCACATCAGCTTTTGCGAGAGTAGATGTTCGGGTTGGACTACAAGAATCCCACCTCCGGCAGCACATTGTCTATATAGGGCGCTGATCCTCTGGACCATGGAGACATCCATCCGAAGATTGCGAGAGAATGCAACATAGAAAATACGTCGATCAGCGAGACCAGAAAGTCGGCCGATTAGCAGTTGGAACATTTGATTCGATAGAGGTTTGAGCGTCACGATTCTCGCGAGGTTTGAACCGTCGGCTAACGTCGCAGCAACGAGAGGTACAATAACAGATGACTTTCCCTCTCCCATGTTGAGTTGAAATGATGCACTGCGCTGACACGAAGGAGATATCATCTCGCGTGCCATTGCTAGTTGCAGTGGACGTGCCAAGAAGTTCGCGTCGATCTAACACGCCGTCAGTTAGCGCCTGTAAGTTCCACGGGTAAATCGACTAACCTGTATCAGAAGCCAGTCAGGAAAACAAGCCGCGGTTACTTCTTCGCAAACTGTTTCCGCTTCCCGGAGGAGTTCCTCGTGCCTACATCTCGACGAAAGCTCAAGCAGGCGCTGAGATTGTTGATATTTGAGGAACGCTACTGCATAGCGAGTGATGGCGTGTCTCCACTGGTCGGACAGTGTGTGGACGCGATCCCTGGACAGCTCTCGTAGGAGAGATCGCGGCGTTATTCGAGGCCAAAGACCCGAGACGCTAACGACGATTTCCTGTTTTTGAGATGGCGCTAGAGCTTCCGAAAGCTCAGAAAATATTGCGCCCTTCCTTTTAGAGCACAGGTCGCGATATCGGAGTAGAGCCTTCTGAGAGGGAACGCTGCGCTGGACGAGGATAGAAGCCCCTTCCCCCATCAAGTCACGGTAACTCTCGTTCATATCTTTCCCATAAAGCCCTAGTAACGGCTCCTCAGAATCTCGGAACTCCTGAATAAGAGAACTGAGATCGTCTTCCCTGGTTGGTAGTAGCAAGGGTGGTGAGTCACTTTCAGTCACCGTCGTCACAGTAAGTACTTCTTGAAGTGAAGGAGACGAAGCTTTTGGTGATCTCGCACTAAACTGGGGAGAAAACACGTAGGGTATGGCAGGGGGAATAATGGTCCCGTAAAGGTTTAAGATGGCTTGTACACGATCGATATGGTTCTTGAAATTAATGTTCCGGGAAATCGATTGCAGGTAATCCTCAACACATTCCCGGCAACCTTGTGTGTCGAACCATTGCGATGAAATGTCAAAGTGTATCTCGGGCCACCGTGCCACTATCGATTGTGCAGCCTCTAGCGTTTCGTGATCGGTGATCCTGAGATATTCTTGCCTTCGTTCCTCGGCTGCCCGGTCCCAGTCGAGTGTTCGCACCTTCAAAGTTTGCGCCGGAGTTTCATCAATCGGACGACGAAACTGGCATATCATACTTTGCAAACGCGCGCGGTCTGGTTGCAGGCCATCTGAAAGTTCGTAGCGAGGCGTTGAAGAATGCGTAAGACTAAGGAATCTTTGGTCCGTTGCAAAAATTAGAACAAGCGGAACGATATCTGCTAGATCGGAACTGCTGAAGCTTGCCGCGGAGAGGCTGAACGCCAATTCGATCTTGGATTTTTGAGGATTGTGACATGACGCCGCCTCCTGACAGATATCGTATATGCCGAGCCAGTCCTTTGCGGCGTCGAAAGAAAGCCAGTATCGACTATAGCGTAGTGAAATTTGCTCGTGGGCTCGTCCAATTGATTTCCATAATTGCATTTCACCCCACAAGTTACGCCACTTAGGAGGAAGATAGGGCCGAGCGTTCCATATAGTCCATGATATCTTGTAGGCAGCACTCTCAGCGCTTTTCCCGTTAAGTATATCCCTCGACTTGTATGCGGCGTCCTTTGGAATTGAAGAAGACGAGTGCCTTAAGCTTTGCAGGTCATGTGGGTAGTACACCTTGTTACGAGAGGCTGAGCGTTCCAGCAGCGACGGGTCTTGATAGGGTACTTTAACGATGACGGGTATGTTATTGAGCGCCTCCATTTTACTTGCGTGTTCGAGAATAGAATGTACGGCTGTGTGGAAGTCGTGGTGCTGTGAGAGGACGGGAAGATCGTTCCATTCCACCGTAACCATAGACCGTAAGTGTGGTGGATAATATACTCTCTTTGGTGTCAAGTTGCCTATCAGGCCCAAGAGCTCTGCGTCACCCTTGTCTAGGCTTTGAAACGAGAGAAAAGCGGCGCTTTGCAACATGTTCAGGGATTCTTCAGTTCCAGTATGCCCAAGTAAGGGATCAGGAAGGCAGTGGCTCGTAAGCGCATGCAAATAACATTGGTAAAGCTTGCTATGCAGGCCCACATTTCCAGTGAGGCGTCTCAAATCGGTGTCGATAGTGTACTCGTGCCAGAAGACACCCCGCACCATTTCCGTCGATATGGAAACTCTGGCGAAGTCGCCATCCAAACCGAACGTAATTTGGCCCTGTGGAATAATGACCCGTCGCGGCATCTTCGAAGACCCATTGCTTGGACATAAGACAAGTCGATTCTTGAGTCCGAACATGGTTCCGCAAGACTGACATTCATCAACAACGAAGCCCGGCATACTTCGGCACTCCAATTCTGAGTCATAATTGACGAAGAATACGAGGCGCAATCGACTGAGGGAAGCTTCTAGTGTTTGATTTGTGTGCGTATACGTAATGATAATACGCTTCGGGGATTCCACTGCCGAGAGTTGGCCGGATATCATCCGAAATGTGGCGGAACGAATATCGATCAGATCTACTGGGGCAGCGCCATCGCCAGGAAACCTGCGGAACACGGCCTGGGCATCATCTGTATGGACACGCAGTCGCCAATTAGACGGATTTGGAGTCCAGGGGGATTCAACGGGGCGGAATTCAACTTCTCCGGTGCTGAGGTCGAGCCAGTGTACGCAGTCGTCAACGAAAGCCGTCGGGAAATCGCCAACGAGTACTGTGCGTGGAACCAACTGTAAGAGGCGAGAGTCATCTAGTCGCCGAGCTTTCATGGTTAGATCTCGATCACGCAGCGAAAAGTATAACTTTAGCTCGCATTAGCCGTGGCCAACATCAACAGTTGTAATAACCCACCTGATACCCTGACACATTTGACCGAGTCATAAATTCCATGCCAGGAATGTTGGCAGGAATTATGTCGAGAATCCGCTGCAACGAGTACATGAATACGTGTGGAGAAGCGTGGGTCATGAGGACGATAACACTCACGGCTCCTAGGACACTTGTGTACGTCGAGTGCTGCGTAATCTCTTGCGGCAGTCTTCCAAGGGGTTTTCCGCCAACGAGTAATTGTCCGGTCAATAGATTATAGTGGACCTCCTGTCCACCTTCCACGATACAGGAGATCCACCGCGAGTTAGGACTGGGAAGTATGTGCCAATCCGAAGAGGTCTGCCGACGGAACGCGGGCCATATACTTGCGACGCCATTATCGAAGCCTGTCGGGCTTGACTGTACGCCTTGGTGGAAAATTGGCTCAAGGAAATGAAGCAGCCGGTGATGGCGATCGAGAAGCCGAGCGAGATAACCAGAGTCGTCGTCTTCAAGAGTCGGTGGGGTGTTGTCATGAACAATTACGGCGCAACGTACAGCTGTGGCGAAATCCGAGTCACCAGCCAGTGTCCAGGGGACGTGCTCCGGGCAAACATCGTAGGTGGAGAAAGCATCAGGAAAAACCTCCCGCGCTAGCGAGAGATAAATTATCGATAATTGCGATAAATTATTGAAATTATCGAATTACCTCGGTTATCTTGCGTTATGTTGCCCCCCCATAATTTATTGATAATCCTCGTGATAATTCGTGATAATCCTGGATAATGGGAGGTATTTTCGAATAAAATATCAATAATCAATCTTTGGATTATCACGATTATCAAGCATCCAAATGTGATTCAAATTCACGGATCATTCAAATTCACGGATTATTCAAATTAAATAATGTGATGATAATGTGATGATAATGTAAAGAACGGACACGCTACACATGCGAGCGGACAAGAAATGAGCGGAGAAAAATAGTGAGAAAAGACAGGAATCACGGGGTATTTTGAAACCACTGTTGACTGTTAAAAGTGTGTTAGTAGTGTTAATTATTGTAGTAAACATGGCAAACCGACAGTGCGTTCAGTTGGCATAACTTTCCAGTGGATGGTTTGTTGAAACCGCTGGTGTACGTTCGGTGCTCAGCCTTCAAGGTCATCGAGATCAAGATCGGCAATTACAGCTCCAGGCAGACCATCATGTTCAGAGTCGGAGCTGTGGCAACCTAGTCAGAGCTGCAATCATTCAATGAAAGCAGCGACTCACCTGGCTTGGGTATATATATCAGCCATCATCACATGATATGCATTTGGCCGTTGGTTCAGGATAAAGTTAAGTGTATTGGCATTGCAGCAGTACACATCCAAATAGGTGTTGGCAGAGAATTCAGTCCCCTGTTGTTTGCCAGTACGCCACTCGTGGAGTGTGGCATACATCTAATCAATAGAGTTAGTATGTGACTTGATAGTATTGTATCAACTTACCGCAGTTGCAACCAATGCGACCATGGGCACAGGGACTTCACGAGTTGACACCCCATCATGTCCTTGATGTTCTGGGAAAAGGTGAGCAAAGTGTGACGCAAAAGATGACATCCCGCCAGTAAAAAAAAGGTCCCGTATGACTGAAATGATGCATTCATTGCGGTAAGGGTGTGTACGCAAGGGAGTTCCGACGAAAAGGCCTCTCTGACAAAAGGTCAGAATCACATCAGCACCGCCATTTTACGCTTACCTTTGTCGGAAATGTGTAGTTGAAATTAGAGACTTGCAGACGAACTACCTGAGCGATGTTGCTTGCCGACCCAATAGAAACCAGTGCAGGTACACAATAAGCATTGCAACGTTCCTTGATTTCGCTCCGCATAAGTGGGACGCGAACGCGTACCTGTCACAGTGTCAGTAAAGCCATCACACACCACCACGCCGAACCGTTCGCGCGCCAACCTGTCCCCGTCCCCAAGCGTACGGCGACACGTAACTGCAAGCCATCACTGCCGCCTCCACGGGAACCACCACAACATTAATAAAACTTACCAGTGGAACTATCTTCGCTAGGTACTCTCCATCTTGCTGGAGTCGGCGTTGTATGTGTGCGGCACCAGGTTTATATTTCTCAGCAGCAGTGATGAGGCTCTCCTTGGTGAAAGTGAACGCGACAGGTGCAGTCGGGAATGAGTGATTAAACATGAGTGACGCTCGCAAGTTCTCGATCGCCTCTTGAACCACGTTGCGGACTAGCGGGTTTTGGTTGGTCAGCATAAGTTTATTCGCACCAGGGGGCAATAGGTCCGTATCAGCGGGCCATGCGGCCCCAGAGGACTCGGTTGTCGCCTCCGTCTGCAACATAGTTGCGCTGGCTGATTAATATGTCAGCCCACGACAGATGTTCGGTGAGGGTAACGTTACTCACCTGATAGCTCGGTATTGGGTGCTCCAAGCTCTGACAGCGTCCTGGAGCGGGGAGTGGACGCCGCAGACCCATGGTCCATTGGACTACTAGACGCGTCGGCATCCAGCACGTTCCTGCTGGGAATCTCCATGGTTCCGGGTGGAGTGACATCTGCCCCCAGCCAGGAGGGCCTCTGAAAAAGTAGTTATCAGCTTGGATGTGTTCAAGGGTGTTGCGGACTTACCTCTGTTGCGGTGACCTCAGAGGTCTTTGCTGAGACTTTGCGAGTGACGTTGACTACTTCTTCGTCTTCCAACCAGTTGTCTTCATTTTCGATGTCGTCTTCATTGAAATCGTAGTCGTGAGCAAAATGGTTGCTGGAGTTGACTTGAAGAGACGCAAGAGGGTGGGTATTGTCACCGCGGCGGCCAGGGTAAAAAGACGACGCTGAAAATTTTCGTAAGTTTGTTGATTGTTTGGTAGGCCAAACATGATTAGTAATCACTGCGTTTCAACCCAAGTCGCGTGCCCTTGGCCTTCACAACGCTATCGCTTGCTGGCGCACCTATGGTTTCTCCCCCGCTAGGCAACTGGAGTGGCATCGGACGGACATCGGAAGGCCCTTGGTTCTATGGTGAGCTTTCTCTTTCTGTATTTCCATCAACCACTTACCGGTGACTCGCGTTTGCTTTGAGGGTATTCCTTGGAATGTTTCGGTCGGAACAGGGGCTGGAGATGGGGCAGTATCGGTTGAAACGAAGGTACGTTTCCCGTGTTCTTGTTATCGTGAGCGATCGGCCTGACCCTGTGAAGTTTTAGACTTACTTGCGCGGACACCAGACAAATTGGGGTTGTTCTGGTTTCCTGCGGCACGTTGAGTCGATATAGATGCAAGATCTGGACTCGGTAAATCAAGAGCATTTTCACTGGCTGCGCCGTTTGTCTGGGAGAGTGCAGCTTGGATATTGGCTGCAATGTGGCGCGAACGGCGGGTGCTTGGGGCCATTTACGAAGCACAAGATAACGACAAGACTGAAAGCGAAGGTAAATAAGAGACTTAATGAGTCCAGTAACGACAGGAATGGGGATGGGGATTCAGGACGACGGTATGTGGGTCTTTTATATCCAAATACTATTGCACTAACTAAAAGTGTTGTCTGTACGCCGCCCTCTGTTTACAGCCCAAAACGTTTCGCGCTAACTAAAAGAATCTGAGCCGTCGTCTGCCATCCAAGCTTGCTGGTTCACTAAAGCTTTTACCTTGTAGCATTCACCCAGTTGTTCCGATCTCGATGCTTTGACGCGCTTCCTTCTCGCACGTGGTGTCCGCTTGGCCATTGCAGCATTCGCTCGGTTCGGTTCTGATCTCGATACGTCGACACACTTCCTTCCCGTACGTGGTGCCCGCTTGATCATTCAGTTTCGTGGTTCACTGAAACTCTATTGCTCATTACCGCGAAGTTGCAGCATTCGCTCAATTCGGTTCCGATCTTGATGCTTCGACGCGATTCCTTCTCGCACGTGGTGGCTGCTTGGCCATCTAAGCTCGCTGGTCCGTGCTTATTATCGTGAAGTTGCGGCGTTCGCTCGATTTGGTTTTGATCTCGATGCTTCAACACGCTTTCTTCTCGTACGTGGTGCCCGCTTGATCATTCAGTTTTGTGGTTCACTGAAACTCTATTGCTCATTACCGCGAAGTTGCAGCATTTGCTCAATTCGGTTCCGATCTTGATGCTTCAACGCGATTCCTTCTCACACGTGGTGGCTGCTTGGCCATCTAAGCTCGTTGGTCCGTGCTTATTATCGTGAAGTTGCGGCGTTCGCTCGATTCGGTTTTGATCTCGATGCTTCAACACGCTTTCTTCTCGTACGTGGTGCCCGCTTGATCATTCAGTTTGCTGGTTCACTGAAACTCTATTGCTCATTACCGTGAAGTTGCAGCATTTGCTCAATTCGGTTCCGATCTTGATGCTTCAACGCGATTCCTTCTCGCACGTGGTGGCTGCTTGGCCATCTAAGCTTGCTGGTCTGTACTTATTACCACGAAGTTGCAGCGTTCGCTTGATTCGGTTTTGGTCTCGATGCTTCGACTCACTTCCTTCTCGTACGTGGTGCCCGCTCAGGCACTCAAGCTTACTGATTCACTGAAACTTTATTTTGTCCATCTCGCACGTGGTGCCCGCTTGACGGGCTTCTTAAGCAGGGTCGTCTGCTCTTACCTCAAACCATGAATACTGTACAAGTCCATTGTCCTGGGTGCAAGAAGGTTTTCAACCCGCGCGGTTTGTCTCAACACCTTAGCAGATCTCAGCGTACACACTGCCGTATCGTGCATGCAGCGTTACAAACACCATCGACGTTTCAGACGGCCAGTTCTCTGCGGTTGTCCGCTTCAACTCCAGCACCACAGAGCGTACAAGGTGACACTGGTGATGAGCACAATATAGGTATCGTCCAACCATGTGCATGACGGTATCCACTCATGTGTGCTTCAGATACTCTGCATGCCGTTCACGCCACGCATGACGCCGACACTACCCGAGCGATGGATGTCACGGACGATGGCAGCTTTGTGGATGCCGATACTGCAGGTGCCGACGCGGCGGATACCGCAGATGCTATGGACGCCGACATCTGGGAAGCACTAGTTCAAGACATCGGCGCTACAGTTGACGCTGATCAAGAACACGCTAGCGGGGTGCAATCATCGGTTCCACCCTCATCTGAAACTCTGCGGCCATCAACTCCACCACCAAATTCACCCATACGTGACAGCGGCGACAGCAACACTACTGGCAGTCAGGCTCAAGTGATCGTCGACAGCTTTCCGCATGGTGTCCCAGGCACCCCAATGCCTGATCCGTTTCGCGGTCAATCAGACTATCGGTCCCGTGAAGATGCACTCAATACCTCAGTCTGGGCTCCCTTTCACTCCCAGTGTGATTGGGAGATTGCGCTTTGGGCTAAGACGCGCGGGCCGACATCGTCAGCTCTGACAGGGCTGCTTCAAATTCCCGAGGTATGAACACCGCCCTATTCAATTCACATTTACACTGACACGTCAAGGAAGGTTTCCGACCGGTTAGGACTTTCGTTTAGATCTGCTAAAGAGCTTGATCGCATCATTGACACTTTACCTGGCCGACCACCATTCGAGTGCGAGGACTTTACCGTTGGAGGTGAAAGACTGTCTTTTTATTTCCGGGATGTAATGCAATGTATTCGGTCCCTTTACGGTGACCCCGAATTTGCGCATGAGTTAGCATTTGCGCCAGAGCGCCACTATGCCGATCCCGAGCGCACGTGCCGCATCTACAGCGAAATGCATACGGGAGACTGGTGGTGGGCAGTACAGGTGCGCACACTTTCTCGAATGAATGCAAATACTTACGCATCGTGGCAACAGACGTCCCTCGAATCGCAACAGCCTGGTGCAACTGTGGTCCCACTGATACTGTCCTCCGACAAGACGCAGTTGACCCTTTTCCGAGGGAAAGCCGCATATCCCGTCTACCTCACCATCGGCAACATTCCAAAAGCCATTCGTCGCAAGCCGTCACGTCACGCCCAGCTATTGATTGGCTACATTCCAACCACCAAGCTAGAATGGATCACTAATCAGGCAGCTCGCCGCCGCGCTCTAGCAAATCTATTTCACTCTTGCATGCGTAAACTACTAGTCCCGGCCACGCGCTACAGTGAAAGCGGTATCGCGATGATGAGTGGGGATGGGATTTGGCGCCGGTGCCATCCCATATTCGCCATCTTTGTTGGCGACTATCCCGAACAGGCATTGGTAACGTGCACATACAATGGCCGTTGTCCAAAGTGTACAGTCACTCTTGACAGACTAGGTGAATACGCTAGGTTCCCTCCACGCAGCTACAATGAAGCCATCGACACATATCTCTTGGCGGATGAGGAGGTCCGCACATTCCACGCGGCTTGTCGTGAAGTGGGCCTTAAGCCCGTATTCCATCCATTTTGGGAATCTTTCGCACTCTCTAATATATTCATCTCCATCACGCCAGATATCCTGCATCAGCTGCTGCAGGGCGTCATGAAGCACCTGATGGCGTGGCTGAGAAGCGCATTCGGACCAGTCACAATTGATGCACGCTGTCGATCATTGCCTCCTAATCATCATATCGCCACATTCGCAAAGGGTATATCAGGTCTTTCTCGCGTCACAGGCTTAGAACACAAGAACTTGTGCCGAATACTCCTGGGTCTGACTGTTGACCACCCTCTTCCCTCCGGACAAGCACCTTTGCGGCTAATCCGAACTACACGCGCACTACTCGATTTCCTATATCTCGCTCAGCTTCCTTCTCAAACAACTGAAACTCTGCGCCGCCTTGACGATTCCCTGGCTAACTTCCACAGTAATAAATCTATTTTCGTTGATCTGGGCATTCGCGATCACTTCAACATTCCAAAGGTACACAGTCTCATTCATTACTCATCTTCGATCACGCTATTCGGTACCACAGACAATTACAATACGGAGCAAACGGAGCGCCTTCACATCGACTTCACAAAGGATGCTTACCGTGCGACAAACCGCAAGAATGAATACCAACAAATGACTGCCTGGCTAGAGCGCCGCGAGAAGGTGCAACAGTACATTGCCTTCGTTAGACAGCGGCAGGGGGTCGACCAGGAGAACGCGCAAATTTCTCAGCCAAGCGGACCTCCACAGCCCACCACACGGCATATAAAGATGACGCTACACCCATCTACAAAGGCAACGTCATTTGATGTCCTTGCTGTGAGGTATGGCGCTGTCGAATTTCAGGATGCGCTCGCCGATTTCATCGCTCAGATGAATCACCCCAACACTTCGGCAGCTAACTTAAGAGCTCTGGCTGCTGACACGCTGATTCCTTTCCGCTCAGTCCCAACATATCACAAGATCAAATTCCAGTCGGATGGCCACCCCGAAGTAGTGGATGCAATTCATGTCCGGCCAGAACAAGAGGACTCACGCGGGCGCTGCATACCATCACGCTTTGACACTGCTCTTGTTCGCAGTAGCTCTCAAAATAGCACAGGTGGAAATAGTGGTAGGTTCCAATTATATCGACGCCCCTGATCAATCTAATTGCTACTTAGGCTACCGAATAGCGCAAGTCCGTGTTGTCTTTCAGTTACCATATAGGGCAATCCCAGAGGTGTTTCCGTCATTGGACACTGCAGTGGCTGCGCTTCCAACTCATCTGGCATATGTCGAATGGTTTTCTACCATTCCTACCATGCCCAATGCCAATCACTTAATGTACAGAGTCTCTCGGTCGATGCACAATGGCCACCGGCATGCTAGCATCATTCCGGTCAGCTCTATCGTTTCTAGCATACATTTATTTCCTCGTTTTAGTCATCGTACTATACCTCAGGACTGGAACACTTATTCAGTACTTGAGTTATGTCATACGTTTTATATAAATCCCTTCAGTGACCGAGATACCTACCTTAGATTTTTGTCGTAATGAACCCTCCATTATATTATCTCATAAGCGATTATGTGAACTACTGTCATTACTAGTGATTATCATTAATTACTAGTATGCCACCCGCATTATCCAAATTATAACTAATTTAGCGCGGCATTATCTCTCGCTAGCGCGGGAGGTTTTTCCTGATGAACATGTTGCCGCCAGTGTACATAGACGTCGACGCAAATTGGTGCGCGATATTTCGTCATTAGTTGTGTCCAGCTTCAAACAAAGCTCGCCAATCCACTGATCTGCTACGCTCCGGACCTCCCGTAGCAATGCGTATGCTTTTGTTTTTTGACGATTATCCGGTCCATGACAAGAAGAAAGGAGCCGACTAGTAAGAAGAGCTAGAGACTTTTGAATTAGAGGCAGTGGGTAGCGAAGAGGGGAGTCTGACATACCGATCGTCCTGACGGTGACTTCCTCTAGCCAGTTAGCTTTTACCCTTTGGAGGAGGGCCTTGAGTTCTTCTAGGAGCGTCTTTCTAAAGCTGGGGTAGCCAGGATCGATGTGCCATTCGCGTACACCGTCCGACAAGGGGCCAAGTTGCCACGCCGCCTGCGTAATCAACGTGTGCACCTCCTCACAGCGAAACGAAAGCGAGGGAGATGGTATCTCCCGTAGTATGTTCAACCATTGCAAGCGTGGCCCGCTGCGCAGCCCGGCAAACGCCATATATTCATGAAGGCTCAGTTTCGGGGGGCAGTCAGCCTGAGCAGCGATTATCTCGTTCGAAGTATGATGCGTTCCAGACACGAAGGAATGGAGTTTGCTGTAAGGGGTCGATGTGGGGATAGGGGGTGTACATGTGTCTGCAATGGTAGATGCGAAAGGACCCGCAGCCCAGGATGCACTGGTACGGTCAAACAACTTGAACGACAGCCCATTATTGAGTAAAACGTCAGAGACATCAGCGGGAATTTGAGCGCTCTTGTAATGGGTTTGGTCGGAAAACGATTTTGTGGTGGACGCAATCGTGATTCGATGGTAATCGTGACATACTCCCCAATGTCTTAGACCAGAGTAGTCGCCTAAAAGAAGCTTGGGTTTAACGGCAGTAGCGTTGGGCACCCCGATGTCGCAGATAATCTTGTAGGTTATCTCCCGCCATGTGGAAAACGCACGTGGCGGGGAAAGCTCGAAAACTACGAGCTGTGCTCGTAGTGTTTCTTGTGGGAGTGGCCATTCATGGACGCTGATCTCCAGCCCATCAGCCTCTTTTTCCGTTTGACATTTCGTACAGCGACGTCGCCCCCCCCAGAAGTGGTCGGCGTGTTCCATTTCTGATGCAGCGGCCTTCAGTGACTCCCACTCCTTGTTCAAAGCTCTCAGCTCTGCCCGCTTTTCCTTTTGCTCCCGCTGAGCATGTTGGTCGATATCGGTGTAGAGTTGTTGTAACTTTGGAGAATCAAGGTAATACTGCACAGCAAACGACTCCTCAACGGCACTGTCGGAGAAAATGGACGTCGCGCAAGAGGCCTCCTCGTGCCGCTGCAGAATATACTCCTCGATGAGTTTGGAACGTCGCAGGGAGCCGGAACGATGGAGGAGTAGGGGATGGAGGAAATCTCGAGGAATTTCCGGTGGATAAGACCTCAAGAGGGGGCACAGTCGGATGGTCAAGGTATCCAGTGCTTTCCAAAGGTCCAGGATGGTCAAAATCATAACGGAGTTCTCCTCGGGATTGGCTCCGTAGATACTCCGAGCGCTGTCGAAATACTGTTCGACACAGGACGCAATTATATCCGGAGGGTCGTCGCCATGCGGAAATGAATCGACCCAAAAATCCAGATATCTTTCGACAGACAGCTCAAAGTCCGCGAGAGCAATGCGCTTATCGTTGGCGACAGCCTTCTGGAGTCGGCCGCCTGAAAAGCGACGAAATTCGGACGTATCAGCGAGACGCGGCTGGTGAGAAGGGCTAAATGGCTTCGGCGAGTAGCTGTGAGACGATGGATCAAGTGCTTTCATGATGTATGAGCGTGAATTGTTGAGAGTGATCGCGGTATCCCTGATGGAGTCCAGCTTATCGGGGTCCCACGACGGTGAAGTCATTTGGCTTTTCTGGAAACTTGTCCATCGATTCTGAAGAAGCTCCTCGGTCCCCTTTGCCGTGTCGTGTACAACTTGATAGACGTCGTCCGAAACAGCAGGGCCGATCTTTGAGAGACGTCGCGCCATCTTGGCCCTCATCACGTGAAGCGTCTCGCTCGGAAAGTTCCTTTGGGTGCAGACTCGGAGGAGGTAGGCATGGAAAAAGAGCATAAACGTCTTGTACACGTCACGATCCAGGGATGTTTGCAGGGCCACCTTGATGACCAGCCACAAAGGAGATCGGCGCCACGGTTTGTAAGCGTCTTTCCAAACCACCTCATCCGCTATCCGTTTCGTGATACGATCTACAGAGGCAGGTCGACCAAAGCCTCTTAGAATACCCACTAAAAGTTCGGATATATATCGTGGGTGAGCGCTCTCGCGGACTTCCCGTACAGTAGATCCCGCTTTCGTGGTAGTCGCAGTGGAATCCAACACATCGATGTCCATTTGAATGAGAAATGAGGCGAGCTCCGGAAGAAAGTATGTGTCCGCAAAGATCTCAGGGGAGACCTGGACTGCAGGTCCGGGATAGGAGCAAAGGAGCTTTCCGCTGGTGGACATCACGACGCTGGCTTGCGGGGAGACCTCGAAGATCTCGAATCGAACGTGATCGATAAGCACGCGAACTATAACAGCAGCGTTCTGAGCTCGAACGTGCATTACAAATATATCTGAAAGCGAAGGTAAATAGCGATGCGACATGCGAGTGGTAATCAGGCCCACCTCCGACGGCAAGATCTGATAAGATGCCTTCGAGTTCCGCTTCTATCAGCGGAGCCCTTGTAGACTGGTGGATGGATCTCATCATCTTCTGCACACGGGTCCACACGGGTTCCTGGGAGGATGGGAGGTACTGGTGGAAAGCTGCTGCAGCGTGTATGAGGATGTGGCACATTGCTATATTCGTCTCGAGTTCAGCTCCTTCTGCTGGAGCCCCTTGGGGGAGCTTCGGGGGCAAAAATACATGCTCAACAACAGAATGCAAGACACCAGAATCAATATCAATATCAGTTAGAGACATGGGGGGAGATGGTGAATGAAAGATGGGAGGAACCCTTCCCGCAGGTCATTAATACCGCCACCGTAGGCGCCTTGCATAAACAAAGGGGACGGATCGGGCACAGCACATGCACATGACCAGTAGGCGCCAGGGAATGGCATTCGGGAAAAAACTAGCAGTTGACGCGCCTCTAATCTTGTCCGTCGCATTTGCCTGTCTGTCGCGGCACATCGCCAGGTCGTGACAGCGGTGTATAAAGCTACCCGACCAAAGTGGAAACCTTTCTTGTCACGGAAAAGAGATAGCGACGTCCTATTACGGACAAGGTGAGACGTCGCGCCAGATGTGATGTCGAATTCGGATCCACTCCAGACTATTGGAAGGCTCGAAGATAACATACGTCCCATTCAATGCTAATTGTCACACCCCCGACAAGATAGAACCGACACCTGAATTATATGGTTATCAGTAGATCCGGTGCCAAAGGAGGCAGTGCATACTTTGAGTCGCATTCCTGATAATATCTATTGGTGGGATGAAGTAATGGGTGAGAAAGTTAGAGTTAGCTCTCTGGGAATCAGAGAAATTACATAGAGACCTACCTGAAGATTAATGTCGCTGTGAACGAAGGTCCAAACTTGAACTTGAAGATTTCAATGGAAAACAACACCGCTGATCGAATAAACCTGAGCGGCGCTTCAGCTACCAAACCCGGGCCGGCGAAGACCTATTTCCTCCCGCGGAATTCTCTTCCTGTTGGAGCGAAGCCCAGGCATGGGGTGATCACAACACCCAGCGTAGATCCCGCGCGCTGGTAGGCTTTCCCTCGGTTCGCATGACGTGCTGAGGGCTTCGGGTAAGGTTTATTGACACCCATGTTGAGTCGAAAAGAGGCGAATTCCGGATCAAGGTGGGGAAGCGCGGAGAGACGCTCAATACACGGCCCTTGATGGTGAACCCGAGCACTTTAGTTGTTCGCTGCGCCAGTCACGTCCATCTTGTCGACACCACCATTTGGCGGGTATACCCCATTCCTCGACACAAGGTTTCCAGGACGCAAGATGCCTGCCGCGTGGCGTTGTTTGTACTCGCACTCATATAGGATTCGGTGAGGCGAAAAAAGGAACTTCGAGATAAAGGAGGGCAGTGGCGAGAAGCAATAGTGGTGCCCGGAAGAGATACAGAAAGGAACTAAAACAGTAGGCCATTGTACATCCGGTTTACAAAGCCCGTCGTCATAGAGGATTCGATTTGGCGCGTGGGCCTCGAAACACGACTTGAGCTTGAGCTTGAGCTTGAGCTTGAATGACTTGAGTCACCGTCTCCCAAATTGGACATTCCTCGCATAAATATTATTTGTTTATTGTTTCTTCGGCCGAACTGAAAGAAAAGAAGATAAGTTCGAGTTTCTGAAAAGGGAATAGTGAAGGCGGCAGTAAGACCAGGTTCGATCATCGATTTGCATTGAGTGACGAGACGATTTCGGAGTCGGTGTTAACCTGAATCGGTGTTAGAGGCGTGTACAGTAGTAACGCCGAAGGGCTAGAACGTGGGTCTGTGGAAGGGTCCGTGACCACCATTGATTGAGCGGGCAGAAAGGCGCAGAGAAATGTCGATGAATCGATGTGCCGTACAACGACTCGTAGGCCGCCGGTACCTCGTATGATAGATCATCAGGTCAGGTTCTGCACACCCCAGATTCTTCCCTGATTGCCTTGCTGATTGCAGCTTCTTCCATTTTCAAATTTCAGGCACAATCGCGGAGACCATACACGAACTTACAACCTGTACTGTTCTGTACTGTATGAATTGTGTACTGTACTGCTCAGGCTTACGGCGATCTGATCACTAGCAAGCTTCACCATGCATGTCAGCTCCGCTGTCTTAAACCCAGCACAACCCAGCTGCCCAGCGAGCATATCGGATGGGAAGCTGGCGTATGTGTCATCCGAGAAGGACTCAGACACGACAGCGCGCGCTCGCATGCGTACAGGTGTATTAATTACTTCCAAGAGTTACTATTTGTATCATGTGGTGTGAAGAGAGAAAAAAAAAGACGCAGACAAGCCTCTCGCCCAATTCGGGAAAGAGCCACAGAAGTTTCGAAGAACAAGAAAAGTTTGTCCACCCACGTCACTCTTTTGCAAACATCACATGATAACCCCACTTTGTTTCTGGGAACGGTATTCGACGGTATTGCTGTATTTTCATGCCCCTGCCCCGGATTGTCCTGAATGCCCGTCGGCCGACCTTTGTCACGTCCCTTGTCAGGTGAGGCGAGAACTATGCACCGCCCACGCCGGGTACTACACTGAACCCCCTAGGGTGCCGTTGACTTTGGGAAATGAAGGGGTTGACATGCACCAAAGCAGAAGCAGCATTTGTCAGACCGGTGGTCTAGACCCGGACCCGGGAAGATTAGACCACACTCAGGACGGTCGTCCCAGCAAGTCGTCCACTGAATTCGCAGATTGTCTAGGCTCTCGGAAATTGACACATTTCGCCATAACGCCGCATGGCCGATGTCAGAGTGCGCCTTGTGGAGACTCCGCATTCAATTCGGAACCCTCATAAGACCGCGGACTGAGCTCGTTGGCGAGGTGAGTTCAATCGTCCATCACTCCGTCACTAAAGATTGGGTGACTTCCCATAAGCCTATATCCTACATTTTTGTATCCTAAACCATTGTGCCTTAAATCGGGGGATTAATCTCAACGAATTGTGCTCCGACCTCAACGACAAGGATCCTAGACAACAGACGTTTAGGAAGGGGGTACCCCCCCCTTTCTAAATCCTACACCATGTCGGAGTACAAATTTATGCCAAATCAGGGTAAAAATCTCGGACAGCCAAGCAACAATTTATGTGATATTTCTCGGGCCCTCGGGTTTCGGCCAGGATCAGCCTTGCGCTGGCCATGAAAATGGTGGAATACAGGTCGATTTTACTTGTTCTCCTGCACTGCTGGCTAGTGATATTTCTACTTGATTTTCTGCCAATTGTTCTGCCAATTGTTTCAAATTGTTTCATAATTTCCATGGAAGACGGACACCTCTGGCAGGGTCTAGATGGACAGCCGCAACACCACTTTACCCAACAGCACACAAGAAATTTTCCGAATACAGTGCCGTACAGACAGCCCATTTTCCCGGCAGCATTCCCCCCACAAGTTGTCTCCCCATTTATTCAACATGGCCCCCTAGTTCATGAGGGAACACCTGGCAATCAGGAAATCAGTTCTCGGAGTGGTGCACACCCCATTCCAGGTCCTGTTCATTCAAGTTCACATTCACAGCCCAAGCCACGACCCATTTTTCGGGTATGTTGTTTACTCTTGTAACAAATGGGTATTTCACATAATCCACAGGGCCAGCAGAAAAGAGCTCAAGGACCTGAACCCCTGGATGGGTCAAAGGAGCTCCAAGATACGCAGACTGATGAAGAACTGAGCAAGCCACTCGGCAAAATTATTGCTGACAAAGCAAAAAAGGCGCAACAATCAAAGGTCAAGACAAGTACTACAGGACGGCAAAAACGGACAGCAGCCCAAGCTATGCTAGAGGATGAGCCAAGGCCAAAGACATCTGGTCCTTCTACATACAAGGGTGGGTTGGCTGGTCGTAAGGCCTTCACCATAGCAGAATTGGTGCTATTGAACCAATGTGTGGATGAAGTCGGGTTTGAGGGTGGTGACTTGTGGATCAAAGTTGCTGAAAAGTTTGACCAAGAGCGTCACACTGAATGGCCAGAACGTAGCCTTAACAGCCTCAAGAAAAAGTTTATGGAGGTGATTTTCTATCCAATTGTCAAGTCTACTGGCCACTGACGAAAACAGATGGTCAATTCAAAGCCTAGGACAGGTGACACCGTCATTCCCGACCATGTCAAACAAGCAAAGGACATATACATGACAAAGCTTGGGAGTTTAGGTGCTTATACATGCTGCGATAACATTCGGCCACGCTTATCCATTGCCCCTCCACCTACAGAAGACCCAGAATCTGGGGCTTCTGAAGATGAAGACAACCAAGATGGTGCTAACACTGAGTTTGATCACAGCAACGCCAACAGTCCTGCGCCTGTTCTGTTGGCTTCAGGTCGTCACAGTAAGGGTTCAAAGGAGGCACCAAAACGTCAGCGTCAGCAACAGTCCTCAATCCGAGGTGGGGCTTCAAGCCTGTCACACACAGACCAACGGGAGATGATCAACGACTTTTTCAGTGGCCGTACTCGTGAAGAACGGGACCGCGTCAAATTTCAGCAACAGACACAGCTTACATCTTTTGCACACGAGCTCGAATCAGGCCGGATGAAAGATCAACGGATTTCAGAGCTCTTAGAGAAGCTTGACAAGAGACACGATGAATTACACGAAGCACGTCTCCAGATCCTTAGGCTTCAACAAGCTATTAACCTTCGAGACTTGTCAACAAACGATCCAAAAGTCCTCGAGAACCTTGCACACGCTTCCAACCATCTGGGCCTCCCCCTTCCACAGATTCACCAGGATATCGGCCACCTTTCATCATCAAAGCACATCCCATCAGGGCTACATTCTCCGTCTTTTTCTCTCTCAATTAAACGTGAACCACACTCCCCAACAGCCACCTCCCCGCACCAGGTCAAACCTGAGCCACTCTCCCCCCATGGCCCACACTTTCCCAATCAACGCTCTCCACGGTTCACGCGTATCAAGCGTGAATATCTTCCAGGTGTTGCTACAACACATGAGGTCATCGAGATTCTTGACAGTGACGATGACGAGGCAACTGGTTCCAGGCCGGGAATTGATGACTTACTGCCTCGATGGGCTGACAATATAGGTGCTCTCTCGGATTTGGACCCCCAGCCAACCAACAGCTCAGCACTATTTGATGACTGGCAGCGGGGGTTGAAGGCAGCAGGCGGTAAAGGAAAGGAGAACGTGGTCCCAGGCAATGTGGGCCAAGTTGGCAACAGATTGTGTCATGTGCCCCGTACGTGTTAACACCTACACTTATCTGCCAGCGTTGTCATTTCTGTTGCTGTAGGTTTCCCAGATGTGCAAACTATGGTTCCGATTCCCCAGGCCCAAATGCCTCCCACTCTGCTTCCTCCGATCCAGAAACTTGTTGCCTCAATGCCAGAGGCCGGCGCATCAACTCTGCAAAATATGTGGGCTCCAATTCCTGTACTACATGTACCCGACACCATCAAACCAGCAAATCGCCTTCCTGGGATGGATCAATTGCTACAAGGGCCGCCTGGACTGTAAGTTGCCTTGCCTAGTGGTAACATTTACAACTACGCTTCCGAGTTACCGACTGCCCCCTATAATGGTGTTATTACACCACCTGTGTTTCATTTGCGTACATAGCCCTGTCGCTCCTTATATCCACATTCCTTCTGTCTAACTCAAATGCCACTCGTTCTACCCTTGCTCCCTGGTAATGGTGTTCAAATGAGAAATCAGCATGCGCATGAAGTGATCGGTACCGCAACTTCAAGTTTTCCACCGCACTCTCCATTCACCGCAAATGCCCAATCCATTTCTCATCCACCTAAATATAATCGATTCAGATAGTGACGATGAGGACGAGGACTTCATGCAAGCCCTATATTTAATGGCACCAGAGGAGCTCAATCAAATACAACGCAATTGTCGCTCTCAGACCCGGCTGTATCTTACTCGATCAGAGCTCCTCTCACACCCTCAAGGACGGACACCATGGCAAGTCCTCTATCACAGCAATAACAATCGTGCGTTTATCACCACCATGGGGCTCGATATTCAAACTTTTCATCTATTACTGGAGAGTGGGTTTCGGGAAGCATGGGAGACCCGACCCATCCCCCGGCCTGATGCCAATTCTCATGGCCGGCCTCGACTCCAGGCTCATTCACTCCACGCTGCAGGTGCCCTTGGCCTCACACTCCATTATCTCACATCAGCTATCCCAGAAACTGCCCTACAACAGATATTCGCACTTATTCCAACCACTGTCTCCCGTTACATTGACTTTGGTCTCCGCATCCTCCTTCACACCCTCCGTTCCATTCCCTCTGCTGCGATTCAATGGCCCGAGGGCCAAGAATTTCAATATCTGAATGACCTTATCACTCGACTTCATCCATTGCTCGGAGGGGAAGGTGGTGGGGCTTTTTGTAGTATGGATGGGCTCAAGCTCGCAGTCCAGGCCTCAAATAACCCCGATATCGAAAACGCAACATATAATGGGTGGTTACATGGTCATTTTGAGTCTAGTGTTTTTGTTCTATCCCCCCGAGGTGCGTGATATGTTGCTACATACTGACCGACCACTTAATGATGTCTAGGGGAAATCATTGCCGCTGTCATCAATCACCCTGGGAGCTGGCACGACGCTCGTGTCGCTCAACCAATTTACGACCTCCTCTTACACTCGACACCTCCTGGATACTATGCTGTTGCAGATACTGCCTTTCCGAGGGGTGTTCGTAGGACCCACAGCCGCATTCAAGTCCCTCTCAAAACTGGTGCCCGTCTTCCTGCAAACATACAAGAACGTGAGGCTCGCCTTGCTTTCAATGCAGATATAACCAGCTATCGTCAATCTGCTGAGTGGGGGATGCGGGCAATCCAAGGTTCATTTGGCCGTCTCCGAGTTCCTCTTGATATTGGGGACAACCAAGGTCGTGCACACCTTCTTGAAGTATGTGTCCGCTTGAATAATCTTCGTGCAAATTGTGTCGGAATCAGCCAGATAAGTAGAGTTTATGAGCCGGTCTGGATGGATCAAGACGAGGAGATGTGGTACAACTTCGAGAATATGATTTTTCGTGACATCCGCAGGCGGGATCGAGTGGGCAGGTATTATCGTGTAAATATTGATTAACTTATCCGGCCTCCTAGGCTCACTTTTACCTCGAGACCTGTGTATGACAGCAAGCGTGCTCTTGATCTCAAAGCGTCGACATGTGTTGTTGTTGCCTCTTGAGTCTCGGCGAGAGAGCCATCGAGATTTCCGTATCTAGGTGCAGTTGGCGATGATCACATCGGGAGCCTTTGGTTTGAGGGTCATATTTTTCTTATGGGTAGCACCCAACCCTATCCTAACCTAGACGGATCCTAAATAACTCCGAGTACATGTAGGATACGAAAATGTAGGATATAAGCTTATGGGAAGTCACCCATTAAATCACGGGAACCAAGAGCAGGTGCGCTTACAGCTGGTTCCATATCGATTGTCCCCTGGTGACCATTTTTTGGACATAGGCGGGGTTTTAATGGGTCACTCCGCCATCATGCCGAGTATTTTTCACACAGAAAGTAATTGTGGTAATTAAAAAATGAATTTATACAATCCACTTATCGTTTTCAAGACTAAGTCGTGCGATGTCGCGCAACACAGAAGTGCTCCCCGTCATGACTACCTCGGTCTGCTCGGAACAAAAGCAATTCCGACGGGATAGGATAACTATTCATATTGAGCACAGGTATTACAAGCGTATGGTTGTCAGGAAGAGATGCTGTAAGTCGGTAGCTATGAGTTGCGCGCGCGACGCGAAACTTTGAAGGAATCGCTGTCGGGGGATCGTGCGTAGAGCCTGGACAAAGGATTCATCCGGTCAGCTTCGAGATACATACATTGGCTTGGTAACACAGGGAATGGATGCACCATGATACAAGATAGGCCGCACATTGCACAGCTTGGATCGCCCGGCTAGTGCGGCTTGCGTTGTCAATGGTAGCCCGTCGCTGCCCTCGTTGGTAGGATATATGGGGGTCGACACGGGGCGCCAGCAGGTAACGATGGGCAAGAGGTAGGGGACGAGCGACTGTGCAGCACAGAAAGCTTCAGAGTGCGGAATATAAGAATGGGCATCTTGAAACCAGAAGGGGTCAGAAACTCGAATGCCTCCCACCACTCGTCGTCAATGCAAGAATGCACGTACTGAAGATGGCCGGTCCAAGAGATCACAATCCCGCGTGCGTAAGGTCACTTTGCGTGTGTCGCAGCCGTCTGCTCCCGACACACCTGCGGCAATACCTGTGCCACCACCATTGCCGCTGCCGCCACCTGAGGTCCATCGCCAACCTCAAACTCCTCCACTACCGCATCTGCCGCCTCCGCACCTGCCGCCTACTATGGGCCTTCCTATTCCAAACGATGGTCAGCACACTTCGGTCGGTCCACCTACATATGCGCATCCCTACAGCGGGATGTTCTATCCTCCGGGATACCCACCACCCCCACACCACCCCTATGGTGCCAGCATCGGTGCTGCACCCCTTCAGCCGTGGGGTTATCCCCCATACCCCACGGCTCCTCCCCCGGCTCCTTTCCTGGCGCATCTAGTAGCCACCCATCGTACCGCCGCTGGAGATGAAGACCTACTTACCCGTGAGGCACGTGGTCATGTGGGTCACGACATTCCTAGGCGTTGGGATAAGAGCGGGGCTGGTGGGGATGTGAATGCGAATGTTGCTGCCCTGCCCTCGACTGTGGGCGCTCGGTCAGGGAGATCCTATCCAAACAAGGAGGTTAGCAGTGGAGGTAAGCGTCACGTACCTTCACGATGAGATTTGTTGCTGATTGCTTGAAGTGTGGCAGTTCCAGATTGAGGTGGTCGACGACCACATCAAACACACGTTCACGGCTCAAACAGACATGAAGTGGAAGGATTTCCTCAATGAGGTGCATCAATACTTCGACGCGCCTCGTAGTGAGGTGAAGATAGCGTTCCGGATCAGTGGAGAGCCGGGCACGATGTCAAGTCTTGCATCCGAGGAGGAGTGGACCAACGCAATTGTCCGACTGCAGGAAAAAGTGAAGTCAGCACGGACGCGTGCCGTGTCGATGGAAATCAAGAATATGGTCAGTCGGGCGGCATATAATGAAGAAAAAAAAGCTTACCGTTGAATGCTTGCAGCACGAGTCTGCACGCACGAGAGTGAGGGCGCGCGGATACCGAAAGGGGAAGGAGAAACGCAGTCGTGAAGACGATGTTCCTTCGGAGCTGACCCCGGAAATGAGAAGTCAGCTGGACTGCCTTCTGGAGCTACAACAGCATCTCCTATGCCAAGCGCACTCCAAGCCGGGAAAGAAGACATTTTGTCTGATCAGACCAAGGGGAGAAAACGCGAAAGACGGACATAAAGAGTTGACCCATGAAGAGATGACCCTGTGGGCAAAGGAAATGGTGAGCACCGCGAACTCGAGCGAGCGACAACTCACCGGTCTGTAGTCACTTAGAAATGCGACGATAAACGCCCCACCGAACACCAAGATACTTGACCGTCCAGCTACAAAGAAAACCCGCACCATGCATGCAAAGCCCGAGGTACATGTGTCCGTCAACATCATGCCCACACCAGGAGCAGGGAGCTCTGCGGTGCAAGCAACATATGTTGTCTCGGGCTCGTCGTCACCTACTCCAGGTCCATCACGTCTCGTTGATATCAGCGATGAATCGCCACGCACCATACCGTCAAGTGCGCCAGAGCCCAGTGTGCCGGGACCTACACAAGCACAGGATCCACGCCCATCACGCCTTCTGGTCCTTCTTGATTGCATGGCAGAACTGAGGGTACCGACAGTGAAGGAGCTGCTAATGCTCATGGACGCTCACGCCCCGGCTGTTGGCCGGAAGTACATGGATCTATGTGAAGAGTTAACAGATCTCAAACAGTACGATGTGGTGGATGTGTACTCACTACCCATCGAACTCCTTGCGTCATTTGGGTGGCTTCGCCAAGATAGCGCCCGGTGCATCCACGAGTATTGCAGGGACAAGCTCCTTGTTCCTCTTGGTTTCATGGAGGCAACGAGCAGCGACGAAAACGACTCACTTTCAACTCCACAGGTTATAGCGCCCGACTTGGGGGAATGTCAATCCGCCAAAGAAGAGACTGTTGACAGTGACAAAGTGAGCATATACGAGGAGACCGAAGATGCGATGAGCATGGGGAAAGAAGAGGACGACGAAGAGGACGAGGAGGAGGACAACGGTTACTATAGGGCGACATCGTATGAGGTGTGAGGTAGCTTTGTCAGCTATCCCACACTCCCGCACGTGCCCATGGTCGGTAGCTTTTTCCTCCAATGTGTGGTTTTGATGCACCCGTGCCATGTACCGTGTAGTTTATAACACGTCGAATTCAGCATGTTTCATAGTTCTCCAGCCGAGTGACCGCCAGCAGTCATCTATTCGTGTGCATAACAAGCGGAAGATACAAAAATCTAAGGAGCGGACTGGTACCCGCAATGGCTGTACCAGCCCTTTGCATCGCTCATTGTGACAGAATAGACAGCATCCCAGAATGCCTTGTAAATCGTGCGATTATTGTCCGACTCGAGTTCTGCGTTGACACGAGCACGATTTGCACGTAGCCAGGCTTTGATAGATGAAAATGCCAGCTCAATCGGGTTGAGGTCTGGTGAATATGCAGGGAGGTAAATAAGGCGTGCACCGTGTCCCTCAACCAGTTCACGAATCCCGGCCACCTTGTGTATTGAGGCATTGTCGACGATGAGAACCGAATTGGGCAATGGCCATGCATTCATGCGCAGAAGGAGGCCTTGAATGAATTGACGAAAGATGTCGCCTGTAACAGCGTTCTCAACGACCTCGAGGTGTAAGATTCCATCAAGGGAAAGAGCGGGTAATATTGAAAATTTGGTGCCACGCAGGAAAAACTCGCACCGGCGAGCACGCTCGCCACGGAGTGACCACGCATATGGCCTCCTCAAAGTAAGTCGATTGAAATGGCTCTCGTCCACAAAGACGAGTTGTTCTGGGCGAAAATGGGCAGCAATGAGGGCTATATACTCTCGGCGGTCTTGCTCGTTTCGTTCAAGAGCGCTGCGTGTAACCTATTGTTGATGTTATGAGAATCAATGAGGTCATTAGATGAAGACGCACCATTTTCATTGTGTACCCCTCCCTCTCAAGTGAACGCATGACCGTCTGGCGTGATACTTCGACGTTGCATACTTCCCGAAGTGCTGTCTGCAGCTCCACGAGTGCAATGTCGGGCTGGCGCTCAACGGAATCGAGGAGAAACTTCAACACTCAACAGTGAGACAACAACCGGAACTGAAATGTCACATACACACCTTTACGTGTATACCAGTGAGCAGGCGTGGCCGACCAACGTCAATTGGTGTCACAGTTGATAGGCCTCCTGTTCTGCGATATGTACTGCGAAACCTCTTGATTGTCCGTGTACTGATCCCTGTGAGATCGTGGATTTCTGAGTCGGACAATCCCTGAAGAGACATCGATAGGGCTGTCTCTTTGAGGTCATTGGAGATGTGCCGGCGGACCATTGTTGAGGGATGCTAACAGCCAGGGTGCGAGGAGGGTCACTGAAATTGCACAGATGCCGAGCGTGGCAATGCAGGTGGCCACCGATAACCCCAATTTTTGCAAGATAGCTATTCCATAACCCCAGTTCTGCGAGATAACCTAATTTCCTGAGAATTTCTCCCTCTACTTAATTATGAACCCCGCTCTTCAGTTTTGGAGGTCCGCCTGTGTTCTCAAAATGGCAGGGGACAATCGATATGGAACCAGCTGTATCTGGATTCACCATCTTACACACCCTTAAAGCAAGCGAAGTGTATTATTTTCTTTCGGGATCGCCGAAGGTCCCCGTGGCTACGAGACGCATCCATACGGTATGGAAACTTTTTGGTTGTGCGACATAACATATGACGTACCAGGGTGTCCACCGTGGTCGTCTCGCACGACCAATGTCGAACGGTTACTATTACGTTTACATAGAACGGAGATACATGCTCCAACTACAGAACAGTCACCCTCTGTACAAAACAGGTCATATGAATCGCTGAACGGGTTCTTGGATCCCAGGACTCGGAGACGCCACTGGTCGGCCTACCCCCAAACATCATATTATGAGACCTTGCATTCGATAAGCCGAGTCCAAACTGGGACCGCCCTTTCACCACCTTAAGTTATAACTATCGCCCTTGTTGCTCTTTCTTCATTCTCTTGAAAACCTTTCCTTGTTCTCATGTCTGCAATGATGTCCCCCGCATCGCGCGCAACGACTACCGAGGTGAGTATCTACCCCTCCCTTTCGTTGTCGTCGGCAAGTGCCGTCATCACGAGATGGTGCGCCGATGGCCCGAGTCTCAGATACAGAGTCTTACCACGCCTGTAACACCAGCAAAGGAGCCCAGATGGGATCATCGACCGCCGTGTCTTTCAGGGCGTCCTCAATCTCAATGACAGCGACTCGACTGATTTCTCCACACAATTGTTCGACACGTACCTGGCCGTGGCCAACTCGGCAATGACCAACATGGACCGGGCTGTGTGCGTATGTCTCCCTCTTCCCTGGCCGACCTTCCGAATGCTGGCGCCTCGGCCCTTCAGAGTCGAATGAATCCCAGGCGGCCAGAGCGCGCGCGTGATTTCCTCACTCCCTTTCGTATAACACTCCTGCTTACGTATCACTATCTACAGGAGGAACAAGGACTTTTCCGAGCTGTCGCTGTTGGCTATCTCGCTGCAAGATACGTCTGATGCCATGGGCGTCGTGCAGGTACGGCAGTCCTGTTCCCGCCTTCAGGACGTCATCCGTGCATGGGGCGAGACGAAAACAGGGCCCATAGACGGTATCACTACAGCGCACGAGCACCTGAAAAGAGACTTTGCTGTAGCCAAGATTCAGTTGGCAAAATTCGTCGAGACGGGGGTCGTCCCAAGTGGCTGGGTGGCGCCACCCGGCCGCTAGCAAATCCCCCACCGATACAACAATGGGGATAGGCGGCGGCGGAGCTGGAGGAATGGGCGCGTCGTGCCTTGGTGTCAGTGTTGTTGTTGAGGACAGCGAATGACATTATCGTTACATTCTATATGAACGACCTGTACCATTACAGTATCATTTGGTGGCTGGTCCGTCCCATGACGCGTCGCGCCGAGCGCCTTTGATAACTCCGACCAATGAGCAACTGCCATCGTCAAACAGTTGAGCTTATGGCGCCTTATGACACCAGACCCGACTCTCACGCTTACCCTCTCGCAAACGAGTCATTGACCCCGTCTACCATCACACGACCGACCCCAACATGTCCCTCCTTCGTTTCGCCACTCGCCGCGCCCTGCGCCACCCCACCTGTTCAGCGCGCCAATTCTCCACGTCGACACCACCAGGGCCCACCAAGTCATCGTCCAACCTCCCGCTCTACTTCGGCGGCGCGGGGGTCGTAGGGCTCGCGACGTACGTCTACCTCGGCGGCTCCGCCGCCCCCTTCTCCACGACCACCACGACCACGACCACCGCGAAGCCGAAGCCCGAAAAGTCCGCGCTCGACCCGGGGAACTTCCTCGACCTGAAGCTCAAGTCGGTCGAGCCGTACAACCACAACACCTCGCGCTTCGTCTTCGAGCTGCCCGACGGCGGCGCGGCGCTCTCGCCCGTCGCCTCGTTCGTCGCCGTGCGCGCGTCTGAAGGCGCCGATGGCGCGCCGCTCGACAAGAAGGGCAACCCCGTCATCCGCCCCTATACGCCCATCTCGCGTCCGGAGCACGAGGGCGAGCTCGTGCTCCTCATCAAGAAATACGAGACGGGCGTGCTCAGCAAGTACGTGCACGAGCAGCTCAAGCCAGGCGCCACGCTCTCCATCAAGGGCCCCATCACCAAGTTCCCATACAAAGGTGCGCCCCCCCCCCCCCCCACTTTCTCTTTCTCTCGCATTCTCTAATGGTCAAATAGCGAACGAATTCGAGCACGTCGCGTTGATTGGCGGCGGGTCTGGCATCACGCCGCTTTACCAGCTGCTCGACCACGCCCTGGCAGACCCCGCGAACCGCACGCGCTTCACGCTGCTCTACGCGAACGTCTCCGAGGCGGACGTCCTCATGCGCGAGGAGCTCAGCGCGCTCGAGCGCGCGCACCCGCAGGCCCTGCGTATCGTGCACACGCTTGACAAACCCCCGCAAGGTTGGGCCGGCGCGTCTGGCTACATCGACCGCGAGCTCGTCAAGGCGCATGTCCCGCCAGCAGAGCTCGGCGACAAGGTCAAGGTGTTCGTCTGTGGTGCGTCTTCTCTCCTCCTCGGCAGTCCTTGTGTGTTGATGATGTGCTGCTGTGTAGGTCCTCCGGGGCAGGTCATGGCCCTCGCGGGGAAGAAGGATGGTATGAAGCAGGGCGCGATTGGCGGGATCCTCAAGGAGCTGGGATATAGCGAGGATCAGGTATTCAAGTTCTAAGTATAGATCTGGATTGGTCAACCCCGTTACCCACAAAAACATTGCAATTCTGCGGAGAATAATGCGCATATATGTCGTTATAGAGTACGCTTTCCTTCGAGTGACAGCTTTGTTCTACTCGCCAAGCTGGGATCAGGTGTGCTCATACCATCCAATCGACCCAAGCAGTCTTGGACTCCAAATCGGACGTCAACCACGAGTTGCTGTATTATCAGCACTCCTTTTTTGTCACCCCAGGGTCCTCCCTTCTCTGCTTCCTTTCTACCGGGTTTATCACCCAAAGAAAACACATGTGAGTGACAGCGCCCCGCGACAACTCCGTCAACGACAGCCCTCGGCTGACAGAAGAGACAATTTCATTCGTGCTGTATGCACTTGGTCTGCCGATCGTTCTGTCTAGTCTATTTTGACGGCAGCTGGGGGGGGCTCAGAACCGCCGATGAGAGCGAGCCACACAGCCTGTGAAAGGAGGAGCGCATGTTACGTGTACCACTCCTGGGCTCCACGTCTAACGTCCAACTCGCTGACGTCCAATTCGCTGTATTACGAGGCCTGCGGTTCTAGGCCACATGTCGTGCTTCCAGTATAAACTTGTACCCCAACGGGACTCAGCTCGCGGGGAACGGTAGATTAGATAAGATAGTATGTTTTCACAATAACCGGATTTGAGCAAGTGACGTCAACGGTTGTATTGAACGATGCCATTCCTGCAGGTGTGTCGTGTATCGTACACAGTTGCGCAATCTGCCTAGCATCATGTCTTTACGCCAGTATATCCCAGTCGATCTTCCTAGCGAAGGTAATAAATAATAATTTTTTTCTTGCTTTGCTCTGACTGCACCATAAATGCGCGGTACATGCGTGGGGAAAGTCGCACAGCCACGAGTCCATAACAGCTCACTTAAAAGTCGCTTCTGCCCTTCGCGAAAAAATTGGTTTTGATACATGCAACCTACATCCTTTCCCCTCTTTGCGCGTGTTTTATTTTTTTTTGGCTGGTCCTCGCTTCTACTTCGAGAGCAGAGCAGGCGGCGTCGCTCCCGCGGAGAGGCCCTTTTCGCCGGCATATGACGAGTTGCCAGCGAGCTCCTCCCTGAGACAAGTGTACTGCATTTAGAGAAAGGGAAAACCAGATAGGAGGGACAAATACGCACTCGATGCGGAGCAGGGCATTGTACTTCGCGACACGCTCGCTACGTGCAGGCGCGCCCGTCTTGATCTGGCCAGTGCCGAGAGCGACGACCAAATCTGCAATGAGCGTGTTCTCCGTCTCACCAGAGCGGTGGGAGACCATGACGCCCCAGCCATCGGACTGTGAGAGCTGCGCACTTCAAAAACCCTTGTTAGCGTCCCTCGGCGCAACACCTATATATCCTATCCCACTCACGCCTGGATGGATTCCGAGATGGTGCCGATTTGGTTGACCTTGAGCAGGAGACCGTTGCATGCCTTCTTCTCGATGGCGGTCTTGATGCGGAGCGGGTTCGTCACGGTCAGATCATCACCGACGATCTGAATGCCAGATTTGGCGGTAAAGTGCGACCAGGCCTCCCAGTCGTCCTGGTCAAAGGGGTCCTCGATCGACACGATGGGGTACTTGCTGACATAGCTGAGATATAAGTCGGCGAGCTCGACACCAGTGATCCACTTGGTCGGGTCCGAGTTCGGGTTCTTGAAGTCGAGATCATACTTGCCTTCCTTGTAGAACTCGGATGAGGCAACGTCGAGAGCGATCTTGATCCTTCCTTCGTATCCTGCCTTCTTGATCGCTTCCGTCAGCAGCTCCAGTGACTCTTCGGCACCAGAAACGTTGGGGGCGAAGCCTCCCTCATCGCCCACGTTGACAGCTAGACAAGCACGCATGAATAAAAATGCAGAAATGGGCACGTATATGCGCGCATGCTACACACCATCAATGCCATACTTCGCACTGATAACCTTCTTGAGGGTGTGGTAGGTCTCCGTGCCGATTTTGATCGCCTCTGTGAAGCTCGCCGCGCCAGTGGGGAGGAGCATAAACTCCTGGAAGGCAAGCTTGTTTCCGGCATGCGAGCCACCATTGATGACGTTGAACGCGGGCGTCGGGAGCACGTATGGGGGCTTGACGCCGGCGAGCTCCGCGAGGTGCTGGTATAGGGGTACGCCCTTCTCTGCCGCAGCAGCCTCCGCAACGGCGATAGAAACACCGAGGATGGCATTGGCGCCGAGCTTGCCCTTGTTTGGCGTGCCGTCGAGCTTGATCAAGAAGTTGTCGATCTCCTTTTGCTGCGTGACCTTGAGTCCGGATTCGATCAGCGCGGACGCGATGGTATCGTTGACGTTGGCAACGGCCTTGAGGACGCCTTTGATAAACGTAAGTCGAATGCGCAGTACAAGTGGGCTATATGCGCGTACCCTTTCCAACGTAGGCAGTCTTGTCACCGTCGCGGAGTTCGACGGCTTCGTGCACACCAGTAGAAGCGCCGGAGGGCACAGCAGCACGGAAGCGACCTATATGCGCTATTACACGCCCATTCACCCCGCGAGAGGTGACGAGGACATACCCTTTGCGGTGAAGAGGTCGACCTCCACGGTTGGGTTACCGCGAGAGTCAAAGATCTGTAATCTAGGTCAGAGACAAGAGATGATGAAGAGATATCACGGAGCGGTCACTTTCCTGACGGGCGTGAATCTTAGTGATAGACATGTCGATGGATGGGGTGAAGGTGAGGGAAGATAAAACGAGTCTGATGTGAAGTATTTACGCAGCCGAATGACGCGGATCACTGAAGGGGTTCGTACTCTCTCACGCTGATTATCTCAACATGGGGTCCTCCCCAATTTTCACGAGCGGACCGTGCTGGTCCAAGGCTTTTTCGCGACCTGTCGCGACTTTTCCCTCTCTCCCGATCCGACACTCTCCGATTATCCGCACCCGAACTGCTAAGCGCGCATAATGGGAGGCAACGATAGCGAAATATTCATCCAAGACGAAGCCTAGCGAACAGGTCAACTCACGTGCATGCCATGCTCGGGACGAATCACCCAAAGATCGGCCCGAAATACATCGAACCGTCCTCATTGACCCCAGATAAACTCCTGTTCTTCTCAGCAACTCTCTATCTGTAGTTGCTCCCAGCGCGAACTGCGATGGATCTAGCCCATCTCTAGACTGTTCTTCTGAGATAGCGAACGTGCGAGACAACTGGAGAGTGCTCTAGCTCACTCTGTCTTGCTCTATTTGTCTTCATTCGGCGCTTTCTTGGCAAGCGCTGGACCTACGTATCGTATTCATCTGGATCCTGGCTGGACTTAAAGATCGGGTCTAGGCTGGTCCTAAAATCACCACCCATGCACCTACGCTAAGTCCTGCTGTTCTTCGAATGTGGCTTGGTCTTAGTACTTCATAGCGCCGAAATCGATCGATTTGTCGACCTGTGCTCACAACTTATTTGCGCCGTACCAGTTGTAGTTAGCCTATGTTTAGTCGTAACCCTCTGGTTTACCATTATCCTGAAGTCAAATCGCTAGATTTAGACTTGGTGCTTCCGAATCGAAAGACATGACTGTTCCTTCCGAAGGTCTTGCAACGTCGAAAGCAGTCAACGGCACTCTACCTTCACGCACAGGTACTTGGCGCACGCAACTTGCCCTAAGCTGTTACCGATGAAGCACCTATGAAGGCCTATGCACTGAAAGTCAGGCAAGCGATTGATGGAACCCAATCGTTTGTCGTCGGAACGGAGGGTATAGCATGAATATAATGCGAGCAAGTGTTATTCTGCACAGTAAGTCTCGCATCTCCATAGAAGCGTGCGACACCCGGCTAGCGCGCGGACCCGGGTTATACTTTTCGTACTCGATGGTGCGCAACCTGCCAAAGGACATCGTGCGGGTGCTACCTAGCCAGCGATATTCAGGGTAGCAAGGCAAGAGACGAAAAGGATGGTGCGGTAAAGAATACATTAGAAAAACACCTCGACAGCGACGCTCACCGCTTCCTCTTCCGCTCTCGACCTCGGTTTCCGTTCTTCCCTTGCAAGGACTTGAGTAGCGCAGCTTTAGCCCGATTCTTGTTCTTGACGTTGGCGTTTGTGTAAAAGTTTTCTGCTTTTTTCTAGATCGATGGCGTGAGTAATTAATGGTATCGGAAGAATTTATCAGTTACCTTGTTTGTTGTCTTTCGAGGTTCCTTCTCTCTCTTCGCGGGCTCATCGAATTCGACGCCCGATTGTTCTCCTGTAGCTGGTAAACGGGTCAGCGAGCGAGCAACTAAAGACAGAGTTCTGCCTGCCTTCATCTTCTCCGGGAAGCGAGGTTATCCCGGACCATTCCTCCTCTTCCTCTTCCCTATCTCCCTCGGGACCTGCTGTCTCCGCCAACACATCCTGACCCGCTTCCGCAAACACATCGCCCCAAGCTAACGGAGTCTCCATCTCCGCTTCCGCCTCATCACCATCAGCAGAAGCAGCCCCATCATCTTCCTCGTCCTCGCTCTCGCCCTCCAGATCGATCGCTTCCAGCGGGCGAACATCTTCCCCGACGAACGTATTCTTCTGCATGATTGAGCCCAAGTTCTGCTTGACACCCGGCACGCGCATTTCCTCCGCGTTCTCGCCACCCTTGACCTTCGGTGCCCGCGCGCGTTCCTTCTCCTCGCGCTCGTTGAGCGCCGCGGGCCGCTCCGGCGGGTTGACGAAATAGGGTATCCGCCCGCGCACCCAGTCGCTCAATACGATCTTGGCGGCACCCTCTATGTCCGGTTCACCGCCCTTGAGTAGCCGGCCTTTTGCGCGCGCGAGCGTATCGAGAAAGTCATCTGCTGCCCAGTTCCCGGCCTCTGGTAAGGCGAGCCCGTAAGTGCGCGCGAGGTAGAGCGGTTTGATGCGCGCGAGGAGCTCTGGGACGTGCTCGGAGGGCGTTGAAAGCGCCTCTACGCGCAGGACGCCTTTCAGAACTGTTGCGGTCTGGGTGTCATGCGCAGAGGTTGGGACGATTCCGGGACAGTCGATGAGGTAAATGCGTCGGGTTAACGTGATGTATTGCCAGACCTACGGTTCCAATCTCGCATCACGACGCGTATAACCGGAATATTTTAGACCATTACGGACCTTTGTTTCGCCGGGAACCGGCGCGACGCGACACACCTTGCCGCTCTTCAGCGTGTTGATGACGCTGCTTTTTCCAACGTTTGGATACCCGATGAACCCAACGGAGATTTGCTTCTTGTCCGAATGTAAATGCGAGAATTGGCGCAGCAGCTGGATGAGTGAACCCTTGCCAAATGAATGGTTTGGTGACGCATGGAATGCGATCGTCGGGTATCGTGGGGTCAGGTGCTGTATATGCCGAGCCTGTTCACTCATCAGCCTTGATCCGCGCGGGAGGATGTTAGGGCACAAGATCGCTTACCGTAACCCAGTTTGGTACAAGATCACATTTGTTAATCACAAGCACAACTTGCTTGTGCGCCTTTTCTTTTCGTATATACTCCAGCACGCTCTCGCACAGAGTGCCGAGTGGATCGCGCGCATCCAGAATATGCAACAGGACGTCTGAAGAGTCTATGACCTTATACAGTTCCCCATAGATGCGGCGAGAGGTGCCCTTAGCGTATATCGGTTCAATATAATCTGCGTGGGTCTGCTCCATCGCAGCGGGCTCGGCCACCTCCGCAAGATCTGCAGTCACCTTTGCTTGAGCAGCTTCCTCAGCTGCGGCTGCACCAAGCTTTCCAAGCTCTTCGAACGTGCCGGCGTCGATGCGTGGTCGCTTGCGAAGAGCTTTGGGTCCAAAGGTCTCCGCGAAAGGTTCTGTCTCAACTATATGCGAGCGCTGTAATTGCGCCATTCAGAGAATACGAAACAGGATGGGCAGTAGCAGTGCAAACCTTGCGCAGATTCGGGTTCGCGGCGTCGTTGAGGAGTTGCATGGGTAGTTTATTGCGTCGGAGAAGGACGGAGTACGGGTCATGCTGCTTCGTCTGCAGGCTCGTCCGGAAATGATCGAGCGCAGTCTGTGAGATCACTCTAGTGTTGCCTATGCAAACAAGTGGGTAAGGTCAACAACAACAGAGGCGGGATCACCAGTAAGTTTAGGTGGACGCACCGAACCACCGCCGATCTGGCTGTACCCTCCCAGCTGTGGTCTCATCCTCCCCCTTCTGAAATGCCGCCGCTTCGATAATTTTCCCGTCCCGATCGCGCACGGCCTTGCCGCCGGTGAGCATCTTGAGGCGCTTGACCTGTTTGGCATTGCGGTAGAAGTTCTCACCCTTGACTTTTTGTAGTGACGCTTGAGAAGTGGAAGAGCGCGACTTAGAGGCCGACTGCGGTGTTTTTGTTGGTGCCATCTAGGGCAACGAGAAAAAACGGTGATGGATTGGTTCTACTAGTCGGAGGCAGCAGCAAGAAAATGACAGGGACTTCGGAGACGCGTTGAACAAATATAGTATGTCGTTCTCACGTTCAGTGCTCCCTGCCCCGTACCGAGAAAGGAATTGAGGATTCTCCAGTCGCGTGACGTCCTCCTCATCCTTCATTCTCCGGCTGGCTGGCTATGAGTCCATGCAGTGCACAGGGAGTTGGCCTTTTCATCATTATTCACGATAATTATTCCAAAGATCCAAAGTCCCTGTTGTTGAAAGACTAAAGTCTAGACCCAGTTCATTTCTCGGCCTTCTTGTAAAAGGACTCGGGCCAAACCTTGGTTCCCAGCGACTGCCAATTTTCAACAGAATACCCTGCCAACGACTTGTCAGAGACCCCTTTGGTTCTTTGCAACCATATTTACTATCCATCTAGTGTCAGAAAGGACTGTTATGGTTGGCCGCTCTCATGCCCTTTGAGGTCGGACGTGCGTGCTCTGTACAAGCTGGTTTTCGATACCTTACCCTCCTTTACTTGTGAGTTGCTTGCTTCCATCGCGATGGGGGCTTAGGAATACTCCGCTGATAAGAAAACATGAAGTGTTCCATCCTATTGCTAGAGCTAGCCGCAGTCGGCCCACTAATGGCGTGGGGCTATTGGATATTTCCAGCACCTCTAGCAGCGAGACACGAAGCGCCATACACCCGATGCCCCTGCTGGCCAGACGCTCACGCGTCGCTGAATTATGTATGCCGCAGGACGACCAGTCGGACGAGTGGCCAACATTCTCGAGAATGGGCCTCTCGCATTTGTCGACTCAGCGGGCACTGTGTGGCGGCCACTATCTTTGACCTTTGGGTCGAAAGTCGAAAGGTCGGGAAATCAGAGTCTCCAAATTGCCATATGCGACCCTTCGCATGCTCGAGGCGGCTTCCATATGTCTCAACGAGCAGGTCTATCCGCTCAGGCTGGTCACACATGTCAATTCTCTTCTCGTCTGAAACTTGGTCTGAAGCGAGACGATAATAACCCGTGGCTGACAACGTTGTTACACGCTGGCTGACTGGGTGGGTTACTTTAAAATACAAGTACGACGAGCCTTAGTCTAATGTCACAAAATAACACTGCTGCCTTGACCGTGACTACTGCAGTCGGACGTATACCTGATTAATTTCCTTGCCTATTCATACGGTCTTAGGTATAAATAGTCACCTACCCCCATATCTTGTCATCATCCAACGCCTCAACCTTTCTCCACTCCACCGCCAGTCTATCCAATTACGAACATAATGATGCTCACAAGAACTATCATTTCTCTTTCCTTTGTCGTTTATGCCCTTTCGGCTCCGCTTCTAAACCGTCAACTTGGTGCGACCTCCTTGGACCCATGTTTTTACAAGCTTTGATCGATAAAATGTAGATTTTCTCGGTTCTCTCCTCAGGAGCGGCGGCGGCGGGTTGCCGTCTTTGGCTGGTATGGCTTATTCCTAGACACTGTCATCTCGCTGATCTCCTACCACAGGAACTAAAGTGCCAGTGATTTCCAAGTGACGTGGTGAACATGTCAGCCGCCCACCTCCGTCCACGTGACAGTGTTTCTGAGTCTTACGGAATCGTATCACGGAATCGCGTCGGACTTGTCTGAGAATCTTGTTTGAGAATGCCAATAACACACTTTGTGGTTCAGAACGTTATCCTGCCGCGTGGGAGGAGAGAAATACCCTTTCTTAAGTGATGGAGGAATTTCTTGTGATAGCCTTAGGACTACGACAGAGCTGAAGCGAAGTTCGGCAAAAGAGGGACTTCGGTGTACTTAAGACTTGTTTTCCAACAGGCAGTGACGGGCTTGCCAGTGATGTTGGCCCTCCGTCGGGGCGACCTTACAAAAGTCGAGCAATATTTTCTTTCCCGTGAGATGCCAGAGCACGCACGTGCCAGCGTGATACACACATGCGACGAACATACTTTCACGCACAGCTGAAACATTCGGAGAGTTTTCCTAGTTCAAGTTACCCCGGATATGAGAACACGGTGACGTATTTAAGCGTCATGAGCTTTGGTGATGGAAGGAAGATATGGAGTGACCCACGAGGGGCGGTGCGAACTCATTCCTAGCCACACTGAACGAATATTCGTAGACGCACTCGTTCCGAAGAGCGAGAATCACTGATGAACGAGTTAATGACTACCCTATTGTATAGCTGTGCGGTCGGGCTGCGATCTACGTCTCGCTGGTAAACGTGTCAGTCGAACCATCGTATCCATGCATGGTGGGCCTGTGACCGCGTCACCACGTAGATTAAACCTATTGTCTACGCACCCGCCTTGACGGTGAAGTCGACCCAGTTGGACGTTGCGTTTTTCCGGGGGGAATGAAGCTAGAAGTGAACCTTTGGACGACAGGGAGTTTCAACGATATTCAGGGTTAGACGTCACGGTTGTCTTGGGCTCTCTGTGGTACGAAAGCTTTCCGGTGTCGCGTGGCCGGCTGAGAGGCGTGAGACTTTGGAAGTTTTGCTCGAGTTTGGCCGGACCGGGATGCGACTCTACACCCTGGTCCCCAAGTCGACTCGGAATGGCTGCATGTCTCTGTTCAATCTCACCCTCTACTTCTTGTTCCCGATTACGGTGCGTCCTCTTTATTCAACTTAACAGCTGGCGGACCACTTACTATGTCTAGACTTGCGACCAGCTGTCTAATAACGAGGTCCCGGACAGAGCCTTTGGTAATCCTCATGGAAGGACTACTGCTCTCGCCAATATTGTTCAAAAAAAAAAAAAAGCTCTCGCCAAGACTTCTTTGTTGTCTTCGCCCACATTCGGGTTGCTCTTTTGGCTGACGTCTTGTGCCTCTGCGTTGGGGTGCCATCAACTCTGGCGTCCTCACGCTGGTTTTCAACCTTCTGGATTTTCTAACGCTCGCCTTGAGTGGCTTCCCTTCAAGTTCGAATCCACGTCGCCTCCGTGGTCCCAAAATCGTAGGCGCCCTGGTTTCCCTTCTTCACCCATCTGGTTCATCTTTACTCTTACCTATTCCTGTGATCTGCTATCTCAAATATGTACACATATTTCGGGTGCCATGAAGCAACACCACGCCGGAAGGAAATACGTGGTACCCCAACAGTTCCAAAACGGGTCGTGTGCTCCCTCCCTCCTGGCTGCGGCGAATATCCTACATAAGGCAAAATGGTGTGGTGAGCGCTATTCAGTCCGGATTCGGGGAAAACCTTTCACCGACTTATATAATCGGCGTCAGAAAGTGTGAACGACGGTAAATTTACAGTATTCAAGTCTGCATGCACTACATATCCATAGACCCCCAATCGGGATGCGGATATTGAGAGATGCAGTAGGTGTTCGCTGCGGCCCCGCAGTATTGTAAGGTAGTGGGGAACCACACCTTCTACAGTACAGTGGTTTGAACCCCCTCAAACCTCGATATCATTTGTGCTGAACCCGGTGCCACGCGGTACTATATGGCTCCACTCTTCTAATCTCCTGACCGTTGGTCGTGGTCTTCCATTTGCATTTGAACGCTTCGTGCTCTATTGAACGTCAAACCAGCCATTACTTCGTCCGTATCTGTGCAGTCTGAGGCCGACATCTTCATACCTTACCACCATGAATCATCGCTACTGAACTGTACTCATAAACTAAGTGCTGACTCTCGATGCGACCGCGACGGGCGCGGGAGATTTAGGCGACTTTCCTGCTTCTTTGTTACGTTCGCGCCTAGCGGTATCTGCTAAACTACACGAGGATGGAGTGTTCCATCTGATCTTGCTGTTTCTAGCACTGTCTGCCCAATTTATTTTAGCTCTGGCAGCAAGACGCGAAGATCTGGGTTGATCGGTCGCTTGCAAGGGCCTCCGCACCTTACACAATTCAGGAAAGGTGGTGTGGGACATATACAGTATTAAGTAGCTAATGGAACATGTCATTTTCCGGACACACGGCCAGCACGCACTAGCACAAATCTTGCTCACAGCCGGGAAGTGGACCGTGACTGCAGCATGACGCCGTAAGCAGCGGTCAACTAAATAAGGTAACCGAGATTTACGGTACCGCTCACTTGGCCCACGTCCTCAAACACCTGAGTCTGGTAAACACCATACTGTACCTATGTACAGTCGAACCTCTCATAACCCATACCCAGTTTTGGGATTTTGTAACCGGAAAATCATACTCTCTGATCCTCAATAATCTATACATTTTAGACTACAAATTGGGGCCTATCCTCACGTACTGGTGTGGGTTGTGGAAGCCCAGTGGTTATAAAGTTATATGGCTCCTAATGGGTATGGGTTATGAGAGGTTCGACTGTACTGTAAAGATCAGTGTGTCCGACCGGGTCGGAGGTGAAGCCGACACCTTGGCGGACATGCGACTAACCAGACAGCCCACATGTGTTCACAACTTCACAAACGAGCGATTTGGCGAAGCGGTACATCACTGTGCTAATGTCAACACGGCGAGCACGGCGCGTGGCGCCGATCACTGGCAAGGCGCCGACACTAACCTGTAACAACTCTCTCGAGTCTCGACTATCGGGTTTAAAATTCTGTGAAGGCCTGCGAGTCGAAAGAACTTGGAATTCTGGGTCTCTGAGTCCTCAAGGCCTCATGAGCAGCAGCCATTTGCGTGCTCGAGATCTCACATAGATCACCATTTAATAGGCAGACTGATATCTTTGCTGAACGATGCTGAGTACACCCTTGGAACGGTCCCATGCGAAATGAGATCGCCGTTCGTCCATAGTTGACAACATTGGTCATGTGCCGGCTAATCTCTGCACGCATTCTGTCATCGCAAGCCTTTAGCGAGACGTCGCATTTACAGTAATCTATCAAAAGTTAGCACCACGGCGCGCTTGACCAGTACCGACGCTACGATCGTCGGTGCGGCGTGAATACTTCAGCCGTGTACTATTGTAGCTACCAATCCGAGTCACCGGGTGCTTACAGTGAAACGGATCCACCCTCGCCCGACAGGGAATATTCGTGCGACGCTGGGTATAAATAAGCCACCTAACTTCGCATTCTTGCATCCTTCTCATCGCCAACCTCAACCGTCACTTCTTCATCACTAGTCTATCAACAATGATGTTCATGAGAACCATCCTCGCACTCTCTCTTGCTGCATTTGCCCTTGCCGTGCCAGTGGCCCAGCCACAGGATGGTCTTGGAGCTAATGTCGGTGCGTTCCGCTTGAGCCAATGCTTACTTTTGCTTTGGAGGTTGATTGATTTGACATAGAGCAACTGCTCGATAATCTCGGTGTTACCTTCGACGAGCTTCTTGCTGATGCTGCGGCATCCGGATCTTCGTGATGGTATGTTTTACTTTGTGATACCAAATTTGAAGTTGCTGATGCTTGTGGAGCAGATGCACCGAAGGAACGGGGTTGTGAATACGTGAGACTCCCCCGATCATGTCTACGTGGGACAACCTAGATAATACCAGTGTTCGCTGGATTGCTTATTTGTCATTCGTACTAGTAATGGGTGGAGACATGGGATCGTAGTTCAGCTTGATGGGAATGCCAATACAGTCTAACAGTTTCTCAGTTTTTGCGTCAAGAATTCTCCGACACTATATGGCACCACTGAAGCGCTGATGCTTTCCGCGAAAGCGCACACTGAAGTACCAGCTACGGGATGGTATCGGGCCTCGGCCATCTTGAATAATGTTGAAGTTTCGAGCTTCGAACCGTGTGTGTCATGATAGGAGTTGCAGCCATTCCACGTCCACGCATGCCGTGGCCGCAAGTCAGGTTCATCGAGTCAAAAAAGAGCTATGCTCCGACGTTGGAAAACATGTTGGTTGGACCCTCGGCTCCGTGCATGGTCGGTCTGTGACCAGATTTTTGCCGGTGCGTACATTGAACAAGTACTAGTTTATTACACAGTTGCAGTGAACGCGACCCGCGGCGTTTTCCCGCACTCAAAGTATGAAGCTAGAGGTGCGGCGCCAGCACCTTTAGGGATCAGACAGCTCCAACGATGTCAGAGGCCACAATTGTCTTAATTGCTTTCTCTCTAACGGCTTCCTGTGGTACGAGAGCCTTCTGGTGTGATTTCGCGTGGTCGCTGATGCTGACACTGACAGCCCTGAGAATTCGCCGAAAGCTCGAGTTCGGCCGGACCGGGATGTAGCGCCATAACCTTTCTTCGCTCAGACACCATGGTCAAAATCTGTTCAATTGCATTATGCTTATCTGTCTTTGTTCCAGATTACAGTGCGTCCTCGTTATCATTCGATTTGATTCCCAAAAAATCTGCCTCTTTCACCCTTGCGTCTACGCCTATTCCTTTACTTTGGACACCAAATCGAATTTTCCTTGATTACTAGCCCTTCGACTATTGTTCTTAATCTGGTCTTCCTCTAACTCAGCCAGGTCTGCCACCTGTCGGTATGTCGAAGAGGGGTCAATGAAACTCCCCTATTTTGTTTGTGGAGACCTCTCATAGGCCGTCCCAGAGTCACTCACTATGTCTAGACTCGCGACCAGCTGTTGATTCGACGGCGTCGAATGACGAGACCCCAGCAGAACCGACATCCCACAGAAGGACCGACTATCAGTCTCGTCAAGGCTTAGTTGTCGTCTTCGCCGACATTCGGTTCGCCTTCTTGATCGACACCTTTGCCTCCGCTTCTGGTCTAAGATCAACTCTGACGTCCTCGCGCTGACTTTTAACTCTTCAAGTTCTGGATTTTCTGACTGCGTATCTCTTCCTTTCCGACCGGGGCGAATTTCAGAATACGCCATCGTACATAAGGCCAAATGGTGAACTGGTTTCGCAACGAGGACACTGTTCATCCGTTTCGGGGAAAATCTTTCGCCGAGTTATTCGGCGCCTGGGGGTATGAGGCCATGAGTGACGATCAAGCCTACACTACGTATCTATAGACCTCGAATTGGGATGCGAGTATTGAGAATTGCATTTCAGTGGGCATTTGCCCCGCGCAGTGTGAGAAACGGTGTCTCGATGTGGTTTGAATCGCTCGGGCCTCAGATAATATTCCTATTCACTTGTACTGAACCCGGTGGGCCACATGATACATTGCTCCACTCTTCTGGCCGTTGCGAGCTTCCATTCGCATTTCAACTCTTCGTGCTTTATTAAACGTCAAACCAACCTTGCGCAGGTCGACAACTTCACACTACCATTATTTGCCACTCGCAAGGTGCTTACTCACCACGCGACCGCAACGAGGCCTGGCAGGTTCAACTCAGGAGAGCTTCGTGTACGTCTGTTACGTTTGCGCCCCAGCGGTGTCTGGTAAAATAAACACGAGGTCTAAGTGATCCATCTGGTCTTTCTGTATCAAGCACTGTCCGACCACTGTAATTTATTTTAGCCCTGGCAGCAAGACGCGAAGCTCCGTACTCGTCGTCGTTGTGATCTCGGTTGGTTGGACGCTCGCAGCACTTTATACAATTCAGGAAAGGTGGTGGGACGTATATTAAGTAGCCAATGGAACATGTCATCGAGTTATCCCAGAAACGCGATTAGCACGCAGGATGGTGAGAGCCGAGCGAGAAGTGACTAGAAGCGCCACGGCGATATACTTTCAGCGGCACGATGCCGTAAGCCAAATACGGTTCTGACTGGTACTGTCAAGGTCAGCTGGCAAGGTACTGGCGCTGGCGCTGGCAAACTCTAGGCTCACAGCGTGCTCGAGGATCTGAGACCGCGTAGTCATGTAATTCTCATCTCTCGTGAGTTCAAAAACTCCACTTATTCATTGTCGACGACATCGCTCATGCTCTGACTAGCCTCTCCATGTATTCATAACAGGTCGTTGCCTCGATGTGCCACAACGTAATGTCGTTGGAGCATCATTCACGACTGACCGCTGATACCGCATCCCGAAACAGAAATCGCCACCCCGCGAGCCGAATTTAGTGCAATCATTAATGATGCTTCTCTACTTCACTCTTGGAAGACGACGTCTTGTGCTCGGTTAAGGCGCTCGTGATTCGGAACATGACGGTGTGTTCGCGCGCCGAGTCACCGGATGCCAGTGCTTACAGCAACACAGATTCACCCTCGCCCGACAGGGAATATTCGTGCGACGTTGGGTATAAATAAGCCACCTATCTTCGCAATATCGACCTCATCCTCCCCAACTTCGACTCTCACTTCTTTAATACCAATCTATCCAATCTCGAACAGAACGATGTTGATGAGAACCATCCTCGCACTTTCTCTTGCTGCATTCGCTCTCGCTGTTCCGGTGGCCCAGCCACAGGGAGGTCTTGGGGACGTTCTCAGTTCGTTCTTCCTGAGCCACTGCTCTTGCTTTTTTTTTGGAGGCTGATTGATTTGACGTAGATGGAGTGGTCGTTGATGTGGGTGTGCTCCTCGATGACGTCCTTTCTGGGGAACCTGGAGGTTTGTAATGGTAAGTTTCCCTTATGATAAGGGGGGTTGAGGTCACTTATCTTGTGGAACAGAGGCACCAAACGAATGGGTTTGCAAATACGTGAGCCTCCTCTCGTCATAGTGGGATAATTCTGATAACAAGACGTGGTAGCATCCCGGATTGAGATTTGTGTTTCGTAGTTTCCATTGGAGGAGCATCAGAATCGTGATTTAACTTGATAAGAATGTTAATAAATTCCGTTCCTCGGTTCTGTGTTCTTGTCTTTCGATGTCAGAACAATTCGACTATTTCTCGATGCTGGCCGTATTATTGATGAGAGAGAATTGATCTCGTGGTCGTACAGTGGAACAGCTAGTGACGCAATAATGAGCCAAGCTAGAGGGGCACATGGTGATAGAATCTAGTACTTGTCAGTATACCATGGTCATCTCGTATCATCTTGTATCTCTGTTGTGACCCGAGTGTAACACCATACAAGTTGAAACCTCTATCCACATTTTGGCCCTTGCGTGCCGGCTGATTTTTTTTTTCTCTTTCTTTTTTGAGTGCCGTCTGATATGCCACCCAAGGTGTCGGGGGAGCTAGTACTGTACTGCACTGTACTGCACTATAGCATTCTGTACGGATATATTATCCATACTATCCGTACACTCTAAGCAGCATGGTATTATCGTAGACAAGCCGCCTCCTTTGGGTTATCGAGTCGTAACGCGCCCTGTCTTGGATACAGTACGGGTAAATTCACGAGGGGGAGATGCGATGCCTCGTTCTCCGAGTCGGCCACATCGACGATGGGAGGCTACTATGATTTCATGAGAAACCTGACGAGTATGTGAGATCTGACGCACCACCGATGATGGAGGACATGAAGTAGCCCATACGCGGCGCCGCGACGTGCCCATAAGGAAGCATGTTCGGAACGCAGCCACATACCCGAATTCATTTGAATTAGTAGACGTGTCAGTTGGACCCCAAGCTGCACAACAGGGCACCTCCAACGTGGGCGTCGCCACACTTTCCTCACATCGCAGCCATTGTGGGACCTCAATACTCCAACCAGCCGCTACTGGGGCCACGAGGCATAGGTGCACACGCAGTAAGTTAAAAGGGGGCAGGCAGGTGTGTCATATGGGCACATTTTGCTCAGCGCCTCAATGTAGGCAAACAGCATGACAGGACGAGCGCACACGAATAGACTAACTAAGTCAGATCGAGAGCAGAGCCCGGTAGGGAACGCCTCGACGATTCGGAGGGTGTTGTGGAGAACGAGACGGCAATGTCGCATCGGGAGAGAGTGGAAGGAAGGAGAATAGTAGCGTTTCGCTAGATCAGTTAACCAGGTAGAGGTATCGGTGGTGCCAGTGACGCAGACTGCTTCGCCTTCGAAGGCGGGAAAACAGTCGCTGCCGCTGAGTTCGTTCTAATCTCGGAGGGGTCGGGATCAACAAGCGGCATGCGACATCGAGCTCCTCAGGGAGCTCCTAGTACAGCATGAGGGGAAGCGAGCGTGTGGGATGACTGGGTTATTGAGTGTCCGATACGGCTCAGCAATTACATATGCCGTGTAGGGTACACCCCTAGAGGCTCACGAGTCGGGTAGGGCGTGACATTTCGCAAGACATTGAAGACACTTGAGAACGTATCGAATCATGCCAAAAATAATAGCACCACCCTCATCACGGTAATCGACTTCGGAAAGGGCTTTAGCTGACATTCGCAGTGCCCAGAAGAACTGAAACCGAGCCCGCTTCAAAGATAGCAATAAGACATAATCATATGATTCATCGCAGCAGTAGAGGCAGGCCAGAGAAGGAACAAGACGGCGATGGTCATGACCTCGCCGATGTACTACAAGATGTACCCAAAGATTGTATTATTACAGTACTTCACGAGTCGTAGATTTCCCGTCTCCTACAATTTGGTATCGCGTCAACTTAAACCTTGCCCTTAGGAGATCCTTAGGGGGTCAGATGCTTTGTGCGAAGGAGAACGAAAGAAGACATCTCGAGGTCGTGGGAAAGGAAAATCACAAGTTGAGAAAATGACGAGGGCCATCCCAAACGTTTGCTTTAGTCATGCCCGGGACTGGTGATCGCCTTGGTGGACGTACAATTATAATTATTCCTCAGGACTGGTTGAGACAAAGCGTCAGCAGTTGAGTTGACAAGTTGATACAGAACATGGCGAGCTCACAGCCGCCATCAGGGAGGGCACGAGTATCAGATCTGGTGTCATCGACGTCGACGACCTTGCCGTCTTAGACACGTGTGTAGTAAATATTGGATACTTCCAGAACCTAGTTACGATCATTATAAACCATCGTCGTGAAGTTCGCGAGCGTGAGTTTGCCCATCCTGTTGACACACTTATGCACGTTCATAGACATTCACGCAATACTCAGGTCTCATGATGGGAAAATCTTTTGTGGATGAGGATGACAAGATCGTGCCCAAAAGAGAATGATACACCGAAAGACAAAGTTCCGTCAACCGAGTACTGGTGAGGGAATTTATTAACATTCTTATCAGGCTAAATCACGATTCTGATGCTCCTCCGCTGGAAACTACGAAACACAAATCTCAATCCGGGATGCTACCACGTCTTGTTATCAGAACTATCCCACACATGACGAGAGGAGGCTCACGTATTCGTAAACCCGTTCGTTTGGTGCCTCTGTTCCACAAGATAAGTGACCTCAACCCGCCTTATCATAAGGGGGAATTACCGTTACGAAGCTCCAGATACCCCGGAAAGCTCAGTCGCACTCAGATCATTGAGCAAACCAACTACGTCAAATCAATCAGCCTCCAAAAAAAACGTGAGCAGTGGCTCAAGCAGAACGAACCGACAGCACCATTAACACCTTCCAAAAGAGGTTGCAGTTGGGCCACCGGAACAGCGAGAGCGAATGCAGCAAGAGAAAGTGCAAAGATGGTTCTCATCAACATCGTTCTGTTCGAGATTGGATAGATTGGTATTAAAGAAGTGAGAGTCGAAGTTGGGGAGGATGAGGTCGATATTGCGAAGATAGGTGGCTTATTTATACCCAACGTCGCACGAATATTCCCTGTCGGGCGAGGGTGAATCTGTGTTGCTGTAAGCACTGGCATCCGGTGACTCGGCGCGCGAACACACCGTCATGTTCCGAATCACGAGCGCCTTAACCGAGCACAAGACGTCGTCTTCCAAGAGTGAAGTAGAGAAGCATCATTAATGATCGCACTAAATTCGGCTCGCGGGGTGGCGATTTCTGTTTCGGGATGCGGTATCAGCGGTCAGTCGTGAATGATGCTCCAACGACATTACGTTGTGGCACATCGAGGCAACGACTCGTTATGAATATATGGAGAGGTCAGTCAGAGCATGAGCAATGTCATCGACCATGAATAGGTGGAGTTTCTGGCCTCATGAAAGATGAGAATTACACGACTACGCGGTCTCAGATCCTCGAGCACGCTGTGAGCCTAGAGTTTGCCGGTGCCAGCGCCGTGGATTCCGGTTACACTGTACCTTGACCTTGACAGTACCAGTCGGATTACCGTATTTGGCTTACGGCATCGTGCCGCTGAAATTATGTCACCATGGCGCTTCTAGTCACTTCTCGCTTGGCTCTCACCATCCTGCGTGCTAATCGCGTTTCTGGGATAGCTCGATGACATGTTCCATTGGCTACTTAATATACGTCCCACCACCTTTCCTGAATTGTATAAAGTGCTGCGAGCGTCCAACCAACCGAGATCACAACGACGACGAGTACGGAGCTTCGCGTCTTGCTGCCAGGGCTAAAATAAATTACAGTAGTCGGACAGTGCTAGATACAGAAAGGCCAGGTGGAACACTTCGACCTCGTGTTTATTTTAGCAGACACCGCTGGGGCGCGAACGTAACAGAGCAGCAGGAAGCTCTCCTGAATTGAACCTGCCGGACCCCGTTGCGGTCGCGTGGTGAGTAAGCACCTTGCGAGTGGCAGAGGATGACGGTGTGAAGTTGTCGACCTGCGCAAGGCTGGTTTGACGTTTAATAAAGCACGAAGAGTTGAAATGCGAATGGAAGCTCGCAACGGCCAGAAGAGTGGAGCAATGTGGCTCATCGGGTTCAGTACAAGTGAATAGGAATGCAATTCTCAATACCCGCATCCCGTCTATAGATACGTAGTGTAGGCTTGATCGTCGCTCATGGCCTCATAGCCCCCTGGCACCGAATAACTCGGGGAAAGATTTCCCCCAAAATGGATGTGAACAGTGCCCTCGGTGCGAAACCAGTTCACCATTTGGCCTTATGTACGATGGCGTATTCTGAAATTCGCCCTGGTCGTAAAAGAAACACGCACCACCTATCGTTGGGGTGTCAAATATTTTCCTCCGGCGCACGACTTGCTTCACAACAGTGACAGTACTTAAATATTCACCTATTATCATACCACACTAGGAAGAGGACGCATATCCCGACCACTTTGGTGCCAGAACGTGAGGTCGTGAAATGAGCATATCACAAAAATAGCTATGAGTAAAGACGGATCAGATGGATGAGAGAGGTGGACTCTGACAACTATGAGTAGAATCGTGGAAACTATGCAGAACGGGAAGGATGTCTAAGGCGAGAGTCAGCAAATCCAGAACTTGAAAACGTTAAAAGCCAGCGCGAGGATGTCAGAGTTGATCTTAGCCCACAAGCGGAGACGAAACCGTCGACAAAGAAGGCAAACGGAATGTCGGCGAAGACGACAACTAAGTCTTGAGGTGAGTGAATTTCGGTGCTTCTGTACGGTGTCAGTTCTGCTGGGGTCTCATCATTGGACGGCTGGTCGCACATAGTGAGCGACTCTGGGGCGGCCTATGAGAGGTCTCCGAAAAAGAAAAAAAAAATTGGGGAATTTGACCGATTCCTCTTCGACACACTGAGAGGTGGCACAGACCCGACCGAGTTAGAAGAGGGTCAGAGTAAGAACGATAGTCAAATGGCTAGTAGTCGGGGAAATCAATTCGATGTCAAAAGTGAGGGGACAGGCGTAGACGCAAGGGTGGAGGAGGGAGATTTTTTGGGAATCCAAAGGAGTAATAACTCGGACGCACCGTAATCTTGGAACAAGGGCAGTAGAGCATAATGTGATTGAACAGAGATTGACCGCCGTATCCGAGCGAAACGTCACATCCCGGTCCGGCCAAACTCGAACCTCCGGCTAATTCCTAGGACTTTCCCAGGCCTGTCAGCGAGCGACCACTGGCACGCGAATCACAACAGAAGGCCCTCGTACCACAGAAAGTCCCTGGAGAGAAAGAAATCAAGACATATTTGACCTCTAATACCGTTGGAACTGTCTGACCCCTAAATGTGCTGGCGCCACACACCTCTGGCTTCATACTCGGAGTCCACAAAAATGTCACGTTCACTCAAGCGTTCACACTGAACATTCACTGCAAGTCTGCTACTGCGTAAACTACATATTCAATGAACGCAGCGACCCGGCCGCAGACAGATCATGCACAGAGCCGAAGATATTTGCCAACGGGGCGTAGCTCTCTTCCGCTCCTCCACACTCGATGAGTCTGACTCGCGGCCACAGCTTTATGGTATGGAGTGGTCATTGACTCCTTCACGAGCACTGCCGTTTCAATCACTCATTGTCAGAGCTAAGACCTACGTATTGCCAATGCAACGATGTCTGTCAAGCCTTTGCTATCTCGCTTGTGATCCTTGGTTCCGGTGCTCTATCTACTCGGCTGAGAGCTGCGAGGTTTGCGATTATGCTTGAGTCTTACTTTAGCGAATGTCCTCCCGGAACTACTTCGATAGATTGGGCGCGTTGGTGTTCTCATCGACCTTGATTTGAACCCATTGGTCGTCCTACTGGCGGTGGTGCCGATCTCGACGTACACCCTTATGGAAATACACCTATTGACGTTGTTGACCCCTATTCCCAAAGCTCAGAAGCGTAACATGCGCCCCACTGAGGGTTATGGATATCTCGCTGTCTGGCACAGATCTAGAGTGCTTATACGCATCTATTGCAAGTCGAAGACTTTCATACTTCGTTTTTTTCGAGCTGCTCTGATCTGTATTCTTACATCTCTACTACCTACGCCCATAATTTATGCAGAAAACATTCCAATGGGCATGAAGATACCTCAACCGTGAAACACGTGAACACCGATACAGGAGGCTGGAACTCCTATCGTGACAGAGACGCGGATCGAGGCTTCAACATCACAGAAGATGGCCGGGACCCGATACTATCACGTAGCTGGCGCTTCGGTGTTCGCTTTCGCGGAACTCATCTGCTTCAGCATTTCCATAGTGTTGTAGGTCACCAAAAACAAGGAATTCTCACACCGCCCTCATGAGAATATTTTCTTTTCTCGGACGCACAGCAACAAATTCTTGACGCAAAAAAAAACTTTGAGAGTGTTAGACTGTATTAGCATTCCCATCAAGCTGAACTACGATCCCGTGTCTCCACCCAACACTGGTACGAACGACAAATAAACAATCTGGCGAACACTAAGTGTTGTTATCTAGATTGTCATAAGCCGGGAAGTCTCACGTATTCGCAACCCAGTTCCTTCCGAACATCTGCTCTACAACATCAGCAATCTCAATTCCAGTATCACAAACTAAAACATACCATTACAATCCTTCGGTGTATTCCCCTGCCAGTTTGTCGACCACCCCCTCGATCACTCTGAGCAGAGCACCTACGTCAAATAAATCAGCCTCCAAAAAAAGTGGGCATTGGCTCGAGCAGAACGCACCGATAGGACCTCTACGACCTTCCAGTGGCTGAGCCACCGGAACGGCAAGGGCAAATGCAGCAAGAGAAAGTGCGAGGATGGTTCTCATGAACATCATTGTTGATAGACTGGTAATGAAGAAGCGACGGTCGAGGTTGGGGATGAGAAGGATGCAAGGATACTAGCCTGGATAGGTGCTTATTCACACCCAATGTCCCATGACTATTCTCTATCGACGGCCGACTAGTACGACGTTGTGACCCAGCTTGAGACCCAGTGACTCGGATTGGTAGCTACAATAGTACACGGCTGAAGTATTCACGCCGCACCGACGATCGTAGCGTCGGTACTGGTCAAGCGCGCCGTGGTGCTAACTTTTGATAGATTACTGTAAATGCGACGTCTCGCTAAAGGCTTGCGATGACAGAATGCGTGCAGAGATTAGCCGGCACATGACCAATGTTGTCAACTATGGACGAACGGCGATCTCATTTCGCATGGGACCGTTCCAGGGGTGTACTCAGCATCGTTCAGCAGAGATATCAGTCTGCCTATTAAATGGTGATCTATGTGAGATCTCGAGCACGCAAATGGCTGCTGCTCATGAGGCCTTGAGGACTCAGAGACTCAGAATTCCAAGTTCTTTCGACTCGCAGGCCTTCACAGAATTTTAAACCCGATAGTCGAGACATGAGAGAGTTGTTACAGGTTAGTGTCGGCGCCTTGCCAGTGATCGGCGTCACGCGCCGTGCTCGCCGTGTTGACATTAGCACGGTGATGTACCGCTTCGCCGAATCGCTCGTTTGTGAAGTTGTGAACGCATGTGGGCTGTCTGGTTAGTCGCATGTCCGCCAAGGTGTCGGCTTCACCTCCGACCCGGTTGGACACACTAATCTTTACAGTAGCCTCTCTTGGCAGGAAACTTCGTAGGAATGAAACCTTTATACCACCGTGCGACGAAGGTCATCTACAGTACCTCTGATCTGCGTGGAAGAAGACGTCAAAGGGGAGGACATCGTCCTCGGGATTGCTTCTGAATGGGACTCCGAATGCCGACTCCGAAACCTTCCTGACGCTTCGTGGGGCGCCGGAAAGCGGTGCGGGCTAACCGGATGTCGAATATCTGTTCAAGATTCTGTTGCTCATTGAGTCCAAGACTACATCAGCCACGATGATTTATGGGGGAGTGCATGATGGTGTTCCAGAATGTCTAGTCTCCCCAGTGCACCTGCTTTCCCTGTTGAAATGTTGTGCGTCCACGCGCGAGTTACCTCGGCGTCGGGCATGGGAAAGGGTTGGACGCGAGGTGTGGTCTCGCATCACGATTATTAGTTACTTTGATATTCGGACATGATACTTGGTCCTTACGATGTACTCGAGAACGCTGGATGTGCTTCTGGCAATCCCAGTCGTTTAACTTGGTGTGCCAGCCCGCTGCGTTTTATCATTCCCAAACCAAGCATTCGGCTTCGGGGAATGACGGTGCCTTGGTCGTTTTTCCACCATCGCGGACGTGTGGTCGACGATGATGGGGGTACTGACCGCGTTCAAAGTTGTACCCACCGTGGGTGGTCCTCCCGAGGAAAGGGATTCCGAGTCGTATCGTGCGTCCCCTCGCTTACTGTTCCGCGAAACGAACAAAAGCTGGTGGACAGTCAATCGTAAGTATGCAAAGCCTCTCTGTTGTAAAATATGGCTGCGCTCCGAGGTAGGGGCGTCGCCAGTGTGGGCCATTGAGAGTGAAGTATGAGATGATGGACTCTTCGCCTGTGACACTGCTTGTTGTCGTAGATTCTGCTAGACGTCCACACCTTTCCGCTATTATAAAGATTGGTTCTGACTTGAGGACGCTCAGCCAAAGCATCCGGGCATGGCGCGACTCAGACATTCAAGTATCATTGGTGAGCCGACAGAAAAACAAGAAAGGTATCTAATTATTGTGGTGGAAAAGCTTACTGAGTTTCCGCAACACAAGTCTGTCAAATCACCACCGAGCCTTGTTGACATCTACAGAGAACGAAAAAAGTCGAAGCCTTAAGGACATATCCGACAGTGAACCATCGACGTTGTCAGTACTACACTGCGCCAAACGATAGCGATCACATACTTCGCTCTCCGTTTCCCGCACCAACGACGCCGCTGCGTCCGAACGCGGTCGGATATAGCACCGGAACAGCTTTGGATACCTAAAATCGACCGAGTATCAGCACTTCATTCGTCTCACGGAACGAGAGGCGAAGCGGCGCGGCGCACGACACAATTCCTGATGAATATGCCTCCTCTGGCGGACCGTCTTCGGTAGGTGCGATGTCAAACGCGGCCAGTATTCCCACTATGTTCGACCACATACTGGAGCGGGCAAAGAGTCGACCAGGACAGTGCCGCGCGCCGAAACCGAACACTTGGGTTGGGAAAGCGGGAGCGCCTGGGGAGAGCCAGCGTTCAGGGTAGAAGCGGTCTGGCTCCGGGAAGACTGCAGGGTCGTGCATCATTCCCCTGAGAATACGTCATTGCGGTCGGAAGAAGGATTTTCGTGAGAGATATACCATACGTTTGGTATAATTGTTGAGCCCGCGGGGATGTAATACCCCTCGTAGACGTCGCTCTTCGTGACCTTGTGTGGCACAGCTGGAAAAGTGGTCCTGTTATTATTACCTGGACCGGGAATGATGTGTGGGTAGGAACACACCCAACGGGGTGACTGGATGCCAGCGCAAAACCTCCTTGAGTACTGCTTCGACATAAGGAAGCTCGTCTTGGTCCGAAATTTCCGGAAGCCGCGAATTGCCGATTAACTGATCGATCTCAGCTTGCGCCTTGCGCTGCACATCTGGGTACAGTGTCATCGCCAGCACGAATGTCTCAAGTGCAGAGACCGTCTGTTTGACATACATAATCCGTGAGATCACGTATCCGGATAGTCAACTTGAACGCACAGTATCAGCACCACCCAAATACATTGTCCCCAGAACAGCCTTTGCAACCCACAGGTCTTCCTCGGTTGAATTCTCTCCAAGTCTCGATATAATATTTGCGGCGACTGAGGGAGTGGCTGTTCCGGATGCCTAAGTAAAAGAATCTCAGCGTTATGAACAACGAGACATCCGAAAGAGCACTCACCAATTCTCTCTTCACTTTATCGTATGGTTTCTCTACAGCACCGACGACCATAGGGTAACATTCCTGCGCATAGCGCTTGAAACGGGCGCCTGGAAACCAGGTTTGCATTTTGATCACTATCCAACTATCCATCAGTTTTCAGGTTTCGCGATAACGTAGCGGCAAATAGTACACCAGGGGACCAAGTCAAGAAGTGTAGCCTCCTTGGTCGTACCGAAGGCAAAAGACTGCATCATCCTTTCTGCACTCGCCACATATGGGTCATTCTCTGGGAGCACATCGATCCCATAGGCAATTGATAGGATGACTTGTCCGGCCATACTTTGTCGTAAATCAACAAACAGCCAGAGAGAAGGATAGGATAGCAGAACTGACTGCCTGAGGTGCTGAACGAAGCTATCCGGAGAAGAAAGTAGATTGCGAAGAAGGCGATGGACGGCTCGTTGTTCGAGCGGTTGGTATGCCTCGAGGTCGACGGGACGAAAGTTTGCCCGAAATTCACGACGCGAGTGGCGCCAAGCAGGCCCGTAAGGTTCCAAGGCAATATTGAAGTCCATTCCAAAGCTTGAAGCAATGATTAGAACATGGAAGGATACCACTAAGAAAGCTTCAGACGTACAGATCCTGCATTACGACTTTTTTGGTCTGAGAAGCGCATTAGACTCAGCCATTGACAGAACCAGCTGTCCGTCCTACCTATCGGAATAGATCGATGAGCGTTTATCAAGCAACTCGTTCGCGGATTTTATCGAGTTGGGGATAGCTATATGTGACCCCATTACATCGACATGTATAACGTCGGAACCTAACCAACGCCAATTAGTTCAAGTTGGACAAGGGAGATGAATATGGAGAGTATGAACAAGACGTTCATACCGCATTTTTCAGACCACTTCTTGTAAGTAACCCATTCCTCTCACAAGGGCATGCTGAATAGATTGCCAACGATCGGGAGGTGGCTAGGTCCTGGTGGGTATGGGCATTTATGCCTGCGGGTATGCACCACAAACAGTCCCAAGCTGCAGAAACCAACCACAGCAGCGAGAATAATGTTATGATGAGCGTGAATGAGCGTCATGAAGGATATACTCATTGCCTTCTTTCTTTTATCGTGAGGCGGCCCCCAAGAAAGCGCTCGTCGTGAGCAAAAGACAGCAACGACGCATCTCATCAGACATGTGTCCACGCATAAATGAGGTGGTCAATAGCACTAGATGGAAAGCTGCCTTCCTTTCCCAGCCACGGCGAATACGAGCGGTCAACGGAGTAGTTCAAGGACGTGCAGTGAAGACGTAAAACAGTAGCAATTAAACATAATTTCACAGCGTGCTTGTTCTATCTCCGTTTTCCACGAGAGTTTGCAACTGATGTTCAACGAAAGGTCGAGGGGAGAGCAGCAGGTCATCCGGTCCAGAACGAACGAACGTGTTGGTTCAGCCAGCCTTCCAATCCAAAGTCCGATCGCGTAATCTCATCTTCGTTTGTCATGTCAGGCCCGCTCGGTCCCACAGAGCTACAAGAGATCCTCACGTTCACGACTGAGCTCGCGCGAAAAGCAGGCGCACTCATACTCGAGGGCTCGCACGCAATCCAACGCGCGGGTATAGGGAGTGTCGGCGAGAAGAAGAACGCGGTCGACCTCGTCACAGAGTACGACGTTAAAGTCGAGGAGCTCGTCCGGCGCGAGATCGCGGGCGCATACCCCCATTTCCAATTGTAATGTATCGTTCTGGCTATCCGAACCTGCCGATGGCTGAGAATTGAACGTGTTCTCGTTAATCGGTTTGTGCGCGCAGCATCGGCGAAGAGTCCTACTCTGCAGGAACCCGCCCACCCCTCACGGATGCCCCGACATTCTGCGTTGACCCCATCGGTACGCAGTCCTTATACGCACGGTGCATCCCCATCTGACCAAGGGACGTTCGTTCAATCGCGCTTCCCTCCCTACCTCGGCGGGACCCGCCAACCGCCGCACCGCAGATGGGACGACCAACTTCGTGCACGGCTTCCCCTACGCGTGCATCTCACTAGGCCTGATCGACCAGCGCGCCCCAGTCCTCGGCGTGATCTACAACCCCTTCCTCGACCATCTCTACACCGGCGTGCGCGGCGCTGGGTCTTTCCTACACACGCATACGCAGCCGCAGCCGCAACGCCTTCCGCTTGCACCGGCGGCCGCGCGTCCTCTGCCCAGCCTCGGAGGCGCACTCATCGCCGTCGAATGGGGCTCGGATCGCGCACAAGAGCCGATACGCGCCAAGGCCCAAAGCTTTTCCCGGCTCGCGGGTGCGCCACCAAACGGCGTAATGGCGCACTCGCTGCGCTCCGTCGGAAGCGCCGCGCTGAATTTTGCGCTCGTCGCGCAGGGGGCGCTGGACGCGTATTGGTCGTGTCGCATTCTTCCTTTCTTCGACTATGGACTGATTCGCGCGTATATGGCCTGCAGGGAGATCGGATGCTGGCACGTCCCTTCCTACTCCTCCCTCTTTTTGGGATGTATGCTCAATATCGATTGCTGGTCGTGCTTACAGGCCGTGGGACGTATGCGTGCGTATACCACACCCCCAATGTCCACGCGCGATCGTCGGCGTCGATTGAATCGACCGGTTTGAATCTTACAGGCGGGCATCGTGATCACGCAAGAGGCTGGCGGCTTCGTCACGGGCTCCAAGGCCGCGCCGCACGATGGCGTGGTAACTGAGGTGATCCTGACGGGCCGACGCTACCTCGTCATCCGCGGCGTGACTGGAACACCTGTGCGTACTGTTTGATTACGTCTGACGCGCACGCCACTCCGGCAAACCAAGGCTAGACCGACATATTATATAATCGTAATATTAGCATAGTTAATCGGTTATCTAAGGAATAATATCTAGGAGAGAGGAGCACACGCTCTCCTCGGGACCTTCACGGACTTGACTCACTCGCTCGAGGCCCTCAAAAGGATCTTTCTCTTCACGCTTTCCCATCCCATCCATCCCTATCAACGAGTTACTCACTTGCGATTTCTGACCACTATCTCTTGTGAATTGTTTCTTTCCCGTCATGAATTCAGCATATGTGGACGAGAGTGAGTGGGGTCCGTCGTTCCACTTCGCTACAAGTGCTGAGTGTTTCCCGCAGAGATTGTCGACCTGAGCGAGGAGGAGCTCACTTGCCTCGGGTTCCTGGGTGAAGGTGAGCTTATCGTCGTTACACTACGTCCGTCTGTCACTCATTATTGCCCGTCCATCTTGTAGGTGTTGCTCCTGGGATCCAGGATCACGTCAAGGTGAAGGCCAACCCCGAGTACCTAGGCTGTAAGTCTTCTATCTTCTTTTCTGCGCCTTTCTTTTCCACGTACTCACATCTTCCTGCGTTTCAGCTGTCACCTGCTTCATGGTAGACTGTCTCACTCGCGTCTACCAGGCTGAGCCTACCGCACAAGACGGTACTAAGTTGCCCACCTCTCCTACCCCGAGACCCTCTGGTCGGAGCTCAGCAGCAACTCGGAGGCCCTCACCGTCGTAGCCCTCGACATGGTCTCGAAATACGAGATGCACTTCTACTACCACTACTACCACGGCGTCGGGGATCTCCAGCTCATGTGGCGTTCGGACCTCGAGTTGAACCCTTTCCCCATCCCTGCGACTGGCACCTGTTTCTTCAAGATTCCGACCGAGACTGCCCATGGCATCTTCAGCACGAAGCTCAACAAGGTGGGGACGACGTCGCGCCTCAGATCATCGCGTTGATGAAGGCCAGTGGTCTCCACTACTCGGCGCTGACGACGGCTCGCTTCTCGACCGTCGAGGACGGCAAGGAGCCAACTCTCAGCCACGTCACCGTATGGATTGCTGTTCGTCCCAACACCGCCAAGCCTAGGGACGTTTGCGACGTAACGCCAGACATCCTCCAGATCCTCACAAAGTAATATCACCGACGTCGTCGTCCAGTAGTACGAGGGGTCGGTCGTCAGGTTAGATGGCCCGCCTCTGATGAGCCTCGTCAAGAACAGCGACGCCAAGTTCGGCTTCAACACCCCGTTCAACATCGGCTTGGGCATCTCCATCGCCAGGCAGTCCGACGACGCCTAGGGTACCCTTACGCTCCTATTCAAGGAGGTGCAGACGAGCAGCGGCGATTCCAGCAACAGAGTCCTCGCCTTCACGAACAAACATGTTACCTCCCTCGACACCACCACCGACTATGAGCTCGATGAGGCCGACCCTCAGCACATCCTCGTGTGTGGTGAGCGTCGTCTCAATCTCGCCATCACCGAGATCGAGAAAGCTGTGGCGAAGGGGTTCCACGACGCTGTCAGGTTGTTTGAAGAAGTCGAGAAGTTGGAGAAGGCGTTGGGTACGGACGAGGAGGACACACAGGCACTGGATCGCAAGAGGAACGCTTTGAAGGAGAAGAACGAGGACCACGCCGGTCTCAAGGAGTTGTACGACGAAGTCAAAGGCGAGTGGAAAGATTCTAATGGCCGCAGGCTCGGTATCGTCGATTGGGCCCCCGAGATCGCCGTCAGGGTGGACGAGCGTGGGTACACCCGCGACATCGCTATGTTCGCGGTCGATGGAGAGAAGCTCAAGAACTTTGTGCGCAATAGCGTCGACTTAGGTGCGCTCTGTTCCGTTTCCCCTCCTTCCATTCCAGCCTCGCTTACTGATATTCAACTCTTCTACGTAACTAATACACGGCCAGTGAGCTCGAAGACCACTTCTGGCCCCTCGATTCCCGTTCGCAAGGGCAGAAAGATCCCAGCCAGTCTCCAGCTCCCCATCTGTCCCATTCTTCCTCGCCTCCGCGTCCTCAATCCCGACACGATGGACAAGAACGGCAATCCCCTCTACATCGTCGGCAAGTACGGCAACGCGACCAAGTTTACCTTGGGCTGCTATTTGGGCATGGAGGGTATATTTGCACCGAGTTCGGACTCGAGTCTATGGAGGTCGCCGTATACAACTACAGCAAGACCTCGGGCGATTTTTCTGACTACGGCGATTCGAGATCCCTTATCTTCACGGGCGACGGCGACGCGCTCGCCATGCTGCACTCTGGAATGCCTCGAGGCATGCATAACCACGTGACGTACGGCACGCCCATGTGGTGGGTCATCAAACAAGTCCGCCTCAAGTACCCCTCCGCCGAGTTCTACGGCATCACTTACACCCTCGAGGACTGAGCTCAAGCACATCCAAGCACCGTCCTCCCACTGTCCCTTCTCCTACGTCTTCTGTTTCTTTCGACTTGTCTTTTCCATCTGCTTCTTGTGTCGTCGGTTCAGACGCGTGTCTTGTCTCGATTCGCTGCGACAAAACGTTCGTCCCCTTTTTCCTTCGATCCCTTCATACTGGTAGCTGACTATCTCTGTCGTTTAGTTCTTTGGCAGGTCCCACGCTTCGTTTGTTCCTTCGACGTCGTCTCCGCTCTCTCCGTCTCTTTTTCTCCGATTTTTTTCTTCGCCGCCTGGTTGTCGACGGAGATGGTAGATGTCTCGACTGGTGGATCTGCCTTGGTGCGTTCTCCATCTCCTACTTCATATCTTCGTACTTACGAACGAACGACCTTGACGTCTAGGCACTGGATCGTCGACTTCTTGCTCAGGTATGTACGGTACTCTCTTTCGTTGCTGCAGCTCACAGCTCTTGTTCTTCTCCCAGCCTCCCGTCGCGTAAACTCGCAACCTCGTCCGCCCGTATCGTCTCAATGTTCTTTTCTCGCCTCGACTGTTACTATCACCACCCCCCTCCCCACTCATGACTCGTGTTTCGTATGAAACCCAAAAAAAACAAGAACTCTTTTCTCGTCTCGTCTGTTATTATTCCCCGCTCCCCTCCCCCATCCTGACCTACTCGCACTCCATGTGCTTTTTCCAATCGTCTGTATCTGACCCCCTCCCCTCCCCAACACCACGAGAATGTATTTCCATATTTAGATAGGCGCTCGCTTATGTATCCCCCCCCCCGGCTCACATTTGGCCTTATCGTATTTTTGTACTTCATATAAAATTCCGCATGTCCCTTGCTACTACTACTAAGTTACTATCTGTATCAAGGTGTCACTGCCTATCTGTCTGTTGTTTGTGTTTTTTCTCCAAGTCAGGAATCGCGAAACGATTGACATTTATCTTGACTACATCGCACACCAACCATGTACACTCTCGTCCATAGTACAGTAGAGCTGATTGGCACGTGTCACAACGCATATGATCCTATTCCATACTGTATATCACCGCTATTTCCTGGGGCGGTGTCAGTATATTTCGACGAGTCTGAGGGAGAATAGCGGCTACCTAGCTCTCGGCATGGAAATTCACGGCTTTCTCGAGAAGAAGTTGGGTGAGCTCGAATCTCTGAGCACGAGTTGCATAATCTATTGGAGTTTGACCAGACTTGTCCTTAGCGTTAACGTCTGCGCCATGCTCCAGTAGCAGCCGCGCAATACCAACGCCAGCGTCTTCAAAGTCATATGTGCCTCTTGACACGTCGTGCAACGGAGTCTTGCCGAAGTCATCCAAAGCGTCTACTTTCGCGCCGTGGCTGAGAAGCACCCGTACGATCGCGAGCTTCCCGTAGTAGGACGAAACGTGTAACGGCGTCCAGTCGTCAGTGCGTGGTGCATTCACATCCGCGCCGCGCTCCAATAATAGCTGCGCGACACGGACACCATCTTCTTGGGATTCGTATTCGCCGCACGATACTCTGTGCAAGGGGCTCTCTCCATTGTCGGCCTTTGCGTTTGCTGCTGCACCATGGTCAAGAAGTAGCCGTGCGACCTCGAACTTCCCAGAGAATGATGCAAAATGTAACGGTGTCCTGTGCTTAGTGGCTAGTGCATCCACAGCTGCGCCATGCTCCAGTAGTAGCCGCGTAATACCAGTTCCAGCGTCTTCGAAGTCATATGTGCCTTGAGACACCTCGTGCAATGGAGTCTCGCTGAAGTCGTCCAAAGCGTCTACTTTCGCGCCGTGGCTGAGAAGCACCCGTACGACCGCGAGCTTCCCGTAGTAGGACGAACTATGTAACGGCGTCCAGCGGTCAGTGCGTGATGCATTCACATCCGCGCCGCGCTCCAATAATAGCTGCGCGACACGGACACCATCTTCTTGGGATTCGTACTTGCCGCATGATACTTTGTGCAAGGGGCTCTCTCCATTGTCGGTCTTTGCATTCGCTGCTGCACCATGGTCAAGAAGTAGCCGTGCGACCTCGAACTTCCCATAGAATGATGCAAAATGTAATGGTGTCGTGTGCTTAGTGGATAGTGCATCCACAGCTGCGCCATGCTCCAGTAGTAGCCGCGTAATACCAGTTCCAGCGTCTTCGGAGTCATATGTGCCTTGAGACACCTCGTGCAATGGAGTCTCGCTGAAGTCGTCCAAAGCGTCTACTTTCGCGCCGTGGCTGAGAAGCACCCGTACGATCGCGAGCTTCCCGTAGTAGGACGAACTATGTAACGACGTCCAGCGGTCAGTGCGTGATGCATTCACATCCGCGCCGCGCTCCAATAATAGCTGCGCGACACGGACACCATCTTCTTGGGATTCGTATTTGCCGCATGATACTTTGTGCAAGGGGCTCTCTCCATTGTCGGTCTTTGCATTCGCTGCTGCACCATGGTCAAGAAGTAGCCGTGCGACCTCGAACTTCCCATAGAATGATGCAAAATGTAATGGTGTCGTGTGCTTAGTGGATAGTGCATCCACAGTTGCGCCATGCTCCAGTAGTAGCCGCGTAATACCAGTTCCAGCGTCTTCGTCTTCGGAGTCATATGTGCCTTGAGACACGTGCAATGGAGTCTTGCCGGAGTCATCCAAAGCGCCCACTTTCGCACCGTGGCTGAGAAGCACTCGTACAATTGCGAGCGTCCCGCAGTAGGACGAAACGTGTAACGGCGTCCAGTTGTCAGTGCGTGGTGCATTCACATCCGCGCCGCGCTCCAATAATAGCTGCGCGACACGGACACCATCTTCTTGGGATTCGTACTTGCCGCATGATACTTTGTGCAAGGGGCTCTCTCCATTGTCGGTCTTTGCATTCGCTGCTGCACCATGGTCAAGAAGTAGCCGTGCGACCTCGAACTTCCCAGAGAATGATGCAAAATGTAATGGTGTCTTGTGCTTAGTGGATAGTGCATCCACAGCTGCGCCATGCTCCAGTAGTAGCCGCGTAATACCAGTGCCAGCGTCTTCGGAGTCATATGTGCCTTGAGACACGTTGTGCAATGGAGTCTCGCCGGAGTCATCCAAAGCGCCCACTTTCGCACCGTGGCTGAGAAGCACTCGTACAATTGCGAGCCTCCCGCAGTAGGACGAAACGTGTAACGGCGTCCAGTCGTCAGTGCGTGGTGCATTCACATCTGCGCCGCGCTCCAATAATAGCTGCGCGACACGGACACCATCTTCTTGGGATTCGTATTTGCCGCACGATACTCTGTGCAAGGGGCTCTCTCCATTGTCACTCTTTGCGTTCGCTGCTGCACCATGGTCGAGAAGTAGCCGCACGACCTGGAACTTCCCATGGTAGGATGCAATATGTAACGGTGTCAACTCATCCTTGTGTTGTGTGTTCGCATCTACGCCGCGCTTCGGAAATGGTTGTGCAGCATGGACTTCATCTTTTTTAGATTCGTATTTGACGCACGACGCCCCGTGCAAAGCGGTCTTTCCGATAGCGGTCTCCATGTTCGCTTTTGCACTATGGTCGAGTAACACCCGTTCGACCTCGGGCTTTTGATAGTGTGATGCCAAATCCAGTGGGGTTGTGTTATTTTTGTCCCGCTCGTTCACATTTGCGCCATGCTCCAGTAATAACTTCGCAAGATCGCAACCACTGTCTTCATCCGGAGACGTCTCCCGTTTCGACAACAGGTGCAGCGGAGTCTGGCCGTCATCGTTCCGCGAGTTAACGTCGGCCTGATTCTTAAGTAGCACCTGAACCAGCGAGGGGTCTCCGATGTTTACTGCTAGATGAAGTGGAGTCCAGAGATCGTCGCGCTGAGCATTCACCTCCGCGCCATGTTCGAGTAGAAATTTCACCGCGTCGATAGCCCCTTTGTCATAAAGATCTATTGTTTTGTGCAGCGCAGTCTGTTTTCTCGTGTCTCGAATATCAACACTCCCACCGTGCTTGAGCAGGAGCTCCGCCACCGGAAAATTATTTTTACATAGTGCCGCGACCAGCGGAAACCCATACGAGCCACCGATAACGTTTACTTGCCGCGGGTGCTTCATGACGATGTGTCGAACTAGGCCATGGAATCCACAGAGTGCTGAATAGTACAATGGACTTGGTATCTCCGACGGCAACTTCCCGCCTGACTCTGCGTCCATGTCGTATAGGCCTATCCACGTAGCAAAATGTATCTTGTCCGGATCAAAGAGGGACTTCATTCCGTCCTCTACACGTGAGGCAACGTCCTCGAATTGCGCATGCGCGACCCAGTGCCGAGCCGCATATTCGGCCAGAGGGGAGCCCTTGGTATTCTTATTGTCGTTGTGATCGTCCAAATGGAGAAGGAGTCCGAGACAGACCTGGGCGAAGATGGTGTGTGCGATTCCGGGAAGAATGTGATATGGGGCGAGGTGTCTGGTCGAAGATGCGAGATGACCAGATGTCAAGAACTCTTTGACGGACAGGTGAGAAAATTGTACCACCCGGGAGCCCCGGATATCGACGATGGAAACTAGACTCGAACATATGGACAGCACAGCCTCCTCTTGGTCCTTGGGCCGCCGATTCGCATGAAACTTTGGAATGCCTCCCTGGGCCGTATCAAAGTCAAATGTAAGGACTTCGGCTAGCTCCTCGACGCGAAGCGGCCGGACGGCAACTGCGAGGCAGTGAAGGAGACGGCGAGCGTGTTTATGGTTTTTCTCGCTGACATTCTTCAGCATACGTTCATACGTTTCGTCCAGGGTCCTTGGTAGCGCCTTGAGAATCCCTGGTACATCTGGTTGGACCGAGTGCCGCAGAGTCTCGAGTTGACAGTATACCCATTGGAACCTGTACGGCATATGATAAGTGATTTTGTCGTTAGGAATGAAGAAACACCCATACATTCCGTCTGCCCTTTCAGAGAGCTCCTTGACAGCTAGTTTCTTATCCTCGTCCTGCCATTTCCTCATGTGCTCATCCAGAGACACGACAGAGCTGACGTAGTCGGCAATAACTTTCTTTTGTCTAGTTTCGTCGTGAAGCGAAATGGTATTGACGGCCAGTGGCTTGAGTTTAGTTTGGATGTCAACCTCCTGGCGACTTGTAACACCTATACGCAAATTCGGAAGTTGCAGATGAACGAGGTCCTTGACAAGGTTGAGGACTGCCTCTCGTGGGGTTGGCATCCCAGACTCGGGGCACTCATCGAGCGCGTCTATAATGATGAAAATTGGGTGTTGCGCCGCAATAAAGAGCATCTCCTTCAGACGGTCGATCAAGATACCATTGCTGGGTTGGTGCGTTCCCTTCCCGTGTATCGAATAAAGCCGATAGATGATTTCGCAACAAGGCTTCGAGTAAGCCGAAAGCTGGACCATGAGAGAGGTGACAAGGTTGCGGACGTTTTGCTTTTCTTCGTCCCGAAAATCGAAGTAGAAATACGCCAATGTAGCCTCTCCGGCGTCACGTAATGTCATAATGTGTTGTATGATGGCAGAACTTGGGGACAACATGAGTACCGTAACCGGCAACCACAATCGGGAAACGACCGACCAAACGACGCTCTTCCCCGAGCCGGCTATGTGGGTAAGGAGATCATCAGAAATTGACTTGTGGAGTATAATAGGAATGTATACGTTTCCCGTAGATCCACAGGAGGGAACCGTTTGACATCCAGTTCTTGAATACGCCTGCTCCAAAGAACCACGTGGGTGGTTCCTGATGGTAGACCTCGCAAGCGGCATTGTGGTTTGTTGACGGGTCTGGCGGAGAGAACCATTTTCGAACGTCCTGTTCTATCTGGTTCCCTGGGCTCATGTTTCAGTGTTCATGATGGGGGCGATGGGAGTAGCATATCACGGACACTTTATTTCGTCTATGTTGTTCGCAATAGCCATGTTGGCTTTCTTGGCATCTGGGCAGACAATGGTTCAGTCATAGTGAGTAACTAGTCGGGCGAGCTGCGCACCATCTTTGTGCTCAATAGTGGCACTCATAGTCTGAGCTATGGCCATTCTGACTTCCTCCTGTATCAGGTTATCTAATCTTTTCAATGCATCCTCAATATCCGTCCTTCCCAATAGTTTTCTAGAAAATATTTCTGATCAAATATTGGAATGGTCGAGTGTGATGCGTATCTCATAGAAATAACTCACTTGCTCGGGTTCGTTTCATCTCCTTCGTCGCGATGGAAAGGATAGAGAGTACCTCAGCCACGATCTTCACAAATACTTCCGACATTTCGACGGTCAACGAGATCCGAGTATAAACCCCAAGGCGCTTGAAGAAGCTCTCGATGCGCACAAAGAGTTCAACAAGCACATCGTGGCTAGCTCTTGCATCTCTCGCTGCCTATATAATGTTGGTGTTAGGAGGGGTCCACGAATAGCGGCGAAGATACGGACAGCGAGGAGGACACCGATCCCAGTAAAGATGACCCCTGCAGGGGGAAACGCCTGCAGAATAACGTTAGGGGGTACGTTGTGCCATCGAAGACAGGGTTTCAGAGACGTACCACTCCAGCAACCCCGCCAAAAGTGTCAGAAAAGGTATAGAGGACATCGACCACTGGACTGATCCACTTCATCAACCTCTGATCGCCATCCTTAAACTGCTGAAACGCCTCGGCTTGGCCCCGAAGTACAGCTAAGATAGCATCGACAGAATCGCATTGTTTCACCTGAGTGGCGAGTGGATGGTCAAGAAGTTGTTTCCCAGTCGTCTTCTTGTACTGCCTCAGGGCATCATCAAGGATTGATTTGAAATCTGAGGACGGGGTAGATGTCTGGCCCAGGCTGGGTGCAGACATGGCACTCGAGATGGTAAGTTCGTTAGTAACGATAGCGGAACGTAAGAGTATGTAGAGTCGAGCGGGAAACACGAGCTGCCAGTGGAAAGCTCCTCCGAGTCACTGCCTCGTGAAGCTTTGGCGCGTGACTGAGTAAACCTGTGCTGATGAGCCCGACGAAAAACACGCCCATTACCCACACCTCTAATCAGACGCATGGTATACCATAGAGTATTCGGTATGCTATAGCTATAGCTTCCGCCCAAACGGCAGACAGTGTCGGTATACGTTACATGTACAGTAACAAGCGGATATATGGTATCAGCCTACAAAGAAAAGGAGATCAACAATACCGCAGAGAGCCAGCACTATCGTGCGGCGCTCGCTAGCGCAGCGCTACCCGAACCAAGTGTCGTACTCGGCGTGCGGATCTTGTGCGCCTTCTTGCTATCATCCTTCTTCCCTGCATCCCTCTCCCGGTCCTTCTCCCGCCCACCAATCCCGAGTCCAATCCCGAGGCTAAACAACGGCGCGTTAAGACTCAACTTGCGCGCCGCGCGACGCAGGCCCGGTTCCTTATCCTTGTCCTTATCCTTCTCCCTCTCCCTCTCCTTCCCCTTCCCCACAGACGAGGACGAGGACGAGGACGGCGCGCCATTGGCAGGTGGCGTCAGTCCCACCACGGCGTGCCCCTCCGCGGCTGACGCAGACAGCGGCGATGGCTCCACGTTCGGGTGCGGACTCACGCTGCGCTCCCGCGGTGTACCGCTCCCGCTCCCGTGCATCGAGTGTGGCCGTCCGCGCTGGAGCCCTGCTAGCAGTTCTGCGGGTGTGCGTGCGCGCGCCCACCGATGCCGGCGCCGATGTTGCTGCTTGTGGTGCCCATTGGCATGACCGTCGCCGTCGCCATTGCCGCGGTCGTCGTCATGATCTTCATGGTCGTTGTCTTCATCGTAGTCGGAGAGGTCGGACGTGGATGGTGGTAATAGTGCATCGGAGGTGCTTGCCAACGGTGGAGGACGGCGCGCCGGCGTCGGCGCGGGTGAGTGCGAGCCTGAGGCTGATGTGGTCGGGCTTGGTGGTTCCGCATCGGGCTGGAACCCTTGTGGTGTCTGCGGAACTGCAGGGAGTGGTGGCGGTGGCGATTGGAGATGGTGATGATGGTGATGATGATGATGATGCGAGGATGAAGCAGAGCCCGGACCCGGTGGAGAGCCCGTGCCATCCAACTCGCCAAGTGTCGTGGTACTGTACGTCGCGGAAAGGCGTTTGACGTGATAACCGAGGCGTGCGCTGCTGCGTCGCCACAACGAACTCGCACCGGAGACTGAGGACCCTGCGTCCGACTGTGACGGCGCTGAAGAGAGCGCCATCGTCGACGCTGAGGTCGTCGCCTGTGATGACGCAGGCGCTATTGCAGGCGCAGGGGGCGCGCCCACGTCTTTCTCCTTCGCCTTGTCTTTATCTTTCTCCTTTTCCCGCTCATCTTTGGGTGACTTGGCGTTCCACAGCTTGAACCATACGCTCGGCTTGCGATCAAACTCCTTCGATGAACGTCCTTCCTCCTTCTCCCGGTCCCGTTGCGGCTCTCGCTCCCTGTCCACGCCCTTCTCCTTCTCTCTTTCCTTCTCCTTCTCCTGACCCATGGCGAGGTCCTTGCCATTGACCCACAGTGAGGGAACGGGTGGCACAGGCGGTGTGTGCCCCCCCGGGCTCCGCGGGGAGACTACCCCATCCATGGTCGACGGGCGTATCTTCGAACTGCCTGGAGAAGTTCGAAGGGTATGGAATAACCCATGCGTGCGGTTTGGTGTCGTAGGGGAGGTGGTTGTTGTGGAGTCGGAGGTGCCCGGGATGCGAATTGCGGGGAGTGACTTTTTGCGTGACGGGAGGGTTACAGAGGCGAGGGGTGGTGAGATGAGGGAAGGGGATGAAGGGGTGGTTAGTAGAGGTGGTGGTGTAGGTGTGATTACGGGTGCAGGTGCGGGCGCAGGTACAGGTACAGGCGTAGGTACTTGCGAGTCTCCTAACCCAGGCGGAAGCGCGGGTTCTGTGAGATCTGACACTGCTCCTCCGTTGGCCTCCGCATTCGCCGCGCTGACAGGCGTGCCTGCAGCGAGGTCGGAAACCACAGAGAGCGCAGGCGGCTTGAGGCCTAATGAAGCAGGATCGAGATCGACTGCTTGATAGTAGAGGACATATGCACTCCCGCTTCCGGAAGCGGCGTCGCCAAAGAACTGCGGAATCTCGCTCTCCTTGATTGGCTCGATCTTGTCGTCGTCGAATTTGAGCCATGAATGAGGGCCCTTAACGATCGTGACATAGTGCCCATGATGAGGACCGCTGCATACGAGGAGCCATCAGCAAACACGTCGCCAGAGATATGGAGGGACCATACCTGCCGATGTGCACGACGATCCCAAAGAGCTCGTAGAGCCGATCAGGGTCATCCACTTCGTCAACGGTGTTGAACAGACGCAGCTCAAAGGGGAAGGCGACGCGATAGGTAAGCTTGATATACTTTCTCAACTCTTCCTGATACTTGAAGCGTTTCAGATGGAGGGCGAGTATATTTGGAAGTTTCTTTATCTTCATCCTATTAAGATGTTATATCTTTAGCGTCAATACGCGTCGGGAAAACGAAAGATGACCAAGCGCACCGCTTCTCGGCTTCCTGGAGCCCGCAACAGCTATCGCAAAAGAATTTGTTCCGCTGGCACAACATCTCGCTGGCGCTGAACTGTCGCAAACATGCGGTGACACTTGAATTTTGCTCAATGTCAATGGAGAGGTCGAGGAACGATTCGTCGCGCGAGGACACCTTTTGCCAAGAAGGAAAAGAAGAGTCCACGTCAGTTGATGCATGGATGCCGCCATTCGCCCAACAAAGTAACATCGAGGCACGAGCGCCGGAATGATGAGGGCAGGGGCAATTAGGTACGAAAGAAGCAAGTCGATAACTCACCGTTTCGCAAGTCAGACAGCGAGTTTCCGAAGTGAGTGTGCCTTCAAAGAGGCGATGCACGAGGGTACCACTTTGTTGCGAGATATCGGAGTGCACGGTGAAGGTAGGAGCATTGTTTGACACCAATGTAGCCACTGATGATGACACTGACGCCGAGCGAAGAGCAGGAGAGTAAGCAAGCAGGGACGGATGGTGGACGCGCATCACGGTGCCTGACGCACATGGGAACAGTACTCACAGTCCTCACGAGAGTGGTTGGGGGAACTCACGTCCTTGTCCCTGTGATGTTTGTCTGACTGTATTTCTTCGACGATCTTGTTGAGGAGATAATTGAGAAACTCGTGAGCGTCTTGGTGCATGGCGCCGCGGAAGAGTTCGTTGCCATCGCGGAGCTTGTCGATGAAGGCGCGGGGAGATACTGCACCCTTATCCGCAGGGTTCTTGGAAATATATACGTAGAGGGAGCGGAGCGCGGAGAAGAGGGTGGGCGGCGCGGAGGGGATGACGGGGGTGGGGGAAGTGGGAGCAGGTGGGAGATCGGGGATGAGCTTTGGACGGTCGGATTTGCGACGCGCGGTCGTTGCTGGGGCTGGTAGGTGGGTGGGTCGTGATACAGGATGAGGTACAGGTGGGGCAGAGATGTCTGTAGATTGGATGACGAGGTCGCGGAAGGGGGAACAGAAGTAGAGTGCTTGGAGCACGGAGTTGGCATAACTAAGCAGGAGGTGTCAAAGTTGAAGGGGACAAGGGCAATGGGATGCCGTAGGGGTTCGAATGAAGTGAACATACCAGGTGTTTCCAAACTTTGGGGAATCAAGGAAAGAATGAAAAGAGAGGAGAGGGCGAGCGGAAGATCACGTACATTTTCTAGACCAAACTGCTTCTCGTCTGCGATGGCGAGTGTCGGGTCGAGGGTGGTTTGTGAGGCAGTGGGAGATGTCGGTGTATGTTGGGGAGTAGCAAAAATCCGTTTGGCAGCCTTTCCCAAGGCCATGGAAGAGACGTGGATGACGACGCGGACACGTCGAAGGAGAGGGTCAGGGACGAGTTTGGAGGGGAGCGCTGTTTGTAGGTGAGGTACGGTAGGTTCATGAGATCAATAATCCCGCGGAGCTACAGTATCAAGCTGGCCACAATGGGGTTCAGCTCGGCACCTATTATTTCTTATAATTTATTTCTCTCGTCCACTGCAGTCATCACATCTAGTCCTCATCATCATAGACTCGGACACGGGCCCGGGGACGTAGAATATTCTTCGTGCCTTGTGCCTTTCCACTACCACCCACCTCCCACGATCACATGTGGCCTCCACTTTCGACACACATGCCACTGATGGCACCAACTTTCCTCCGACTCTCTTCCGAAGAAAAATGTCCCCATCTCTCCTAAATCCACGTTGTATTCCCTTATTGGTTACGATGGACAGCGCGTCTCCATAAAGAACGATCTGAATATGGGTAACAAAGGGTTACAAGGTACAGACAAACACGGGGTTCTGTGATTTTCCCTCTTTTGGCGATCACCTGCAGGATCATCCCACATAATTGATCCCATCAACCGGTGCGCAGGATGAGGTGCACGCCACTCTGCGAATCGACAATACCACTGATCTCGCCCACCCGCAGCGAAAACGCCGCATCCTCGAACGGCTTTTGCATCTGCCCCGGTCCAAACCAGCCCAGGTCCCCGTCGTGGTCGTGCGAAGAACAGTCCGAGTGCTCGCGCGCGAGCGGGGCAAACTTTTCCGCGCTCCCCCCGATCTTGGTATTGTAGCCCTCCAAGATCGCGATGGCCTCTTCCTTCGAGCGCGTGATTTTGGGCTATCAGGATATCTGCTTAGCAATAGAGAACAAAATGTATGACGGTGGAGCGACGACTTGCCTCTTTCCAGCTCGACGGCCGTCGCGAGCCGCTATGCTTGACCAAGATGTGACTTGCGCGGACCTTTTCTGGGCGAAGAAGTTCCGCTCCTGGAAGAGCTTTGACTTGCTCCTCCGTCAGATCCTCTGGTTTATCCCACACGGACTCCTGCGTCTGCGTGTTATGGAAATATGGCACCTTTCGCGAATTCGAGAAGCGGACTTCCCAGCCAGACTGTGGACCCCCATCAATATAATCTCACAGCCGGCTCCGGTGGGCTGTGTTCAAAAGCGGTGGACGTACCATGCTTGTTGGATAATGGAGGTTACTGATAATCGATGACCTGGTTGAGCCCTGCTGACAAATACAGGTGTGATCAGTCGATCACGTGTCATGAACGCGCCCGCCCAAGTGACGGCGCTAAAAGCCAGCCGCCACTGGCACCAGTGTTCTCTTGCAAGCCCCTCGATAACTCTCTCGCGCGCATTTACTAGCTAGGCACCTACCAATGGAACGCAGCGCCGGAAACAGGAAGTCCGTCTACGGCATGCTGATGACCGTCCTATTCTACACCACTGGCTTCATATGCGCCCTGCGCACCGCGGCGTGGCTCACCATCCACATGCTCATTCCCGCCATCTCACATATAATCGCGTTATACTACCATCCCTCTCCCCCCTCCAACCCCGCTCCTCCTTCACCCACCTCTGGCGGGGCGGGTTCCGTGTCGAACGCGGGTGCGGGCACAGACGACGTCGCCGGGCTGCTTTTCAAACTCGTCCACACTGCCGCGGGGCATGACCTCCTCGTCCCGGTATCTTCGTCTATGTACCAGATCAACGGGGCAGCGGCGGAGAGCACCCCTCTGCGCCGGGCCCTCGTCCGACTCGCCTTCATTTCGTCCCTAATTGGCACGGGCGGCGTCGCGGCGTACTGCTACCTCGTCAGTATAAGGCCTCGTACGCCCATTTCCGTTGTTGTGGCTGACGACCGTGCCTCGCGGTTCTGCAGCGCGGTCCATCGGCATTGACCTGGGCCCGCAGAATCTCCGCTACTCTGCGGCGCCAGCGACACGGCCGCCCATCCAGCTGCGAGCTCGGGACGACAGCGGCAACTGAGTCTCCCACCCGCTGCTCCAAGACGACGAAGCTTAACCCCGCCGCGCCCGCGTTCACCCCGTCTTCCCCCTCCCCATCTACCTCGCCTGCGCCCGTGCCTCCCGCCACCTCTCCCCCGCAGCTACACCGCCTAGACCCGACCGCGCGCACGTTCGCCCCGCGCGGATGCGCAACGCCGCCGTCGCCCGCGGATTCCACGGATTCCGCGGGGCCTGCGACGCCATCGCCGTCGTGCATGCCGAGCGCGTTTGCGTTGGCTGCTGCGCGGGTTGCACGTGCTGCCGGTGCTGGGATGGGTAAGAGCGGCGGCGGCGGCGGCGGCGGCGGCGTGAATGCGGGAGGGCGCGTCCCGGTTGGGGTTGGTAAGATGCGCGTGGTGCGGCCTGAGGAGGTGGTGGCTGGGGAGCGGCGCGCGGGTGAGGTGTTTGTGTTCTTCTGAGACTGTTATTAGGGGGAAGACTGTTTTCGTCCTTTTTATTCCTTGTCTTTTTTTCTTGTGCCACCCACCATTCTTTTACCCTTGTCGTTCCTTGATCAAACATTCTTTCATACGGCCTTGATGTCACGATACTACACGAGTCCAATAATTAATTCTTGAAGCAGACTTTTCGGCACGCAGAATGGACAGACGCGGAGTATAATTCCCCAGTCGCGGGTATAATTATCCTAAGATCACACAAAAAAACGAGGGGAAAGGGGCGTCTAGTAGTTGGAGATGATAATACCGTCCGTACTCAGGGTGTATATGTTAGAACACAGCACTGCGCGCAATACACGCGCGTAAAAAAAGATTGAAGTTCTCCCGGATAACGCCCCCCTCAAAACCGGGAGATAAAAGAATTAAAACAAGAGTTCAAAATCAAAGTTCAAATCAGTCCAAGCCGTACCCAGTCGGATTCTTCATCTGCCAGTTCCACAGGTCGCGGCACATGGTCGTCAAATCCTGCTTTGCACGGAAACCGAGCTCCTTCTCTGCGAGTGAGGGGTCCGCCGTCAGATCTGGGACGTCCCCGCGCCTAAAGACCCCGAACCGTCAACCAGGGGTTTGCACACGACAGAAAGAAAAAAAAAAACACACCGGCGACCAATGATGTTGTACGTGTAATCGAACCCAGTTGCAGCGCGCATGGCCTCGAGAATCTGTAGCACACTGAAACCCTGTCCGCGGCCGAGGTTGTACGCTTTGTACTGCGCGGGTGTCGGACAGTTGTCGAATACGGTCGAGCCGGGCGCAAGCGCGTCGAGTGCGAGGAGGTGGCCCGATGCGAGGTCAAGCACATGCAGGTAGTCACGCACACACGTCCCGTCCCTAAGCGAGAAAAAAACATGTAATTGTCAGTCGAAGAAGGCGAAAAAAAAGTGGGGTGGATGGAAGAGGACGTAAAAGAAAGGGGGGGAAATTAACGCACGGAGTCGGGTAGTCGTCGCCAAAGACTTGCAGTGTGGATTCGTTTACTCGCCCAATAGCCATGTGAGCAAGGAGGGGGAGGAGGTTGCCTGGTCGTCCACGGGGATCCTCCCCGATCAAACCGGACGGGTGCGCGCCTGCGGGGTTGAAGTACCGTAACGAAATGGCACGCCAGCGCGTGGGTTCCGCTGCGCAAGTCCGTTCAATGGAATAGCCGCAGCACGAGAAAAACAAAGCGACGCACCATGCATGAGGTCCTCGATAACTGCTTCGCACATCACCTTGCTCCTCCCATACGGGCTGTCCGCCTTGAGTCGAGTCGTTTCTGGAATTGGTACTTTCGGAGGGTCGCCGTATACAGTTGCGGAGGACGAATAGACGAGGCGCGAGCAGTCGAACTCAGACATGACTTGGAGGAGGTATATTGTGGCGGTGACATTGTTGTGGTAGTATGTTACTGGAATCTCGGACGACTCGCCTACTGCCTTGTAAGCCTAGATTAATTGGCGCCGAAACCAAGAAGCATAACAAAAAAAAGTCAACAATGCCTCTCTCGAAGAATGGGCGACGTGAGGAACGTACTGCAACGTGAACGACACCCCAAAAACCGCCCTTGCCGTATTTTTCAAACATTGCACGTACGTCCGCAGGGCTGGTCAAGTCGCACGTGTACTTGTCGATCACGGTGGACTCTTTTTCGAGTTCTGTTGCATCTGCCGGCAGTGCATTTCGTGCAATTTCCTCTAATCGTTTGAGTGCTTTGGGGTATGAGTTGTAGTAGTTATCGATGCTGACGACCTTGTATCGGCGAGTTTGCTGAAGAGCAAAGACGACGTGGGAGCCTGGGCACGTTGTCGGTCAGCCACAGAGACCGAATAGTCAAGAACCACGAGAGCGAAATAGGGAATGCCCACCGATGTAGCCGGCGGCGCCGGTGACCAGAACACGCTGTCGAGAAAGGGGTGAATGGTCGGAGGAGGGTTTGGAAGAGAAGTCCGCACTCTGAGAGAAGGTTTCTCCGTGGAAGGCATTGGAGACGGTGGGTGGGCCGGGGTATGATTTTTCGAGTGAGAGTGAGAGTGAAGGAAAGAGAGACGATAAGTTAAGCGGGCGTAGTGAACGGGGTCAGGATTACGGTACTGGTAGTACGATGTGAGCGTTGACTCTAAAAGAGTGTGTTGGGTTTTTTTTGCCGACGTCAGACTAATTACAACATGCACTTGTGTACGTCCGTATCGTCCCACATAGAAAATTTCCTCGATCGGAACACTCAGCGTCTAAAACAATCTACTCCCTCGCACAGCCCTCAGTGAGCCACTGTTGAGACCGCAGCAGTAACCGCCACTGGCATCATGCTGACTGCACAGTCTCAATCATGTTACACGAGCCTGAGCGACTGTTCGTAGTGTTGCCAAGGCAGCCCACTCAACTTCGATGCACTGTACGTTATGGTGCCACGTCTGTTCCCCCCCCGTTCCTGGACCAGCTCCAACATCGCACCTGCACCAGTGGAGACCAGTATCCACTTCCTTTCTATGTCAATGCAGCGCCTCACCTGCTCACCGCCTCAGTAGGCATTGCCATCGTTACCAGCTCCTTGGCGCGCGTCGTCAAACGCCGGCGACTTATTTGCCCGACAACCGCAGCGCGCGGTCCAACGATGGCGCACTGCAAGCTGTGTCCATCTCTGTTTACCGCATTGGTGTGAATCCATGTTATTACTTTCCTTGCACAACATATACACCGCACAGGGTTCATGCTAACCACGTCGTCTCAGATACGAGGCGGATATTCGAGTGGCAAGTGAGCTCAAACCCGAATCTGTAGACCTCGGAGCAACCCAGTCCGACTCGGAGACAAAGATGATCCGAGGTCAAGAAACTTCAGGTACTCGCGCGTGCGAATTTCGAGTCCGGTGTCGCCGCGGCAGAAATAACAATTACGGGGGATGGCAACTGTGTCGATCAAACGTAGGTGAACAACTCGCCTTCACATACCGTAATGTCTTCGTGCGTTCAGTTGTGGGTGGTACTGTGCAGGACATCCTTTCCAAAAGATAGTCGCCCACTGTTCCTGACTGAACCCATCGGAACCTGTGCACACATATCGACCGTGGCCCAACTGACGCGGCGCTGGTCGTGCGCCACCACTACAGCGACCAGACCTTTTCCGTCGACCCTCCTCGCGATGACCCTGATGCCGACTTTGTACCTCGATTCATATGTCTTCGCGTCCGGGCTACGAAACGGACGCGATGACGCGTGCCTGGGTAGGGATGTCGAGATCAGCCCAAATGGTCGTTCGCTAATATCTACGAGCCTGAGGGCGACTCGACACCCGAAAGGCTGCTATCGTCTTCGAGTCCTGTGTGGGACGGGAGTTATACAGTAGAAGGAAACCACACCTGAGTCAGTCGGGAGACGATTCTGTGAGTTCGGATGTTCTCAGGTGGTGTTTGGTGGTCAGGCCTTGGAGAGTCACTTTGTCAGCGCGATCGATAGGCGCCCATTACCGAGAAACGAGCAATTTCTGGGTCTTCATCTTCGAAGTTTTACGTCTCTCGGCCCTCAAGTAATGACCGTAGTTGTCACAACTAGCACCTGTTGCTGTTATTAGAGAATGTCGCCCCTCTTCCACGACGCTAGGTGCAGTACTTATCGTATGGCATGGGACGAATAGAGTTACCCTGCTTTGCCGAAAACGAAAGCCTGATGTGAGAAAAAACGTATGCTGTCGCTGGGAGTAATTATTCCCTTCTTGTCTGAGTAGAATGGAATGGAAAAGGAAAAACGACAAGTACATTCGCTGAAGAATCCAAGGAAGAATCACCTCAAAAGTTCTTCTGGCGCCGTACTGTATTCGAATCAATATCATGGAACCAAGATGCCAAGTGAATCGTTCGTTCCAAAAGAAGGTAACAGAGCGCTGTGGAGTAGCGCCCCACGATAACGAAACACTACGGCGCGCCCACTCATCCCTCCATCTTGACATCGCCCTCCGCGTCTTTTGCAGACGGGGCACCATTCGGTCCTGCCTTTGTCGCCCCATCCGCGGCCGACTTGGCATCCTGCCCCGCGCCGCCATTCGCGAGAGGACTGGCACCGCGCTCCAGCGCCGCGTTTTGCGCCTCGCGTTCGCGCTCGATCTCCGCCGCCAGCGCGACGATGTCCCCCGTGCCGATCTTTGCGAACTGCGCGAGGTGCTGGTCACGGGCCGTGCGTAGGGCGAGCCATGCCCAGCGCTGCTTATTCTAATGAGGGCAGATTTTGACGATTCAGATCGCGGGTCCACACGCTATGTAGGTGGGAAACGTTACCTCTTCCAACTTGGTGATCTGTTCGTCTGGAGGGATGGGGATGGGCACTGGCGCTGGGGTTGCTACTCGCTCAGGTGCGGCGGGTGTCGTCGCCGGTGCTGGTGCTGGTGCCGGCGGAGTAGGCGCAGGCGCAGGTGAAGACGTGGGTGGTGCTTGAGCGTTTTCTGGTGCGGCCCCTGGTTTCGCAGGAAGAGATGGGTGAAGGGGGCTCCCCGCGACCGGAGTCGGCGTCGAAGTAGGGATGGCGGGTTTGGTCGACTCTGGGGCGCTTTCCTGCGTGCCGGGCGTCGAAGCAGCGGACGTGGCTGCCGCTTTGGCGCGCGCGGCGGCTACGCGTTCTGCCTGACGGGCGAGCGTCTTTTTGCGCATCTCGATCCTGTTGTCCTCCAGCTTGATTTTCTTCACGAAGTCCTTCACGTCGCCGGGCCTTACGGAAGCACATCAGCGGGCTCGACGGGACGGGACGTGGAGTTAAATACAACGCACTGGAATGGGTTCTCCAGATCTCCCAGATCCCTGTAACCCATTTCCCAAATCTCGGTGAGCGGCGCCGAGCCAAGCGAGTGTGACCATTCCTCTGGATCCGTGCGCATCCCCTCCCTCTTCGATCGTGTGCTCTCTTCTAAATTGGGGCCCGGTTGGGGCTCGCGATCGAACGGGGAACAAAGGTCGCTCTTCCAGCGTACCCATTTGCGCTCCCGCTCGAGCACACCTGCCACTGCGTCGGCGAACACCCGGCCGGCAGGTGCTGTCTGCCTGAGCTCTTCGAGGGCCCGAGCTATTGTGTCAGAAACCCACTGAATGGCATCGCCTTCGAGCGTAAATTCCATTTGGAGCGAGCGATTCCGCGGGGTGACCCAAGTCGCCTTGGCCTCCTTCGTGAACGTTTGTAGGTGGTGGAGTAAGACAAGCAGCTGGAATAAGAACTGCCTCCGAAAGTGGGTATCTGCAATCTGGGCGAGGCATCAGGTTGTATCCGAGGTGTGACGAACGCGGACATACTTCGAGATCAAGTAAGTCTGGGCTGGTTAGGAACTTGGCAAAGAAGTAGTCTTTCCCAGCCGTTGCTGGCTCTGGAGCTGGTTCTGACTCGCGCTTTCGTTTGAGAGGATTTGCTGCCGCTGCGCCGGTCATGACTGTGCGACTACCCGTAAGAGCGCGTTCTTTGGCTGTGGCCTCCTTTATTACAGGAAGAATTTTGTTGACTGCGTCTTGGAACTCGTTGAAATATTGCGGTAAAGCGAACTGTGTTGGCTTGGAGAAAGGTAGCTGAAGAGACCAGAATGTATTATAAAGGTCTGAGCAGATACCGTGAGCGTGGGCAAAGAGAGCGGACTGGATAGTTACTCGCCTTCCTTCTTTTCGACCGTCTCTGCCGTGAGCTTTGAAGCTCCCGCTGGCTTCTCGGCGGGTGAGTCATCGACGGCCATTGCATCTTCCGGTTTCACTTCTGCCTGAGCTTCCGCCATATCGTCCCCAGAGTCCTTTTCACGGGGAAACAGTACAGCTTCCCACGTTGGACCGTACTCCCCGCGCAGGTTCACGCCGCTACGCTCACCAAGCGGGAATACACCACTGAGGAACGTTAAAATACGACCACAGAAAATGGTATTAGATCCCATCTTGGACAGTCGACGTAGGAGATCATTGAGAGTGCGGAGGAGGATGAGGGCCTTCCCTTTCTGAGGGACCATGCCTACGGTGAGACGAGCCGCACGCGACTCAATCCAGGAGAAGATGTGGGAACATGATGCGATTGTTTGGGTTTCAAGGAGGTCCTGGAGGGTGGAGAAGGGAAAGGCCTGCTCGCAGGCATCTGTTAAAATAGGGTATTAGTAGAATGCTGGTCTGGTGGGAAGGATGACGCGCACCTTGTTCTGTGAAGGTTAGTACAAGCTCCAATCTTTCTTTGAGCTCATTGTAATAAGTACTCTCCGGATCTACGAGTGCTTTGCCCTCTTTCATCTGGGACGTATGGTTGATTGGAACGACGTAGAAGTGGAATAGGAGTGACGCATACGGCGAGGGTGAACATTTCACTCTTCAGTGCCAACTCCCATTGACCACGCCTGACATCCAGGGAAAACTTGGAGGGAGTATCTTGCAGCACTTTTGAAACGAGATTATCGAGTTCATCTTTGTGGAATGGTCGAGGAGGTAATGACTGCAGTAAGTAGCGAATGGCGGCGTCAGGGGAGCGATGGACCATGGTCGGACGGCTTGAAGCGGAAGACGGTACGCGCCTCGTCTCGCCACGGTCCCGCTTTCCGCCATTATGTCCGACACGAATACAGACGCTACGACATCTCCCTCCTCTGTCAACGGTTCCTCAGAGCCAGTCTCGTCTCTTTCCGACGACATTGGACATATTCGCTGGTTACTGTCGCAAGACATCCCAGAAGATGCTGCAGATCAGGACATCGGGGCGTTGTTACAGCAGCTGGAACGCGCCGACTCCATTGGTCAAAACGTCGAAGGGAGAATAGATGCTATCTTGGAGACACTGGACAGTCTTCTTGGCACGCTCCAGCCAGACGGAGGTTCTCAAACTGTGGATGCGCAAGGAGGCGCAAATACACCACAGAAGGCTGGCCAGGATCTAGGACGGTGATTAACTCAACGATTGGTAGTTATCGTGCAATGTGCTAGCATGGTTTTCCAACTGACAGGAGGTGCCCCATCTATGCAGCGCCCTATTCCGTCCTCACATGGGCTACTAGCCCCGGGCAAGCCTCCAAGGAAACGCCGTTCTGTAGCACCCATTGGACACAGCAGATTGGGGCTCTGAGTAGCGCCTACCCTATTCTTCGTCTTCCCTCGCTGTTTGTATGTGGCGACCATTCGCCATCGTGCTTTCCTTATCGCCTCGCTACCCGTGATTGACCTCTGTACGTGATTCGTGATGCCTACGCAGCCTAGTCGCAAGTAGATCGCCAATACTTTGGTACCACACTCTTAATTTTGCTGAACTTCTCCTTCGGATACCCTAGTCCCCCCTATGGCAGTTATCCTACGCTCTTCGAACTCGTCCCTTACCCGAATAACCCGATCGGATTAAGAGCGATGGGTTACTTGGCTCTACGGACGCCCTTACAACGTAGAGAAAGAGGCGACAATGATCGTCGCTCTTCGTTCGGGAGGGAAATCTGGGTCCGGCGGCCATGCACGGCGGCCATCCTCACTCATTTAGACGTAGGTCGGGACCCATCGATCGCGCGAGGTCTGCAGAATCCCCGACAGAATTATAGCTCTAGAAAGAAAACCATCTTTCGCGATAACCATAGGCGTGAATCCGTGTCTAATCCACCGTAAACTTTGATAGCCCCAACCTGTCTCCGCCCCGCAACAGCAGGGCTGATTGTGGAGGGCTAGGCCCGACTCCGTGGCCCGGTCCGTAGATTGGAGGAGCTCAAAGGAGGAAGAATATTGTGCCGCCCGAGTCCTCATCTCTCCCCACACAGGTTCAAGTTGGGGCGCTTCTGGGAATATATCTACGTCGAATGCTCATCAGAAATCCACTCGGGTATTTCGGAACTGAAGAAGCTGACCCTTTATCGGCAATCCACTTTCTTTTTTTTCTAGAGGTCTAGGTTCTCAGAAACTTGAGGGGTGCCTGAAGTGATGTGTACTGACGAGGGCATCCGCCATAGCTACGCTCAAACCCCTTCCCCAAACGTTCGAGGACTGTCGAGATACGGCTCATACTTACCTACTAAAGGGAGATGGTGTCACGTACGACCACCATCATGCACCGCTAGCATAAGTGAGAAAACTTGACTATCGATGAAAGAACCGTAGCCCCTCCCACATCTCCAAGATCTGATACGCGTCGAATTGCGCCGTTGAAACTAAAATCCACATAGAATTATGAATTATGTACGGTACTAGGACTAGAACGCTAACAATCGCAATCCCTACCCACCAGCGTGGCTGGGCCTGCTCAACAATCACGCCAAAGATTGTGCGGCTGCAACCGCGGTGGAGACCAAGCTCTTGGTAGGCAATTGCTCTAGTCAGTTCAACTGGTTCTGCAACAGAAAAAGAACGTACCTGCAATCCGTCGGGATACGCGCCAATAATCTCGCCAAGTTTCTGACCACGTCGGTACGCATAAAAGCCAGGGATCTGTGTGCACATGACCAATGGAAAATAATGTCTCAGTACATCTGCGTGTGCGAGACGAAATAATGGGGAACCAATCATACGGTTTGACCACCAACGTGTTGAACAAGGTCCTGGACGTGGTCGATGTCGACCCTGTAAAAGTCGATGCCGGGATATGAACCAGAGTCCGCGAGGCCGTTGAAGATATGTGTCATCCCGCGGCAAGGCCCACACCAGTATGCCCAGAAGTAGATGAGGGCAACGCGGTCTGCATTGATCTGTATGAGGAACAATATCGCGAGACGAGGAGGAGAGGCACGTGAGCGAGCTGAATTTGCCGCGGGCGTCACGCTGAAGAAAAAGTAAAACCCACAATCGAGTTGAACTGTGCGAGTGAAGTAATCGGAATCACGGCCATTGTCGGAGATGGTAGCTCGCTGTCGAGGTGGCGTGCAACAATGTCTTCAAGCTTCTTTTATAGGAAATTGGGGTGATCTAGCTTGTAGAGATTCGGAGGAGAGGGGGCCTTTTATATCATGAGCGCATCGCGGGGCTCTGCTATCTCTATTGCACCATAGCACTCGGCACCCCATAGAGTTCTGCTTCCAAAGTGCGGCCGAGTTCCTGAGCCCAAAGTATTTTTTGCCTCTGGCCGCGCAAAGAGTGGAGCCAAGACCGATTGTCGCGCGAGCGTTTGACGTCTGCCGTGATCATTGGACGTCAGCGCGTTCTGAAGGGCGTGGGAACCTAGCGTCGCAGACACGGGCACAAGGAACAACGGTAATTCTGCGGCCATTAGGAACGAACATCAAGAGGTAGGGGACCTGAGCAGCGGGAGATACCAAAAATCGGATAAGGTGACGGAGACGTTTATGACGCCTCCCCTTGAGCGCGCACCTTGAGCCCGTTTTGGAAGAATCGGAAAGCTAAGGCGCTCCCACGGCTCCGACATAGACCAGATCAAGAAGAAGGGACCCAAGGAACCCGCCATGGGAGGAAAGACGCGGGTTAGAGGACGTACCTGGGATGTCCAAATGATGAATTACGTTCCGTAGAAGCTGTCGGTGGATTCCCGAGCTTTTGAGGTATTGGAATTGGATCCCCAGAGATAAGGATTTTGAGTTGGGCAATGAGTTCAGAGCTTAAGTTTGAGTTGCGGCAAAGGAGTCGTGAATTCCTGACCGCAGTGGCCTGGGTGCGACGCTGCACAACTCGGGGTCCTTGGACTGCCGCATACGGCAAACTGCGCGCTATGCATGGTACTAGTATGACAGACAGGATGATGGGCTTTATTCCTGGCAGCTGTTGGATACTCCTCACCATCACTCCATTCCTTGCGGCATCCGAGCACGGGTGTAGATACTGCGGTAGAGAAAATTGGAACATGACAGGAGATTGTACTGTGTATCGCCGCCGGTAAATTCCTCGCGGCTCCAGATGGATAAAATAAGGATGACCGTACCTGGCCCGGTAGACGTAGCTCCACAGAGTCAATAATTGAGGTACAGAGACGATGGGCAGGTTTGAATTCGGTAGAGCGCCATCGCATTGTGACGATGAGTTCGACTCGGAGTGGGTCTTGCGTTGGCCAAATGAATCCACAAGGCGGCGTAAACCTAGGATAAGCCCGAGAAACCCAAAAATCTCTGCCGTGCGAAGTATTAGGGCCCCAAGATTGATATCGGCCGGTAAGACGTCAAAAAACACGAAGCGAAGGACTCACTACTGTAAGGGGAAGACGATCAAGACCACAAGGTTAAGCCCCAAAGGCTCTATCATAGAAACATCTGCCGGACATGGGAAAACGTTCTGAGAATTCGCACATTCATAAGAAGAGTGACAAAACGGTGTTAATGACTTGATGTGCTGCAGATACGGCGACTGCGTTGCCAAAACAGATAAGGAGATGTATTAAGGCTCGAAGTCTTGAGGTCTAGAACTTTTGTGAATTTTCACTGGCAGTAGAGGGCAGTGGCTCAGGCCCAAGCCATAGCAATGGTCAACTCGGATTGCGTCGAACAGGCGGAAGAACGTCCCGGGAGTGGCGGGGCTGAACAGCTCACGGCGCTCACAGCCTCTGCCTTTTGCTGGCCTGGGCACAGACAACCCAACTATCGCTCTCGCTCTCATGGCAAACATCACCCTCGCGGATGTCTCTACATACAATTTCCAGGACATTGAGCAGGCGCCTTCGATAAGTCCGTCTCTGACCGATTCAACAGTCTCGACCTCGCCTCTACTCGACACTGCCTTGTCCTTGGTTGAAGAAGACGCTACTGTCGCGCAGAAGAAAAAGAAAAAGAAAAAACCCAAGAAACGTTCAAAGGCCAAAGCTGAGGCCAACACAAAGCCTCCGAACGAGGACGACGAACCCAGCCCTCTCGTACTGCGCATCAGCCGCAACAAACATTGGCGATATATTAGTTCCTACCACGTATGTCTTCCTCTCTACCATCCTCTTTCGCCCACCTTCATCGCAAGACAATTAGGGTCCCTGGCTCCAGCTCCCGATAGAGCTCCTCGAGTCTCTTCTCGCCCTCAATCTCGACCCTGCGACGTTCCACGCAGAGCCATGCCTGACACACATACCTCCTCCCCCGCGACAACAACACTCTTTTTCGCGCATGCGCGATCGTACCTACGCAGGCCTCGGGGACAATTCCCCACCCGACTCCCCGCGCCAGGCGTTAGCGTCTATATCCTGTCCTCCCCTGCTTGCCCCGCCACCTGGCAAACCTATCCCCCCGCCTATAGACCCGGGGGTCTTCCGCTCTGTAGCGATCATCCGTCGTCTCATAGACGAGGCTTCAGAGCTGGCCGTGCGTGCCTCGTCTGGCATGTCTGCAGCCGCACTGGGATCCGTGCGCAGCGGCGCGAGTCCAAATTTGCATAGTAGCCCGTGGGCTCTCGCCCAGTCGCTGGGGATGAATCCACTGGGCGACACAGGCGGGGGGAGGAACGTCGCCATGTCTGCCATGCGAATCCACCGTTTGCGTGCTCTCGCTGTGCAGAAGCTCGCTGCTGCATACAGGGCAGACGAGATTGCCTCGAGTGTGATGGTGATGCAAGGTGGCAGCGTGTTTGAAGACATCGCAGAACGTGTACTCAGAGTTGGTGCGTCCACCCCTCCCTTTTAGGCGTTTCCCCCGCTCACCTCAGATACTCGATACAGACCCGAACGACGCAGACGCCAAATACGTCCACTTCTTCCATGAAAAGATACCCTCTCGGTTCGTTGTCTTTTTCTCCGTCCTCTATGTGGCGTATATTTACCGGGAGAGAGCAGGCAACTCGCTGAATGCACGACGACTCGCGTTCTCGACGAACTCATCGAGGCTTTCCCTCAACGTCTTGAGCTTTTTCGCACACGGGGTATCGTCCGTACATTTCGAGACGAGTATGGGGCCGCAGTCAAGGATTTTACCCATGCGCTCAAAGAAGCACGGGCGCTTCGCAAGGTTAGGTCCTTCCATCGCAACGGCAGTCGCCCCTCGCAGAATAACAAAGGTAAAGGCGACAAGAAGAAGAAAGAAGGCAAGAAAAAGCTCAATGGTCAAGCTCCTCCCAACGGAACCAGTGAAGCGGACGGTTATGGCGACGCCTCTGAGGCAGAACCACTACCAATCCACCCATCTGTCCTGCCTGACGCCCCAGAGCCTATCGAACCACAACTACTTTTCCTGCGCGGCGCAGCCTACCTCCAGAATGCTATATATTTAATCGAGGAGAAGATCCTGAATCTTGAAGGTATTCGTAAACGCATCTCAGCAGAAGGCGCAGCGGAGCTTCGCCTCTGCTACATCCAGAACGGACACTACGGGGGTGTGGAAATCGGGAACCCGGACGGACCCCTCGGCAGGACCGACGGGGCAAAGCTACAGGCGTATCGCGCCGTACTTGCGGACAGCGCGTTCCGCGAGCAAATCGGCACGCTGCTGAAGAAGAGCATACGCGACCAGGAACGCTTCCTCGCCCACTTTGACGCGCTCGAGACGCCAGCGCCGCCGCCGGGCTCGGACGACGGCTCGGACGATGACGACGACGACGTCACTAACCATACCAACAACACCAACGCCGACGTCGTCGAGCGCGCCGCATACGCCTTCCTGCTCGCCGAGGCGCTGCGCCCTGGCGCGCACGGAACGCCACCACCTCCCGCGCCGCCACCGGACGCAGCGGTGCTCTTCACGACGTACCATCCGCTTCTCGTCGAGTCGCACTTTTCCGTGCTCATCGCGACGCTCATGCTCGGCGACTTTGCGGCACTGCTCCGCGCCTTCCTCCGCGCCGCCACCGTCATCGACGGCCTCGAGGGCTACCCCGTCTTTCTTCCCCCGCGCTCGATGGCGCAGGCCGAGTTCGTCGAGACGCTCGAGCGCCTCGCCGGCGGGTGGCGTGTTGGCGTGCAGCCGCATGCCCGTGCGCGGTATGCACACGCACATGGCCACAGTCATAATGGGCACGCCAATGGAAAACTCGCAATCGAGGCGCCTCCGCTGCCGTCGCCGCCCCCGGTGGAAACGATCACCCCCATACGAGGCGTGTTTATAGACCCGCTCGCGCCGTCGACGTCCTCTGGCCCTGGATCCGCCTCGGGGTCATCGTCCGCGTTGGTGCAGCCCACCCCTTCACCCCCTGTCCTATTAGAGGCGGAGGTAGAGACGGGGCCCGGGACGCCGGGCTTCGACCTTGTCGAATCGCTTGACTGCGCACGCATCATCCTTGCGCCGGTCGTGGAGCGGCAACGCGCACGCGCGGAGCAGAGCGCACTCGAGAAGAAGTTCTCTTCACGATCGTCCTCGTCCTCTTCTTCGCTCACCTCTGTGGGAGGCAACGGCAGCGGCAATAGTGCGGGTGAGAAGACGAAGAAGAAGCCTCTGCCGATCACTATCCCGCTGCACGGACCGCGCGTCGAAGTCGTGCTGGCGTGGCTGGCCGCGGTGTGGTTGGTGGAACTTGAGAGCGTGGCGTAAACGGAAAGCTGTTTGAGAGGGTAGGTGTAATGTGTCTCGTCATTTAACGCTCGTCTTGTTTTTAATGTTCGCTCGCACGTGTACGTGATTTGGGTGGAAATATACTGATAGTGTAGACGGCCGTTACCGTTACAAAGCGGATGATTATTGGAGTGTGGTTGGGGAGCAAGAGCGACTATGTTCACGCTTTAAATCTGATCAAATGAGCTTATATTCAAGGAATATTATTACTATCATTACAATACATGGCGAAGCTCGAAACCCTTTCGACAAATAAAACTTCACTAGACCGTCCAAGAACCCTGCGCGACCGAAGTGACGAAGAACAAATGATGACCTAAAACATTAGTACCATCGCACCCACCACAAAGAACATCGACAAAAGGAAAAGAAAAAGAATCACGAAGATCAGCTCTCCAAATCGTCTGCTGATCTCAAGGGCCCACCAAGAGGTAGACATCATCAAGGATCAGCAGAAGAAAAGCAAGAGTGATCCCCTGACAACGCAGGCCGGTAGTGCAGCGGCGGGGTCATCGCGTCCTCGGGTTGCAAGCAGAGCCCAAGGAACAGGGGCGGCAAAAATTAGATAACCAGTAATGGGGGCGGTGCCCCCATAATAGTGGTTAAACTATTAAGAACAGATACTACACTTGATCTAAGCCAAAAGGCCAGAGTGGTAAAGATTTCGGAGAGAGGGGAGTGCCCTTTTTATACGCAGGAGGGTTGCGCACGGACCATGCATTTTAAGCGCGCTTCGACTTGCAGTGCCGCGTCGTTCTGACTCATTTTAGTGGGCTGTCCATGCGTGATGCCATAGCCTTCGTGCGCAACAATAATACTTGACTTAGCAAGACGAAGGGCCGCCTGGACTAACTGCGGCGTACTGTCTGGTGCGCAATCGCCACTTTACTTGACGCTTGCACTGCCTGCGGAGGGAATGTGTTTTCCTTTTCCTAATTGTTACCAAAAGTACAGCCATAAGTATCAACGCCCCGTCTTCCTCTATATTTATAATTATTGCCGCTGGCACCATCCTGAAATCCGTGTGACCTGCTGCTCATGCATACTTCTTCACGTCCTCCGGTGTGGGCCCCACGGGCGCGCTCGATGCCGCGAGGTTGCACTGATGGAACGCGCGCACCTCGTCTGGTTTGAACGCGCCAACGACGGTGTGCAGCACGCCGCGGTTATGGAACAGCACGAGGTCCTTTTCCTTCCAGTCATGCGGGTATATCAACTAGTCTCACGCATCAACGATGAAAAAGAATATCAGGAAGAATGAGAAGACACACGCTCGGCGCGATGGCGGGACGCTGCATCCTGTACAGCAGGTCGCGCACCTCCTTGATGTCCTTGAGGTGGGCACCGTCAGGGTACAGCGCGCCCTCGCGCGACGCGCCTTCGGGCAGCGGGTCGACTAACAGCTCGTGCGCAGCACAAGGGTGCACTTGGAAGTGCAGCGCGCCCGTCACGGGGTTCTTCCACGTCTGCACGGGGCCATCAGAAACTTCGTCTCTTTTAACGCGCACATCTGCCGGCACACACGCACCACGGGGAACACCTTGATCTTGTCCTCCGTCCAGGGCGGGAGCTCGTCGAGGGGGAGCTCCTTCCCTTCGCTCTCGATCGCGAGGCCAGTGCTGTGCGCCGCAGCGGGGCCCATCCACACGTACGGGTGCGGGGCATAGCGCACGCGTGCGCGCACGGCGACGCTCTGCAGCGCGCGGGGAAGTATGTCGAACATGGTCTTGCCGGAGACGAATGCGGTCGTGCCGAGTGGGACGGGGAGCTCGTCGCCGGTGCCGTCGTCGTAGCGGCATACCTGCTGGGGGCCCTGTGGAACGCGCACGGCGTACAGTGTCGTCACTTTGGGCGGGGAGAGCTCGTACAGCGCAGCGTCGATGTGCCAGCGGTAGAAGCGCGTCGCGCCTTGGGCCTCGTCCTCGAGCGAGACGGTGGTCTTGTGGAAGGTACGGTGGGAGGGGTGCTTGAGCGGGGCGACCTCGAGACCCTCATGGTCGTACACGGTGCCGTTGCCGATTAACTGTACCTGCGGTACGCGAGGGATCGTCTTGAGGTCTGGATGTAGGATCGACTTTTTGGTCGACTGAGTCTTGTTGTTGCCGTGTCCGTATGACTCGGAAGTTGGGTCAAATGCCTGGACATGAGGGACAGCAGAGACATTGGGCGTCAGCGTTTAAGGAGGTCAAGTGATGGGGTCGCAGGATCTGAAGTGGCGGCGGCCGCAACCACACTTACCCTTGTCAAGGCATATTGTTGCTCAGGAGAAAAGTTGGCGTTTCGAAAAAGAAGAGCGTCGTGCTGGAAGGGGATAAGAATCAGGGACTGGGCTCAGGACAGTGTCAGGGTCGAACGCACGGTGTAGAGAAGCTGTTCGATCTCAACAAACTCGGCGGGAGATAAATTTCCGGGATCTACGCCGATGACTTCCCTGCCAAACTGTGTGAACTTGGTGGGATCGGCCGAAGGAGGGAGGGTGAGAGGAACAGTCTGGATAGGCATGGAATTGTACGTGTACGCCGCTGATAGATTATCAGAGCGTGGTCGTCTTATAGAAAACCGGAGATGTCCGTGTCGGACCACGTGCACGGTCACATGCCAGACGTCGTATCACATTCCCACGACACGCGACGCGTTTCCTCTCCAACCCCCCCCATGTACACCTCCAGCGCCGCCTCCAAAGCCAAGCGCCGCACACACGGCAGCGCGCACGCCACCGTACGCCCAGAACTCTCCGACGAGCAGAAGCAGGAGATCAAAGAGGCGTTTGAGCTCTTCGACACGGACAAGGACGGCGCGGTCGACTATCACGAACTCAAGGTCGCCATGCGCGCGCTCGGCTTTGACCTCAAGAAGGCCGAGGTGCTCAAGACGCTCCGTGACCACGACAAGACTGGCCATGGGCTCCTCGAGTATGATGACTTTGCTAAAATCAGTGCGTTTTAATATAATTCCTTTCTGGCGGAGGATGGACTCACGAACGAACGAATCCACAGTGACGGAAAGGATATTGGCGCGCGACCCCATGGACGAGATCCGGCGCGCATTCCAGCTGTTTGACGATGATAATACGGGAAAGATTTCCATACGCAACCTCCGGCGCGTCGCCAAAGAGATCGGAGACCGTCTCGAGGATGACGAGTTGTGCGTTTGCATCCCTTATCTTTTCCTTTTTTTTTTTCTGATGAATTAACGCGTGCGTTGGGGTGTAGACAAGCGATGATTGACGAGTTTGATCTCGACCAGGACGGCGAAATCAACGAGCAGGAGTTTATCAGCATCATGACTGACGAGGCATAGTTGTGGTTTACCACCATGTCGATATATGCTTTTGTTCATCACTCGGACATGTACACCATACAAAACCTTATATAAATATATATAAACCCCCTCGTATAACGTCGTCGATGAGACAGCAAGGGGCATCATCGTGTTATCATAACATAGCAAGTCGTAGAAAGACAACCGACACACGGCGCGCGGTGGCGAGCTCATAAGCGCCATAAGTAAGACTACAGCGATAGAATAGGGAATACACATGGATGGATACAGGACGAGCGGGGGGTTGAAGCAGTGGTAAAAGTACATGTGCGAGACGGGAGGAAACTCATTGTCCCAACGATACCAAACAAAAGGAAGAAAAAAAAAAAAAAACAATTGTGGCGTGGCGTTAAGGCATCGTGATCGTAAAAAGATAATTTTGGTCGTACGCGAAGCAGTGTAGGACGCGCTCAGCTGTCGTCGCCCATACTGGACAGCGCTTGACCCTTGTGCACACGCATGTGCTGTCCGAGGTTATCGTGACGACTGAAGTCCTTTCCGCATCCTTCGACAGGACACTTGTGCGCTGTGACATTGAATGATGAGCCCACGATTCAAAAAAAGGAGAAAAAAAGATAGAAACTCACGCTTCTCGTTGGTGTGGATCGACCGTACGTGCCGCTTCAGGTGTTCACCGCGGGCAAAGCACTTGTAACAGCCCTCGACGGCGCATCGGTACATCCGCATGTTCTTCTGCACGCCCCCTTGGACGATGAACACCGGTGCAGTTGGCACTCTGCGACCGCGCGACTTTTTCGTGAGGTTCGGGACTGGCACGGGAGCGCCAAGACGACACGATCGCGCAGCACGCACACTGCCGCTGCAGCTGCTCACGCTCACGCTACTCGTGCGGCGTGAACGGGTGCGCGGGAGGGACATGCGGGAAGGTACGAATTCCCCATCGTCGTCGCACTCGGGCACATCTGACGGATCGGCAGCTTCGCTCTCTCCCGACTCGCTCACGATGTCCTCGTCCGACTCGCCGGTCAGCCCTGGCGGGCTCGACGATCCCGGCATGCGGGGGAAGGGCACCGGGGCCGCAAAGGTGGGTGGTGAAGGTGGCATGACTTCGGATGGCTGCACGAAGACGGGGGCTGCGGAAGAACCTCCCAATGAGTGAGGCGCAGGAGGGGAAGATAGCATCTCTGGAGTCGGGTGAGATTGAGGCTGCGCAGCGAAAAGCTGTGCATCGATGACTGCGCTTGTCGTAGAATCATTGTAAAATGCGTAGTTCCCGCCAGGATCTGCGTAAAAGACGGGTTGGGGCACGGGTGGAGACTCGACCTTGAAGTCGGTCTTTGCCTCTGGCCAAGGCAACTGGCCCGGATTGAGAAAGGCGGCCTGGGCCAAGTCGAGATCCGTGAAGCTCACGCCAGAGCCGGTAGCAAACGTGATGTCAAAGGGATATTCGGGCTGGATGTCGGCAGTCATGGGGGGAGTGGTGTGGTACGAGTTCTCGGACGGACTGTAGACGAGAGGATATGTGGATGAAAGAGGGGATGCATGACGTGGATAAGAGACAGTGGGTTGAGCAGCAGGGGTCATGGTGGAGCGGTGTTGTGGAGAGTAGTAGGGAGGAGTATGGGGAACGTGGTGGTGGCGGTGGTGGTGGAGCGAAGGGGGGATTTGAGGGGGACGATTTGGCCTATAAGAGCGTGGATAGAGATCCATACTTGAAAGGAATGAAAAGGAAGATTGAGACTGATTTGGTATGAGAGGAGAGGACCGATATGCGATGCAGGCAGAATGTTGACGACGAAAGGCGGGGACTGGCCTTGGCTGGTGGGTTACAACTGTGGCCATTGTCTGCGGGTGGGCCTAGAGCTGAGTCTGAATCGAATTGGAGGAATGGCTGATAGCGGACTGGACGGATGCGGATGCGATCGTAACTAGTCGGCAAATGGAACGAAGAGTCGGGGTATCGAGGGTCGTCACAGATGAGAAATCGGATGAGACCAAGAATGGGAGGGGGCGAGTGAGAGCAGCCAGGAGAGACGAGAAAGCAGAATAGAAGAAGAATATATGCAGTGAAGAAGAAAGAAAAAGAAAAAGACCTCACTTTCTCGTTCTCGCTCTCTGGCTCTCACTCGAAACCCTGGCGTACTTGTACGAACAGCACAGCCCAGGGCCGGATCCCTCCGTCTTATATTCCAAATCGCTTTGTTTGTACCCCTGCCGTCCCCTTGGCGCACACCTGCCCTTTTCGGTCCTCAATCACTCACATCCCCATCACACCACACCTGTCCTACACGAGGCTACCAAACCTCTCCAATTGCACGAGGTTAACTTGTTATGTTCCGCCCTGCTATTCCATTTCCGGACCTCCACCACCCACCCACTAATCCACCCCCCCCCATCCCCCCGGCATCGCATCGGAACACTAAATCTATCCCTCCTTTCGGGTCCTCGATAAATGAAATTCGTTTATCTCCGATTTACGCGCTAATCCCTTTCCGGCTCCAAATCCCTCCAGGGCCCAATCACCAAAATCCCCTTCCTCCATGATCGTGCTTGCGATTCTCTTAATCGGTACATCCCTTGCCTCTTCCTTCCAACCGAAACCTCCTTTGCTTCTTTATACCTGTCACCTGCCATGTCCTGCCCTGCCCCGCGCCCCGCCTGCCCCACTCCCAAGCCATCCCTTCGAAAAGAAGAACCGAGAAGCCAAGGGGGGCCACCGCCGCCCACGCGCCTCTGATAGCGTGAACTCGAAGTGGCGTATTACCTGCCGGATCAGCCTTACCCCCATTACCGGCACAGAACAGCACCCGATCTCAGGGCTTACCCCGGATTCCTTTCTATCCTTCCAATGCACGTAGATATAGACCTAACGCAATCGACCGGGCGGATGTTCCCCAGGGGGAAGCGCAGAGTCAATATGCGTACCCTCAGGTACAGGGAGCAAGCCGTACAAAGTAAAGTCTACTCCAAGTGCACACGTGTGTACATGGACGTTCGAGAACGCCACCGAAAGAAACGCCAGAGAGTGCCCGGAAATCGAATCAGGCATTCAAAGATACCCGTCCCCGGTCGGTATTTCCTGAGGCATTTCGTCTTAATGCGCCATCGGATACAACGAGGCTTTTGGACCGTCTGCTGATTCGGTACGGCGCCCCGCTATCATCCGGTTTGGTCCTTTATAGAACTTTCTTCCTTTCGAAAAAGCGATGGGGGTGTGTGTCACGGTGTCAGCGAGGGTGCATTCCGTTTTCGCGGATCTCACATGAAATCTTTGCTTCCGAATCTGATCTCCGAGCCCTCGAGCCTCTCCACACTGCACGCACAACGGTCACGAGGGCCTTTAATGCCGCCGCCTCTCTCTACACACTACACATAACACACTTCATACATACACACTCCGTATATAATCGATGCGGCGCCCCTTCCTTCTCCGTATGTCTCTTCGTCTTCCATTCTTGCCACTTGCTACCGCGCTCCGCAGTCCCCACACTGAGTAAGCAGTCACATGTCACTCGCCTAATCAAACCCCCGAAAGCCTGGTGGCGCTCGAGCCCTGACTCCGACTCCAATTCAATTAATAATCATCTCACCGAAATCACGTCAAATAATTACAATCTAATGTAACGGTCCTCGTATCTTCTTGCTTTTATGTAACTTTCTACGTTTTCTCCATTTCATTTCATGTATTTGGGGACGAAACGCATGTGGGCAAATACATTACCATGTTTACCAGTTCCCAAAAAAAAAAAAAAGGGCACTGCGCGGCACGGCGGCACCTGCGCACTTTCATTCGTAGAGTCAAGCTGACTCCGTGCCCTGCGCAACACACAGCCACCCACTCCACCTACTCCATACACACACACCTTCCATTTCTTCTTCACATGCAAGACTGACTGAAACTGGTTTGCTGCGGCTACGGCCGCAAGCTGCTCCATGGGGGAGGAAAAAAGATAACGAATCGTGAAACGGCAACGAAAACACATATCTTGATTTACCGGAAAGGCACGTCCATGTCATGTGGCCCTCCGAACCTCGGCTGTCTGTCCATCTATACAGCGGCACGTACCCTGCCTGGCTTCTCCAAGAGTGGTCAAAGCCATTGAAAAAAAAAAGCAACACCTCCACCCATACCATACGCGCGCGCTCTTTTTTTTTTTTTATGATTGATTGATAGTTCGGCTCTACATTGACCCGCCCGGTGTTTGCGCCGTTATGTTGCACTGTAGCGGGGCCGTTGGTGCGTGGTACATGGAACGTGGGTCGTTTGGTACGTGCCTACCGCTGGGCGGTCAAATTTTCTTTGCCTTAATTGGCGTCGTTTGTATCAGCTGAGGACGAACACGAAGCCAAGAAGTCAGGGCGTTTTGCTACATGTTCCGTTTTTTGTTTGCAAATTTCCTTCTGCCATCACCGCCACCACTGCCCGTCTCATCGTGTTGATCACCATCTCATTCTCTTCTTTTCCATTCCATTCCATTGCATTTTTTTTCGAGCAATCAGCGAGGCTACGGCACTGTGTCGGTGGTTTGTGATGTCCGACACACGAGCGCGCGCTTTTCTTGTCGGAGCGCGTTGGGGGGGGGTGGGTGTAAATCTGATTATCCCGTCCTGACCCTCTCACCCCAATGTGATTCTTTCTTTCGCGATCCGACGCTTTTTAGAACACACACACTATCGTTCAAGCTCACCAACCTCCGTGACCCTGCTTCTCTTTAATGAAAAGGAAGATCGCGCGAAGGAAACAACCAGCGGAACAAAAGAGACACCATGCGGCTCGGATCGGGGGGTCACGAGGTGTGTAGCCCATTCGCTCGCGCGACAACGAGGCATAGATGGAGGGCCGAGAGGGCCTAGGGCCCTGTTAGTGAGCCGTAATAGACGCGCGCGTAAGAGAAGCGCGAGAGCCAGATTCGAGGGGAGGGAGGCATTGTCTTGGAGCCGATCGTGGAGATCGTGGAGCAGGCACGCGCGCCGTCCGATGTTCTAGATTCGGCGTAGACCCACGACGAGACCAGAACCAGGTTGGCAGTGTGTACGACACGCGATACGCTAAATTAAACAGGATTTCAACCAACGACAGATCCAATTCAGATCGATGCCCCTTCTGTCTATCCAATCCATACAGCACTGCTAGAGTATACGGGAAATTCTACAAACGAAGTCACACAAACTTCGACCCTGCGCAGTGTGCTAAGAAATTGGCCGGAGAGTGACTTACGACTGCTAGTTTCGTGCCATTCGTTGTTTTGATCTGATTGGTAGAGGTGATACATGGGTCTGGTCACAAGGTAAAAAATATATATATATTTCAATCCGTCAGTGTGGCGACGGCCAAGTCTGTTTGTCGAGTGCGCGCGCAGCACGGTAGCCAGCAGGAGATACGTGAGGCAGAGAAAGGTGTTAGGTGTGGGGGAGGGGAGGCATGAACGGGCATAAGGCCGGTATAGCAAGCAGGACAGGAGCAGGGACTTGGCAAGGAGGCGAGGAAGGGGAAGCAAGGAAGGAGAGAGGGCAGGGCATTGCTGCCGACGACATCCGCGAATCATGCCCAAATCCGTGCGTGCTGTTCAACTGGCGCAACGTGTCGAACGACCAAATACAACACCAGTTGGTGTTAGTTAGTGAGAGGCCATTTCGCCCCTCCCCACGTGTCAGGCAAGTTTTGATGGGTGGAGGAGAGGGCGCGTTTTTTGTTTTTTTGTGGCGCTTTGGAACGAACGTTCGTATGTATGCCTTGTGGCATGCGTGTACTATACTAGAGCTAGCCGATCACGGGGAGGCAGCGCGTGAACCAGTCAGTCCAATCACCAACCGCCGGAACCAGCGACTCGGACGAGTCATGGATGGGGTGGACCTCGTGCTCGTGCAAACCCACAAAAGCGCACGCAGTCATGGGTGTCGCGTGTCGCCTCGACCCCCGAATCGCAGGGCCCGGCACAATATATAGCGAATTTGCCCTGAAGCGAGGCGAGAAACCAGGCGTGAAAACAATCACAATCGGCTAGGGAGTCGTGGGTGTTGGAAAGAGGAATGGAGGGGACGTTTCAGTGAGGTGTGAAGTCAGTTCGTGGGTCGTGTGACGGGGGGAAGGAGCTTTTTGAACAACGGGACGGTGCATGTGCACCCACGCGGCAACCCAAGTTCCAAAGTCCGCCAAGCGGGTAATAGACATATATACAGACCGACGGACCAGATGCGGCAGTCGTACTGCAATGTGCTAAGTCTGAGGACGTTTTACGGCAGCCAGAGAGTCCTGAGGTGCCGCGCGCAGCGAAGAAGGGAAGGAGAAGGATTGGAGTAGCAGCAGGTCTGCACTGCCGCCGCCTTCCAAGGGTGATCGATCGTTGGGTGGGCAGAATGTCCCGGGCAAGCGAGAAAGAGAACGCGAGACGAGAGTGTATGAAAGTTGCTGCTGGATTGGGAAAAAGGACTGATCGAGTGGCGCGCGCTTGTCCGAGCTGAGTCTCACTCATCCCATGCAATAAACCCGGACATGATGCGCATGCAACACGCCCCCCCACGTTCATATGCTTCTGGGGAATGGAAATAAAAAAAATATCATATCAACTGTCGCACACGTCTTTCACACACACAGCGAAAACAGCTCAAACCACTCGAGATCGCGCACATCACCGGGCGTGAATTGCGTGACCTTGGGGCCAGCCGGCGGCCCACGCGACTTACAGTACTCTGCATTCAGAGTCTGGACCTGTGCTGTGTAAGTGAGCACATGTGCGGCTAGATTGGGAAAGGAAAGAGGACTCGGCAGTCAGAGGGAGTCAAAAGACCGGCGCTTACGGTCCCTCGTCAACAACACACACAACTCTGTCACTTGTATCACTCTGGCAAAAGGGCCCGGGCTATATTTACGAACGCCAACGAACGGGACAGCATCCTTTCGTTTCGAGGTCATCATCATCATGTGCACATGAGGCTAACTAGTGTGTGTGTGTGTGAGAGTGGAAGAGTTCACAATTGGACAACACCACTGGCATCATCTCTTGGACAGTCACTGGCACGCCGGCCCCGTGGCACGCCCTGCACGTCCAAGAAGGCAAAACATCCGCACAGCGCGACTGACTCGGGTATGCACGCATTTCAAAGGCATTCATTTTTCTGTGCGATCGTTATCCCGCCGTCCTCCGTCTCCGTCCTCCGTCTGCAATGCGCGCGATGCCCCATCGCAATCGCATCGCAATTTTGCACAAACACGTGCTTCCTCTCCTGATGATCCTCCGCTTGGGGAGGCTTGCTTGCGGCACGGCAATGGCCTGAGGAATGATCGGCTCCATGCCAGGACGTCAGTAAAAGCTTGGAAATTTAGCATTGCGTTATTGGCGTGTAACATAACATACGCGCCGTCGAGGCTGAAGCCCCTCCCCCCCTCTTTGGATGACTTGTGGGCTTGGCTTGTGTCTTCATGACTAGGGTACTTACTACTTTCAAAAAAAAAAAAAAACACATGCCATGGACCCTGGGCCCGATGGACGGAACCGAACGAAATGCGCCGATCGTCGATTTGCAAGACGATAGATGTAGCACGGGATGGTCCCTTAGTACGGGCTAAGTCCAGAGTAGGCAACTCCCCGCCACGGCGTGGGCGCACGAGCGGATCCCCGTGCCAAGGCCATAGTCAAGAGGCTGGCCAGGGTCTAAGCGCACCCCCCGTTTTTGTTTGGACATGGTACCCTGGCGGAAGGGCCTTGTATCGTATATAGACGCTGTAGATGTGGAGACCTGTGACTGGGCGGAGGCAGATCCCCCTGTAACGCAGAACTTCCGAAATTGGCTCCAGGTCGGCACCGTAGGCACTGTGATGGTTGGTCATTTTTGTAGGACTCAAAAAAACCTTTGAAGCTGAAAGGGCAAATTGACGATCCGGGTCCCAAATGCATGTCATGGTGTTAAGGGTGTTGCGGTAGACAGACGCGCATCACGTAACGGAGAGGACGATTGTCAGGGTACTTACAGCTTAATGACGACCTGACCACCATAGGCCGAGTCTCATACAGCCTGCAGTCTCAACGGGATGATGCATCTTTGCCTAGTCGGTTTCCGATCCTGGTTCTATAGAAGCGTTCGAAAGGCGTGCACTTTGTGAAAGAAAAAAAAAAGTACATGGGTAGAAGTGGTAGTGGTTGTGCGTAACCAAGGGCGTCAAGGCCAAGTGCGTGTTGCGTTTGACACCCCCATATCACGAGGCGCTCACCTCACCTCGACGACCTTCGCTTCTCGAGCAGCTCAAATTCCCTCCGCGCCATCTCCACCGCGCCCTCAATGACCCGCAACACGGGGGGCAGCACGCCGTACGCGGCGGCTACGAGCACGACGAGCAGCGTCGCGGCTACGGGTAGCACGGACGGCGGGAGGACGCCAAGTACGAGCGGCTCGAGACGCACGACGAGCGGCACGCGCTGCTGCTGCTGCTGCTGCGCCGTTGACAGCGCGGGGACGCGCACGCCCTCTTCTGTGAGGCGGATGCGTGCGAGGTGGAGCCGTGAGGTAGTGCGGGCAGATGCAGATGCAGGTGCGGGCGGCGGGGGGTGTAAGCTGAGAGCGACCGCTGCGGGGTGCTGGTGCCATGTGGAGGGGGGAGGGGGTAAGTACTGCGTGGGTGGGAGGCGGGGGTTGACTCACGGATGCGGGCCAGGATACCCTCAGTGTGAACCGGTCGTAGTGGGTCCACGCGCCGTTGTGGTCGAGGTCGAGCGCGAGCCAGAGGTCGTGGGGACATTCGCCCGGAGCATCGTCGTCCTTGCAGTGAGCGTGGAGTGGAGCTGGGGGAATATCCCGCACGAAGATCCCGTCTGTGGTGCCAGCATGGAGGACGGTCCTACGGAAAAAGCGAGGTCAAATAGAAGAATGTCAGGATAAAGCTTATTATTTTACCAGTTCTGTGGAAGAGGGGCTACGGGGATTGCGTGCCCCGCTGGAAAGTTGATGATTTGGGTGTTGGCCAGAGTTGGGGGCGGGCAATGGCCCAGGATTAGGAGCCCGAGTGCGAAGGTCAGGACAAGGCCAGGCATGCCACCTGTTGCTGTGCTGCTCCCTTATTCGTCAGTACTGCCATCAAACTCCAAACCCCTAGGATCGTACTCCTCCAGTAACCGAACTCTGGCACCAAAGTCGTCTCCGTATACCACATGCATCTCCATGTGCCCGGATTCGCCCTATGGCTACAGCAAGTCCCGCATCTGGGCCAGTAGTTACTTCCTGGGCCTTGGATGCCGCGCACACGGATCGCAAATATCTTTTCATCATCAAAGAATCCTTGATTTTTGAACCAGAATAGTACATAGATGACTGGAGTGCTACCCAAAAAAAAAACCTATCGTAAATCAGACCTTCTCCTTCACGTCCGACATGTTGTCGTTTTCCGTGCTCTCCGCGGGCGCGCTCTGCGCCGCGACATCGCTCACGAACACCGTCTTCTCCTCCGTGTATGACGTGTCCTTGATGCCCCAGATGACGATACCCGCGAGCGGGAACGAGACGAGCATCAAACACCAACTCGCCAGGAGCTCGTTCAGGAACGGCGTCGACGTCGCGTCCATCCCGAACGAGCCCGCGCCGCCCGCAGACTGAATCGCCTTGTAGAAGCCCGTGAAGCGCGCGAGCGTGAACGGGTCGTTCGAGATCGCGCCCATGATCCAATACGCGAGTGCCTGGTAGCACGCGTCGCCGAAAAAGACTAGTGTATCCGCCCGCTTCTCGTCAGCAAATCGCGTTCTCATAGCAAGTTAGGGTACGGGAAACTCACAGAAAAAGTAGAGCGCGCCTTTGGCGTGGTACCGGCTATCGGTATAGTGCAACTTCGTCCGTGGCGAGCGATCAAACTTGACCTGCCATGCGAGCGCACAGGACCAGACGACAATGGTAAGGGATGAGACGAACGCCAAGCCGACAAAGCCACGCGTCCGCCGTCTGTAGGGGAGGCCGTCGAGGACGAAGAAGCCGATAATCAAAGCACCGATCATGGCGCCGGCACCTTCGAGGGTAGCATTTAACGCTCCTAGAAAAAAAAACTTACGGTTAGAATACGAAAAAGCTGCGTACGTGTAACGCACGGGTTGGTCCGTCAAAGTAATACGCGTTGAGTGCTCCTTGGTATGCATAAAAGTAGTTGCTTGCGAAGAACATGGGTATCAACAAGATGATGCGCTTATCCTTAAGCACTTTGATAAAGTTGGTGAGCTCCTCGCTCGCGGTCGAGGATGCCTGGACCTTCACGAGGGTGCCGTCAGCGCGTATGATCGCGCTAGGAGGGAGGATGAGTAGTGTCGATGCCGTGCCAATAAACATGATGATGATGAATGCCTAAGTTGGCCGGAGAATGAGGAACTCGAGGACACGCGCAAATGAAAAGGAAACTGCACCAGGTATGTCGCGGTTGACACGTCGCTGAGCTTTCCAGAGCGGATGTTGATGGCCAGAGCGATGACCGAGCCAATGAACGAACCAAACTGGAAGATGGCCCAAAAGACGCCGAACGCCTTGCCCTTGTCTTTTTCGAGCGGATAGCTCATCATGATTGCACCCTGCGCGGACCACAACAGGGCCGCGGACACGCCGAGCACCCCACCGGCAAAGATGACGAACCATCGCGTTCCTTGTGTTTGGAAACTAGGCGCATACACCCACTGAGCGTGGATCCAGAGTGGGTTACGCGAGGTTAAACGAAACTCACCACCACAAGGACCCAACGTAGAGCGAGTAACCAAGGGACCCGATGGAGAGGGTAAGGCGGGGACCGAGGACTAATAGTACACAATGAAGATAGGCCGAAACATCGGATCAAAGAAGAGCTCACGGTTGTTAATCCCTCCCGAAACAAGACCAGTGAGAGCGAACATCCCATAGAGGACACCGTTTGCAGTGTCCACAAGGGCGGTATCTTGGAGGCCACCGGCGCCGAGGTTAGAAACGGCGCTGAACATGCCGACGGTCGCGAAACAGGTAATCCCTGGGTACAGTAAAGCCTGGTGAGCGCCGAGTCGGAGAGGACGTGTACGGATACAGACCGACTAGGACAACCTGAGTCATGGGGGATCTGATAGTGCACCATTGAAGGAGGATCAATACGGGTGAACAACGGAGGGGCCACGCGGAACAGACCTATACCATGCTGGGAGTGGGAGCGGCATCGTGAAGAGCTCGAACCGGGAAGCAGGGGCAAGAACGCTAGCGAGGTTGGTGGAATTTCGAGGACGGGGTAGCTCTTATATGAAGAAGAAATCGCCATGAAACGCGACGAAAGTTTGGAGCACACGGTTTGATATCACCGCGGCGACCTCATGGACACTCGGTCTTCTTTTCCTTAAGGGTCCGTGACCTGATCGTTCTGTTTATGTAACTAGCTCCCCAATCCTCTCGGGAAGCCCTCTCAAAACCCACCCACGTCCCGCATGCTTTCGGAATCAAGTGTGTCGCCACAAGGCAAGGAAAGAAAGGAAGACTCTGTCCAAGGTCGAAGCTACTTGGTGAGTAACTCGGCGACAAGTTGTAGGCGGATAGGCGGGCCGACTGAGGTGGTGGTGACTCACATGACAGGCGAACGCATGGCACCCGGCTCATTTCGTTCATCATCGTCATCAATCTCTCTCGTTAGTTTATCTCAGCGCTATTAGAGTTCGGCTATCCATGCTGGAAACCAACAGAGCAAATCGAATTGGCGTAGTAAGATACAGACTCGGATAAGACGCCATTCTACCAATCCCCAGCGCGTAACGTCTCGGTGCTCTTACACAGTACGTAAATATGCTTCCTCCCATCCCTCTACAGAGAAATATAGTAGCGCAAAAAGGAAGATAAATAGAAGCAACGGACTAGAATGGCCAATATTTATCGTAGCTGCGATGTGTCAAGGGTTAGTCAATGTCCACCCGGCGAACCAAAAAAAAAAAGCGGTGGGCGAAGTGAGGCCATCAGTCATATAGTAAGTGTAGCTGGCGATGCTTCGTCCCGTGTCAAGCTGTCAAGAGCTGACCACATCTGTCGTCATAGTAGCCGTCATAGGCGTGCCACTCATGGCCTCCCTATCGCAGGCGTGGTGGTCGAAGCAACCTCGGGCTTGTTCGTCCCCAGTGATTGGCTCCGCTTCTCCTAACTGCTTCTCCTGTCGCGGATGTGGCACCGCGCCACATACCCAAACATGAACACAGGGACGCCTTTTCTTTCTTCTCCTTTGTCTTCTTGGTATCGTGTCGGGCACAATAATCCCCTCATTTGGCAAACGTCTTCTTAGGTGGTGGCGGCCGCGTGCACGCGCTGATGCTGCAGGAGGTTGTCGCGGCGCGCAAACGTCTTGCCACACCCGCACGCGAACGCTATCAACGCAACGATCGGTTCAGCGAGTGTCCGCACATACCCATGGGGGGAAGAACGGGGAACGTACGCTTCTCGTAGGTGTGCAGCGATAGCACGTGCCGCTTCAGGTGCTCCGCGCGCGCAAAACTCTTCGAGCACCCTGGCACCCCGCAGACGTGCGCGCGTCCCCGCGCCTCGGTCGGCTCGGGCACACGCCGTCCGCGGCTCTTCTTAATGAGATGTGGGACAGGAACGGGTGGCGGGATGCGCCCGCGCCGTACCGCGCCGGAGCGGGGCGTCTTCGGCGGCGCCGGCGGTGGTGGCGTCGATCTGGTCACGGGTCCGGCAGCTGGGGGCGCCGGGACAGCTAACGCGCCTTCTTCCTCTTCGGACGTGGACTCGCCTTTGACCGTCGCACAAGCTGCGTCGGCGTCGGCGTCGTGCTTTTCTTGCTGGCATTGGTACGTCACCTGTTCGGTGTACAAGGGACACTTGCGGCGCAGTCGCGCAGGAATGCGGGTCGGGCTCCACGGAGGGACCAGGGCAAGGGCTGGTATCAAGGAGGAGGAGGAAGGTTTTGATGGTGACGGCGGTGATGATGACGGTGATGACGTATACAGAGTAGTCTCGTCCGTCGCTTCGGCGGACGAGGTGCGGGAGGACGCGGTGCGCCCCGCGGAGGAAGAAGCAGTGGATGAATCTCGGGTCGTCTCGGTTGCATCACCACTGAGCTTCTTCTCTGCGCGTAGATGCGAATCGGGGAGGTCGATCAAGGCTGCGGTAACTTTAGGGATGTCGGTGGTCTCGGAGGATCGGAATGAGGTTTTCACAGTGCTATAGTCGGACATTGGGGAAAAAAATAAAAATAAAAACAAGCGAGCAAGCTAGCTAGAAAGGGTCGAGGCCTTGTTTCAGTTGGTTAGAACATATTTTTAGGAATTGCGGGATTTTGATGGTAATAGATGGTAGGCAGGGTTCTTCTGGTCTAGCCGGTGCAACTCAATCTGTGACAAGCTGGTACAGTAAGGGAAGATGTTACACATCCGGAAACGGCTTGGCTCACCAATGTGCTAGTTTTGTGTAAGAGTGACTCTTCGAAGAACGCTATCTTCTCATTTACCCCTGGATAGGCAGTGGTGGTGACTTAGACTGTTCCGAGTCGCGCTGTGCGACCGCGTGCGGACTTTGGCGAGGGGGTCCGGAAGCAGAAAAAAAAAAAAGTTGCCTGCCTCCCCTTCGGGTTTTCAAAAACCCCACCCGAACCCTGAACCAATAATCGAAAGCGGGGTTTTGTCAAAGGATGAATGTAGAACTTCGGGTCGACGATGGGGCAGCCCAACCCTTCATTGAACTCTATCAATGGACGGTCGGTGTTCTTGACGGGTCGTAAACTGTAGGGATGTTGTGTTGCTCGCCCACACACAACCGATTTGTTTTTGCAATCGCCGCGTGCAGAGACAAAGGTATAAATAAAGAAAACTTTTTTTTTTTCTCGTGATGCGGTGATGTGATTGGGGCAAAGGCTAGGCCCGGACGGCCCGATTCCGTTGTGGCCATATGGTGGCCCGGACGAGCCCCGAGCGATAAGTGCTACCTACCCTTGCGAGGGTCGAGAGTCGTGCGATAAGTTTCCGCCGCATCTTCCAGTGGGGTTCGGTCTCGCGGGCCCTCTTGCGCGTTTCTGCTTCGCGTTGCGCCACCGTGACATCCGTCGCTCCTCAAACCGGCCGCCGTTGCGTCTGTCTTCACTAAAAGTCCTCGCCCGAATATACGGCCGGTTAATAGGGTACGAGACACGAGTATTCGCTTTGATGTCCACGTGCTGTGCTTATGTGTCCGTGTACAGGATGTGTCTCGTGTGATGGTATGCTCACGCATCAATGTTTTGATCAAGTGGCCGTTGGATGTCAGGATGGTGCAGCGTGCGGCCCCTACGTTACCATTACGGTTGGAATGACTTTGCACTCTTCGAGGCGCTTTTTCCCGCGCGCGCCTTCCCCGCTTTCAGTTAGCATTTAGGGCGCACTTCTTTATACATTTCGGTGAAGATAGGTGTGCTAGATAGAACAGTTTCTTTTTTACGATTGAGGCAACGATTTGCAACGAATGGAAGCCGATTTCATTTTGTTGATGATAAGGACAAGCGCGTTGTGGATCATGTGGCTTGGCTCGGACCCATATGCAAACAACTATGATCCACGAGGAAATCAAGGCGCGCGTTTCATCTTGAAGATCACCAATGCACCAATGTCCGTACTTGGCTCATCACCAGGAATACCCCGACTCATATCTGACGGAAGCGAGACCTGGTGAGTCGCCGCGTGTTCTGCTGTATCGCGCGAAGCAGGGCGTCAGGTTTGTTTACCATTTAATCTCCGTCCGTCCTTCGACTTCTCCTGCAAGATAGGCGCATCTGGGCTCTGAATTTCAGTAGGCGGGAGGTAGGTGTTCGCTGCGAGCACGTAAATCGCACTCCAAGAGCTCCCTAGACCATGGGCATCCCAAACGAGTGGATGTCTGAGGCGCAATCAGACAATCGCAGAATTCCAGGCGCACGGAAATTGGAGGGTGCCCGGGAATGTGGCTGGACGAGAGCGCTCAATGTAACCTTCAAGGATACTGTACTGAACTGTAACAGGGACGATCGTCCTAAGGAGCTTTCTGAGGCGCAGTTGCTGATTGATTGATAGCAGGGAGCACCTCTCGTCCAATCATAGAGCAAGCACGATGTGGGGGAGATAGGCGGGGTAGAAAACGGTCAAAGTCAGATCTCTTTTGGGCATGGCCAGCTATCAGTGGGGTAGACAGATGCCGCAGGGGTCACCTGTTGGATCCGCCAAGAAAACACAGGCACCATAGGCACGAAGACACAAACATGCTAGAACGCGGTCTGATGACCCCCATTTCATGTCGATAGCCCAGCACGCATCGGATGCCCAGGGGGGTTACCGGGCATCTCGGTCTGTGCATCGTCAAGAAGAGGAAGAATTGGAGGGTACACGCGAATGCAATGCTTCCTTTCGTCGCTCGTATGGCCACCGACAGAATTAAAAGCAATGCACACAATCAGGCGCCTGGGGCGCATACAGAGCGCTCGTGAAACAGAGGCCGAAGAGGCCGAGAGATCAGACAGGCACCTGTGCAAGAGTCCTCTATCGACCATCTGCCTGGTCCATTGGGGTTGGGCGGTGACAGCCATAATTCGTCCTACTGTAGCATCTGATTATCAGGAAAGATTGGAGAGACGGCCAGCGCACATCTGGCGCGCATTTGCAGAACAACGCGCTGGTACCAAAAAAATCTCAAAAAGTGGGTGATAGAGTAAATTCCAGGACGTCGTACAGCCCGCCCTGATTTAACTGCACTGGTTCTGAAATGCGCTGCGCTGGACTTGCGGTGAACAGGTTGAAGCCGAGAACTTGGCGTCTCGTGCCAACGAGTGCCCGCACGGGCCACGCGTGCACGTTGGGTGGTCCGTGCGCAAGCCCCCGGCACTATATAATCCTCGCACCCCTCTTTCCGAAATCCTTACCACTCTGGCCTTTTGGCTTAGATCAAGTGTAGTATCTGTTCTTAATAGTTTAACCACTATTATGGGGGCACCGCCCCCATTACTGGTTATCTAATTTTTGCCGCCCCTGTTCTCTGGGCTCTGCTTGCAACCCTGGGACGCGATGACCTTGCCGTTGCACTACTGGCCTGTGTCGTCAGGGGACCACCCTTGCTTTCCTTTGCTATTCTTGTCGATGTCCACCTTTCGGGGGACACTTGAGACGAGCAAATGATCGAAGGATTGGTCCCTCTTGTTGTGACTTCGTCGGTCTATTTCGTCTGTTTTTACTGGTACGTGTTTTGTGGTTGAAGGTGCATAGGAATACTTTCGATTTCTTTTTGTTCTCGTTTGTTTGAGTGTAATTTACGCTATTCCGAAGTATCGCACCAGGATGAGAAATCCTTTGACATTGGCGAGTCATCGTCCGATATAGCATCGTTTCTCGAATGCGTTCTTCACCGAAGCCGGACAAAGCTGTGCATGCCGCGCTCCACTCGCATCTGCTAAGTTACGACCACAGTATTGGATCGATTTCGGCTATAAGATTTCCCCGATATCTTGCGCCATGTTTCGTGACTTCACCTGTCAATCACCTGGCGATTGTCCATGCCAGATCGCTAGTCTCAAAGCATTTACTATGTATCACGGTGACTACCCATTTCTTTCTCTATTTGCGTCAAGATTTGCGTACTACTTGTACTACCCAAGCGGTCCTTATTCGAGCGCTCTCCACGTGATGTGTAATAAGCTCGTTTACAGAGTCGGAATCGAGTCGGAAAGGCAATGAACAGATAGAGTATGTCAATCAATCAACTATGGTATTCTCGAATGTGCTGGCGCTTGAAACGACGAGCATGGAAGGTGACAGAGGAGGAGCCATCACGTGGAGGCTGACTGATGCTGACCGAGAAATTATGATTAGATGAGCCGATAAAATGAGTGGGGCTCTCGTATAAAGCAGCCCAGGATCGTGCGAGGAATCTAAAGCCTTTTTTTTTTTCCCACTCCAGCGGTTCACCCATACCCGTATAACGTAGACATCGAGATGTCCGTCAAAGAGATCACCTCATACGCCGAGTTTCAGCAAATCGTGCGTAGTTGTGCCTGCCGCCTCTGCGATTCCGTTCGTTGGCTGATTAACGGCACAGATCAAATCGGGCAAAGCTGTCGCCATCGACTTTTGGGCGACGTGGTGTGGCCCGTGCAGAGTCATCTCGCCAGTCTTTGAACAACTCGCAAATCACTCTGATTACGCCGGGATTGAGTTCTACAAGGTCGATGTTGACCAACAAGCCGACATCGCGGCAGAGGTTGGCATTCGCGCCGTACGTCTACCCTTCCCGCCAACTTTTCGTCACGTAACAAGGAGAGCTAATTGGTTTTCAGATGCCTACATTCATAGTATTCAAGGACGGAAATAAGGTTGATGAACTTGTTGGTGCTGTCCCGGCCGGGCTTCAGGTATGCGTCATTGATTGTTGGGGTAACACCGCATGGTCGCTGATAAGAAATCTGTAGGCATTGGTCGCGAAGGCGAAGTCCCTCGTATAAGCGGGTGGACTCGACTCGAAAGCTCTGACATTGTAATCTGATTGTCTCATTCCCCCGATGTATGATATTCTAATACGACGGAACATGAGTCTACTGTACATGTGGGTCGACCGCGTGCGAGATACGGTACTAGTGATTTTTGGGAAAGCAAGCGCAGCGGGAAACCATGGGTGTATCAGACAAGTCTCAGCTATCCGCGACCATGGCACGAGAATGACACCGTCGGGCTCACCGACGCTGTCCAGACCACTATGCTTCATTTGACAAACACCACTTATGCATTCGACCGATTTCGTTATCGAATAAACCATTCTTCTTGAGGTGAAGGACTCTGCTTACTCGAAGTAATGATCTGGTCGATCGGGCAAATTGACAGTAGCGAGCCTTCGAAATCTGCCTGTCCACAGAAGGCGCTGAGTTCTTTCGGCGAGAGTAAATTAATTATCAATGAGTGTGCGATGATAGGGGGCCTGGTCGACGATCAGGTTGTCCTGAATGAAGAAGTGTGCCCGAATGCTGTATATTTCCGAGGCTTTGAATACATGCAGATTAGTATCTAAGACGCAGGTCTTATAGGTAGTTGTGAGGGGAGAGTAGTTGATTGGGGAACGAGGAGAGGCGGCACTCGAGACAGGACGTGAAGACGAGAAGGAGAACAAATACACTATTGCGATGGCGGGATGGCGGTAGTGCAAAAGCGCAACGAAGGGGGAACTGCCAACATGTGGTGGACGAGAGACTCGCTTGTGGACATCGATGGTCACGGTCACGGTCACGAGTACAGTACTGTAATGGCGACTTTCATCGCGACGTCGAGTTCGCCTGATCCTCCAGACGACAAGACCCCATTCTGTGGGATGTCCGTATTTCACTAATTTTATTTCGAACGCAATGCTGATGCCGTGGCCGAGAGCAGATGTCGCCGACAGTTCTCTCGGTACACGGCAATGAACTGATAGAGTATGTCAATCAATCAACCGTGGCATTCTCGAATGTGCTGGCGCTTGTAACGATGGGCATGGAATGACAGAGGTGATGCCATCACATGGAAGCTGTCTGATGTTGACCGACATATTATGATTAGATGAGCCGATAAATCAGTGGGGTCTCGTATAAAGCGGCCCACGACTGTGCAGGAAATCTAAAGCCTTTTTTTTCCCATTCCAGCAGTTCACCCATACCTGTATAACGTAGACATCTCGAGATGTCGGTCAAAGAGATCACCTCATACGCCGAGTTTAAGCAAATCGTGCGTAGTTGTGCCTGCCGCCTCTGCGATTCCGTTCGTTGGCTGATTAACGGCACAGATCAAATCGGGCAAAGCTGTCATCATCGACTTTTGGGCGACGTGGTGTGGCCCGTGCAGAATCATCTCGCCAGTCTTTAAACAACTCGCAGAACATCCCGAGAACGCCGGAGTTGGGTTCTACAAGGTCGATGTTGACCAACACCCCGATATCGCGCAAGAGGTTGGCGTTCGCTCCGTACGTTTACCCTTCTCACCAACTTTTTGTCACGTAACAAGGAGAGTTAATTGGTTTTCAGATGCCTACATTCATATTATTCAAGGACGGAGAGAAGGTTAAGGAGCTTGTTGGTGCTGACCCGACCAAGCTTAAGGTATGCGTCATTGGTTGTTGGGGTAACACCGCATGGTCGCTGATAAGAAATCTGTAGGCATTGGCCTCGGAAGCGTAGTCCGCCGTATAAGCGGGTGGATTGGACTCGAAAGCTCTGACATTGTAATCTGTTGGTCTCATTTCCCCGATGTATGATATTCTAATACGACGGAACATGAGTTCACTGTACATGTGGGTCGACCGCGTGCGACATATGGTACTAGTGATTTTTGGGAAAACAAGCGCAGCGGGAAACCATTGGTGTACATGGGACTTGGCGACCGAGGCCTGCACACGCGACCCCCCTGACGGGCTTAATCTCGACAATTCTGCAGCATTCCAAAAGGCTCAAGCACGCAAGCTCACCTTCCACGGCTGGAACGCGGCCTGGCACGAAGCGTGGCTTATCCCTCAATTCCGCCGCAATGTGGTTGGGGAACCACTCTCCTTCACTCACACTCATTCCGACGTTCACCCCCCAACCCCACCGAACCCCACCCACTCTGGTTGCAGGTCACAGCAGTGGAAAAAGAACCCTTGGGCTGTCGTCGCGCCAAGCACACCAGGCGGAGCACATCCACCCTCATGCAGGTTGCCACGGACCACGCCTTCACGGGCACGTATGTCCAACGCTTCCACACTAACGACCCCCCCAAGAACGCGTCTTGCCCTTGCAGCGCGACTCTCCGGACCGCGGAGCATATCATCCTCCACTGCTTGCGTTACCTACGTGACCGTATCGACACCGCCATCCTCCAGTTTGCGGTTCCCCCAACGCCCCCTCTTTACCCACACTCTCTCCTTCTATCCAAGAAGCGGGGCGTCGCTAAGCTCCTTAACTTCTTCGACCAGACTCAAACGCTCTCCAAGCCAGAATCCGGTCTCCCTATACCCGTGCCCCCTGAGCCTGACTAGGTAGGTGCACACTGAGGTTTGGTTTCCTCCATGGTCTTCTTTGCTTTGACTATCTAATCGGCGGCTCCCCCGCATATACTATTCCCCTGCGTCCTCGGATTGCAACTGTATGCCTGGTGACCCACGTGGTTGTCCTTCTGTATTATTTTCTCTGAGTCTTGGTTCCGTACTTACATTTCTCGGGGGCACCTCATTTGGACTAATGTGTTTCTTAAATACGGCTCTGTTCTGCTGTGACTGGTTTGTAACTCTCTGTTACGCATCCCAGAATAAATATTGATCAAAAAAAAAAAAGGAAACCATGGGTGTATCAGACAAGTCTCAGCTATGCGCGACCATCGCACGAGAATGACACCATCGGGCTCACCGACGCTGTCCAGACCACTATACTTCATTTGACAAACGCCACTTCTGCACTCGACCGATTTCGGTATCGAATAAACCATCCTTCTAGAGGTGAAGGACTCTGCCTGCTCGAAAGTAATAATCTGGCCGGGTCGGGAAAATTGACAGTAGCGAGCCTCCGAAATCTGCCTGTCCACAGTATATAAATATCGAATGGTGGGAATATAAGATTCTCGGGGCAGAAGGCGCTGAGTTCTTCCGGCGAGAGCAAATTAATTATCAATGAGTGTGGGATGATAGGGGCCTGGTCGACGATCAGGTTGTCCTGAATAAAGAAGTGTGCCCGAATGCTGTATATTTCCGAGGCTTTGAATACATGCAGATTAGTATCTAAGACGCAGATCTTATAGGTAGTTGTGAGGGGAGAGTAGTTGATTGGGGAACGAGGAGAGGCGGCACTCGAGACAGGACATGAAGACGAGAAGGAGAACAAAAGGCACTATCATTGCGATGGTGGGATGGCGGTAGTGCAAAGGCGCAACGAAGGGGAACTGCCAACATGTGGTGGACGTAAGAGACTCGCTTGCGGACATCGATGGTCACGGTCACGAGTACAGTACTGTAATGGCGACTTTCATCGCGACGTCGAGTTCGCCTGATCCTTCAGATGACTAGACCCCATTCTGTGGGATGTCCATATTTCACTAGACGCCGTGGCCAAGAGTAGATGTCGCCGACAGTTCTCTCAGTACACAGCAATGAACAGATGGAGTATGTCAATCAATCAACTATGGTATTCTCGAATGTGCTGGCGCTTGAAACGATGAGCATGGAAGGTGACAGAGGTGATGCCATCACATGGAAGCTGTCTGATGCTGACCGACATATTATGATTAGATGAGCCGATAAATCAGTGGGGTCTCGTATAAAGCGGCCCAGGACCGTGCGGGGAATCTAAAGCCTTTTTTTCCCATTCCAGCAGTTCACCCATACCCGTATAACGTAGACATCGAGATGTCCGTCAAAGCGATCACCTCATACGCTGAGTTTCAGCAAATCGTGCGTAATTGTGCCTGCCGCCTCTGCGATTCCGTTCGTCGGCTGATTAACGGCACAGATCAAATCGGGCAAAGCTGTCGCCATCGACTTTTGGGCGACGTGGTGTGGCCCGTGCAGAGTCATCTCGCCAGTCTTTGAAAAACACGCAGAAAATCCCGAGAACGCCGGGGTTGAGTTCTACAAGGTCGATGTTGACGACCAACCCGACATCGCGCAAGAGGTTGGCATTCGCGCCGTACGTTTACCCTTCCCGCCAATTTTTTGTTAGTAACAAGGAGAGTTAATTGGTTTTCAGATGCCTACATTCATAGTGTTCAAGGACGGAAATAAGGTTGAAGAGCTTGTTGGTGCCGCCCCGCCCAAGCTTGAGGTATGCGTCATTGATTGTTGGAATAACGCCGCATGGTCGCTGATAAGAAATCTGTAGGCATTGGTCAAGTTGGCGAAGTCCGTCGTATGAGCGGGTGGATTGGACTCGAAAGCTCTGACATTGTAATCTGTTGGTCTCATTCCCCCGATGTATGATAGTCTAATACGATGCAACATGAGTTTACTGTGCATGTGGGTCGACCGCGTGCCAGATACGGTACTAGTGATTTTTGGGAAAGCAAGGGCAACCGGAAACCACGGATGCATCAGTTCCAGCTATGCGCGACCGTCGCACGATAATGACACCATCGGGCTCACCGACGCTATCCGGACCACTATACTTCATTTGACAAACACCACTTCTGCATTCGACTGATTTCGGTATCGAATAAACCGTTCTTATGAGGTGAAGGACTCTGCTTACTCGAAAGTAATGATCTGGTCGATCGGGCAAGTTGACAGTAGCGAGCCTCCGAAATATGCCCATCCACAGTATATAGATATCGAATGGTGGGAATATAAGATTCTTGGGGCAGAAGGCGCTGAGTTCTTCCGGCGAGAGCAAATTAATTATCAATGAGTGTGGGATGATAGGGGCCTGGTCGACGATCAGGTTGTCCTGAATATATAAAGAAGTGTATCCGAATGCTGTATATTTCCGAGGCTTTGAATACATGCAAATTAGTATCTAAGACGCAGGTCTCAGGCTTATAGGTAGTTGTGAGAGGAGAGTAGTTGATTGGGGAACGAGGAGAAGCGGCACTCGAGACAGGACGTGAAGCTTGAAGACGAGAAGGAGAACAAATGCACTATTGGAACGGCGGGATGACGGTAGTGCAAAGGCGCAACGAAGGGGGAACTGCCAACATGTGGTGGACATAAGAGACTCGCTTGCGGACATCGATAGTCACGGTCACGAGTACAGTACTGTAATGGCGACTTTCATCGCGACGTCGAGTTCGCCTGATCCTCCAGACGACAAGACTCCATTCTGTGGGATGTCCGTATTTCACTAGTTTTGTTTCGAACGCAATGCTGACGCCATGGCCGAGAGCAGATGTCGCCGACAGTTCTCTCGGTACACGTGCCCTCGTTGCAATCTCCTCTACTGCTCGCTCTCGTGTTTTCGCGCCGAGGTATGTTCTTAACTGGTTGTCGTACTCACAACGAAACGTTTGTTTTTAGGCGCACTCACAATGCTCTGAGCCATTTTACCGCGACCAACTCGCGTCGGACATCCACACAGAACCATCGACGTCTGCTACCGAACGCAATGCTATGTTGGATCTTCTGAAGCGCTTCGAGCAGGACAGTCTCGACGACCCGTTCTCTCATCCAGAGGAAAGCGATGACGGCGAGGGCCCTTTAGATGACCTAGAACGACGGCTGGGAGGCATCGACCTCGGTAAGCTTTATGTGCATATCACTACTTGGAGAGCGACACTAGAAGTTTGTAGAAAGTGCTTCTGCGGATAATATATGGGCTGCGTTGACCCCAGAAGAGCGCACCCGCTTCACTCGTGCTGTGCAAGATCCAACCTCTGAATTGGCCAAAACTCTCCTCACCAGCTCAGATCTCGCGGATGACATTCCCGCACCTTGGTGGACAAGTTCACCGACTGCGCCCGCAATTAACGCCATAGCGCCACGTCCCGCGCAACCTCCCGATCTCATCATTATACCAAAATCCCTGTTGGCCGCATCGCCAACACCCCCCTCTCCGCCTGCGCCAGCCTTTCCGCTGGCGTATAACCTGGTTGCGATCCTGTAAGTTATGACAAGTATTTGCGATTGGCCCGGTTCTGATCGCAAGGGATGTAGTATTGCATATGCTTATGCATCACGACATCTTTCCGCCTATCCACTCGCCTCGTCAACTTCCGACGCGCGCGCCCTTGTCTCTCGTCTAGTCCCCTTCCTTGTTGCCCAAGACGACAAGACGCGCTTCCCCGGCATCGAGTCTGCGTCGACCGACATTTTTTCACGCTTTAGCGCGGTACGCGACAAGCCATGAGCACGCCATCTTTCGGCTGACCACCCTCAGGGCTCCGTCACTCCATCGGCATTCGCGCTTCTGCTACGTGATGCAGCTACGTTGCTACGTCCGCCACTCGTAGCAGAAGATGACGACGAAGGGGCGCTCGCGCTGCGCGCCCTGTCGGATCTGCACGATCTGTTCAAACCACGTGCCCCGCGCACCGCGGCTACAATCGTTTTCTACGCGGCGCAGGTCCAGCGTGCGTCGACGCCAATTTTGCGCGCTGTCGCAGCGGACGCGGAGCGTTGGGCAGGGAAGCTGGAGCTCGAGTCGCATTCGAGGCCGGGGCCTGCCGCGGGAGAGGAGGTTGGTGGACCCCCACTTGGTAGTGACACTCGAGAGAAACCGCGTATAGTTGAGCTTTTATGAGGGGTGCAGCGGGGGCACTGTGCGCTTGCTAGGCGTTGCTTCGAACATATTCGTTACAGTATCCACCAATGGGACGTCCGGCGCAATTCGGATGGTGATGGCGGCCCGACCGCACCGCAGTATTTGCTCTTAACAGACAGTCCCGTTTCGTGGTTTGCGACCGCCGCGCTCACCCTTCCTACTCTCTATACCTATCATCTGTAATGCGTGAGTCTACGCCTCGAAAACGGAGGTCGAGCCCTCAAACACCGAACTTTGATGCGACCGAGGATGGTAAACGCGTACGCAGCTCCCGTCGTTCATTTATGAGTGCACTCGTCACATGTCACGTTGTTGTCGTTGCCAGACGAGCGGGCAGCGGAACGCTTTCAAAATGCCCAGATACTTCACGCTTTTCGTCGCGCTTGCCACCGCCTTTACTCTATACCAAGTGAGCAGCCCTTTTTTTTTTTGCTTCCGTTAATAAGACAACTGAGTTATGGTCGTCTCGTGTAGTATTCGGACTTTGTAGGCCGGGGCGTCCGAGTTTGGCTGGGCCAAGACGACGAACCGAGTAGGCAATTGCCAGGATGGAGCCCGGGTAGCTACATCGGTCTCGAGGCTGACATTACGAAGCGTGATGCTATTGTTGCGGCATTCCGGGTGCGTACCCTCGCCCATCCGCATGTCCCTCTTATTCCATGGTTGACACGCGTCGATAGCACGCGTGGCTAGCATACGGTGCGCAAGATTATTTGCGTCCTGCTGTCCATTTTGGCTTAATATGATGGTAGAGAGGGACGCGATGGGAGCGGACGAGTACCACCCGATCAGCCGCCAGGGCTCCAACCTTACGGAAGCGGGTGGGATCGGCTACACCGTCGTCGATGCTCTCGATACGATGCTCCTCATGGGGCTCGATGCAGAATACCAGCGCGCGCGCACCTGGGTCGCGGAAAAGATGACCTTTGATCGCGACGCCGACTTCAACACTTTCGAGGTGTGTCTTTCCGCCCCGTTTTGCGCGGCGCGTGCGCTTTATGCTTTCGCGCCCTGCAGACCACGATCCGCGTGCTCGGCGGCCTTCTTTCCGCGTACCACCTCTCGGGAGGCGACGCGCTTTACTTGACGCGTGCGCGGGATCTCGCCGACCGTATGCTTCCCGTGTTCGATACACCATCCGGGCTCCCTCTGCCAATGGTCAATCTCCAGAAACGCCAGGGCGTCCATGACAAAAGCAATCATGGCCTTGTCAGCACTGCGGAGGTGTCGACGATACAACTTGAGTTTCGGTACCTTTCCGAGCTGACCGACGATGATATTTACTGGAAAAAGGCCGAGCGCGTAAGTTTGAGTAACCAACTCTCACTGACATGTGCTTTGCGAATATGAAATTGTGTGTATAGGTGATGGCTTTGATTAAGGCCGCCCGCATGCCCCCAGGGCTTGCGAGCATCTTCATGGAGTGCGTACGACAGTTCGCTACAACGCCGATCAGAACTGAACCATCTTGTAGCGCTCGTGAGGGACGATTCATTACTTCCGCTATTCGCCTCGGTTCTCGTGGTGATTCCTACTACGAGTACCTACTGTATGTCTCTATCTTTTATGTTAATCGCACGAGGTGAGCTGACAGCTTCCCTCAGGAAACAGTTCATTCAAACGGTACGTTTCATGTGTTTCTTTAATCTTAACATTCAGACTCAATCTTATGAATGCAAGGATCGAACGGAGGGCGTTTATCGCGAGGCATGTAGACGAACATTTCACAGCTGCACCCCGCATAATCCTAATTGCGGCTACAGATGTACGAAGACGCCGTGCAAGCGATCCATGATCATCTCGTCCAGAAGAGTCTTGCTTCTGGGCTAACCTACACGGCGGAGCTCATTCCTGAGCGCAATTCCGCGGACCCTCATGGACAACTGTGAGTCCCCTTTTAACCTCACTCGGTCGTGCTAGCTCATTCGCAATTCCACGTATCATAGTTCATGGCGGCTAACGCCGAAGCAGGACTTCCTTGTGTGCTTCTTTGGCGGAAACCTTCTTCTCAGCGCGACGCGTTCCGGGGCACTTGTGCAAGATGTGAGCGTGCCGCCTCGTCTAGAAGAGCTGTCGGAGGTCGGCCGGCGTGACTGGGGGACTGGGATTGAACTCATTCGCACGTGCGTGAACACGCACGACACAAAAACGTTTGTCCCCCGCCTCTCGTCGATGAATCTCAGGGGTCGTTCGTTGATTCGACCTGCGGTGTGACCGCGCAGGGGTCTCGCGCCGGAGATTGCACACTTCAGGATCCCGAGCGACAACATGCAGAGCGTGGTAAATGCTCCGGGCGATTGGTACATCAAAGGAGCTCGGTACGGACCCCCCATTCCGGCATTGAGACGCGTATGATTTGCTTATCACGGCATGCCCGCAGTGCCGGAGAGTTCCCACCGTACGACGCGCGATACATGCTCCGGTGCATATTGATACCCCCCCTTATCTCACGCCTTACTGACTGAGCAACGGCAGGCCGGAAACAGTCGAGTCCCTGTTCGTCGCGTTCCGTCTCACGGGAGATAAGCGCTATCGTGAGCATGGCTGGGCGATATTCCGTGCTATCGAGGCACACTGCCGCATCCCGAGCGGTGGGTATGCTACTATCGTTAACGTCGACGAAGTGCCAGTGAGGCACGAGGACAAGATGGAGACGTTCTTCTTGGTGGGTTTTTCCCCCGGCATTTCATCGACGCTGCTTTACCTTTCGCAGAGCGAAACGCTGAAGTACCTGTTCCTGCTCTTCTCGGATGGAGACACAATTCCATTATCGAGTAAGTGAGAGCCATTTTTGTGACAACGCCCCAATTGATCGTCCTGTTGCAGAGTACGTTTTCAACACAGAAGTAAGAAGACGCATTGCTATCTCGTCGATGCTTCGTCACTGACTACTATTGACACGTATAGGCCCACCCGCTCCCAATCTTCACTCCCTCCATCCGAACGGGTTTCTCTTGAGTGTTCGAATCCTCGTGTTTGGGTGTCTTATCTATCAGCATCAATCTCCAATGCCCTTATTACTTCATGTCCTCATTTCGTAATTCGGAAAACTGTAAACCTTGTTACCTTAACTGGATCCGCACCAAAAGGATATTACGAAGGCTACGTCTTCAGAACAACGATGAATATAATAACTATCGGCACAAGATAGGTAAGAGATATACAGATAAATCGCTCCTCACGGGAGGCTCAAACAAAAGTGGTATACGACCCTTCCGGGCAAGTGTAATAACGAAAAGCAAGTCGGCCAAACGTCGGTCGCATACAGTACAATGTCCAGGAATCCTCTAGGCCGACTTGGACACAATCTCAGCGTACGAGAATATCTTGCGCGCTTCGTCGTCGCCCCCAGCACTCGAGATGTATTCCCATGGCTCGTCGGGCACGTTGCTGTCCGCGTCATCCAGCGCAATGACGTTCTTCACCTGCGGCAAAAACTCAAATTCGGTGCTCTCTGTGTGAGTAGTAGTTTAAGTAATCAAGTTGTCAGCCCGTGCGTGTAGTGCGGACAATGACATGTTTACGCACCCTTCGCCTTGGCCCCGCGCAACTTGACGGGGCGCACAAGTGCCGCCAGTGGCACCTCACACCTGTCCTGCGTCGCGCGCAGTGGCGGTGGCGGCGGCGTGGGAAGCTCAGGCCAGTCCCCGTCGTCCGACGACGACGGCGCGGCACTGGCGTCCCTGCGGGCATCCCACAGCTCCGCCCAGACGTTCTCCATGGCTGCCGCCGTGCTATTGCGCATTGCGGTCGACGAGGGGCGACCTGCGCCGCCCTTGCCCTTGGCACGATCTGCGGGCTTCTTCGCGCGCTGCGTCGCGAATAGGTGCTCTGTGGCTGCCTTGAGTGCGGTGCCGGTGAGCCAGGAGGGCTCGTTGGAGGATGGAGGGGGCATGTTGGCGCCGGTGGGCTGAAGGGGCTTGGAAGCGAGTTTGGGCATTGGTGGTGGTGTGTGTGAGCGGTTGTTGCTCGTGCGGGTTGCAAGGAGAGGTATATAAGCGTAGGGAGCCGCCAGCGGTAGATCCGATGAATATGCGTAGCCAAACGCGGACGGGTGGGGATATTCGGTAAGTGGTGTTTGTTGGTGGTGCTCTCTGGGGGATAAAGAACCGAGAGAGGGCTCCCAAGGCCACGACCGTGCGTCACGTCATTTTTGTAGTCATATCACTCACTCTTTATTGGCAGACCCCGGGAATGGTGCCGATAAGTCTAGCAGTCGGAATGATCCCCTCCAAGTCCGAGCGCCGCGCTTGCACGGTCTCAGATCGCATCCGCCCATTAGTAGCACGCTACTAACGAGATAAGAACGGGTCGTTATCACGCTAGCCGCAGTCGCCGGGCCGGACAACAAGGCAGTGCGTCATTCGTGCGCAGATGGCCGGAATCGGCCTTCTCTTTATCAGAACACAATTAAGCCTGGGGGTGCGCTGCCGTACCTTTTGTCAGAGCGCTTGCCGTGGCATGGCACGTTGGTCCACCGGGGCTTGGAGTCAACCCGCCCAATCGCGGCGTCCCACGGTTGATGCCAACTCTCGATCCAAAAGTCTAGGTACGTCAACCGCCGGGTGTTACATACACCACCCCCCCTGCGCACTGCCAGCGCGGCGGTGAAACCTATCCAGGGGACGTTCATGTGGATCATATCGTTACTGTAGGCGATACGTTTGCACCCTTCCTGCATTGTGGTATCAGTTGGCACATTTGACGGCTCGTCGGAATGAGATGAGCTCGATCGCTGTGGGACCCGGACCCCTCATCGACCCAAATGTCTGATTTTCGTCTAGTGTGTGATTTTGGGGGCGTATCAGTGGCGCACCTGCGACTGCGATGCAAGTGTCTTCGGACGACCGGTCTTTGTCTTAAGGTACATGCCCCCGGAATACAAATGGAATCAATATACTGTGCGGTCCCGGGACGCACGCGAGGCTGTCCGTGACGTCGATCTCCTCAGGACCAGGAGATTGCCGAAGTGGGAGGGGGTTCAGGGTAACGACATTGCGACCGTGGTCGGTATTGAAAATGCTGAAATTGGAATGGAAGCGTAAGCGCGGCGGCTCGGTTGGGGCCACATTCCACTTCTTCAGGGCTGCCAGCTCAACAGTCCGATGGGCAATGTATCTACTGCTCGAGTCATCAACGCCGCAAGTGGTCTTGGCTTACTGGATGAGGGCAATGACCACTTTAGAGTGTTATCTATCACGCAAGAGGCGACTCATCACTAGCGGGAACTTTAGGTATTGGGGTTTTCAACTGGGAGCATGGTTCGAATGTCGACAATGGTCGAGAATACAATAACGCCTGAGGTCCGCACTGTCAAGTAAAGTTGACATTTATACGAGAATTACCGGTCGTACGCCGTACGGCTAAAGCCACTAAGCGCGAGGTGACTTTTCTGGGTCGACGATTAAGTCAGCAAACTGAGTAGGCAGGTGAGAAAGCAAGGAGGATAGCTCGGTGTTTTCACAAACTGCGGGGTTAGAAATCAGATCTTATTTAATACCCATCAACTGGAAGACATCAAGTCCCAGGTTCTTTGTTCAGGCAAATGTATTGGAAAACCTTGTTGGTTGATCACGGATCTGAAACTCAAGAAGTTAGCAATGAATAGGCGCGACAGGGAGTGGGCATGTGCACTACAGTAATCAGCGACAGCAGTGTCCATCCATTTGCTAATCGATGGGGAACTTCTAGGGGGCCCCACCTGCGCTCCACAATGCACTAAATCTGCAACTGTAGTCAGCAGAGTATTGAGGAATCGGACGAAACTGTACTCCGAATTCTGGTGGGTGCCACCTTGATGAGAGGGAATCGGAGTTGTGGGCAGAAATTGGTCGAAGTCGAGAAAACCATGGGAAATGCTACGCGTTTATGCCTTAAACCTTTCGTGGCGAAGATGAGACACCAAGAGACAGTTTTATATGGACTCTAGCATTCTCGGACATAAAATACCCAGATATCACTGCCTCCCCAGGGGAAAACTTGAAAATGAAATGATGGGAAGGTTTACAATACATGAAAGTTTGGGGGTCGAGCCAGTTATAAAATATCCGAAAGCTTTGGCAAGCAGGGTCGAGGGCGTGGATATGAGCGTGGCAGTAGCATGGCAGGGGTACGTGCACGATCAATGGGGCTGTCCTCATGCCGGGCCGGAACCCCTTGGCCGGCCTCGACGGTGTTGTCTGTGTTGGCACCCAACTATCATGGCAGACGGCTCGCTCTCCTCTGTAGTATCTAGCCTCGTACGTGCCCAGATGGGCGTTTCAGTGCCAACAACCGTAACAGACGAAGACCTTGACCAGCACGTAGCGGAACTCATCCTCAAAGAGGCCAAGAAGAAGGCAGAACAGTACGACAAGCAGGGCATCCGTGCATACCTTCCCCAGTCCGTTCATCTCCCTTGCTGTTTCAGTTAACTCAGTCCATAACATTAACGATTTTCAGGCAAGAGAGCAATGTGCCAAAGACGAACAAGCGCTTTCTTTCTTCCATCATTCGCAATACAGACGATCACAACAAGGGCATCCTCCGAGCGCAGGCGCTTTCCGCCGCCGAAATACGCATAGAACGCGAGGCTCAAGAACGTGCAGAGCGCCGGGTGCGTGCAGAGGAGGCAGCGACTGCAGAACGTGCAAGGCGCTCGAGGCGTGGCAGGGACGACTCACGAGACTGCCAGCGCAGGCATAGAGAGCGGAGCTGGGAACGGCTCGGGTCAGACGACGTGGGTGGGGATCGGTGGCAGCCTTCAAAGAGGCGACGGGAAGATCACGCGAGCGAACGTCATGGCTCCCGGAGGCCTCGGCACGACGAGGACGGTTCGTCCAGGCGTCGCAGACACCGCTCTCGCACTCGCTCAGAAGACGAAGACAAGGAGAGGCGTCGTCGTTCCCGTGCGTCTAGGAGCAGGAGTCCTCATGGATCTGAAGACCGGGCACCGCCCCGTGGCGGAGGCGACCCTTCTGCTTCTAAGCGACCCCGTTCTCATTCCCCTTCTGACCCCGAAGATGAAGGTCTTCATTCGCGGCGACGCCGACGCCGGCAGGGCTCTAGGAGTCCTGACGTGGGTGACGCACCTGGTGCCGACTCGCACTCGAAGCACAAAAGGCGCTCGCACCGCCACAACACTTCTCGCCGACGCCGGCACCGATCGCGCTCACGTTCTCGTACCCCTGAGAAGGCACCTCGCTCGGAGACGTCGGAGGGGTTAGGTTCTGGGAGTCGGCCATCTGGCTCAAGAGCATCCAGTCAGCCTCTGGCCTCGGAGCATACCGCATGCGATCTCGCTGAACGCGAGTCTTCTGATTTACGCCGCAAACTCAAGGGGAAGGGAAAGATGGAGACAGAATCGCAACATGAGCGTTCGAACACCTCTATACTGGAACCTGGACCTGCCCCACGCGATGCCGCCCTCAAACGTTCACGCTCTCCTTCTCCAGGGCCACGTCCGCCACCAGGCCCACCGCCACCCCTTCCGCCACCGGCCGATTTTTCTCCGGATAGTGTTCGGCCTGACTTGCCGTCAAAGATGGACAAGTACTTCGAGGCGTCTTATGACCCTCGTTTGGACGTCGCACCACTGGCTGTACCCAACGTCCCGGCGACTGGCCTAGTCAATAACGCCGAGTTTGAGGGTTGGGATGCGATGCTCGAATTGATCAAGCAACGGCGGACGGACAAGGTCGAGCGAAAGCGTCTCGAACGCCTCGGTCTGGTCGAGAAGAGTGGGAAGGAGAAGAAGAAGAGCAAGAGCAAGATTGCTGGGATCGGTGTCGCGGGAACGCTAGCGGGCTGGTCGGAGGGTGGGAATGCTCTTATGGACATTGAGTACAAGAAGCGTGGATCGGTGAGGGAGTGGGACCTTGGGAAGGAGACCCCGACATAACACTAGCGAATATCTGTACCATAGATCACCACGTGCCCCGTGTGCTTTTACGCGACGCGTCTCACCCACGACGCGTCTTTACACCCCTCCATCATGACCACTACCGCCTCCATTGCTCAAGTACTTACATCCACCCTTAATCCCGACTCGAGCATTCGAATTTCTGCTGAGCTCAGCCTCTCGGAACTTCTCAAAAGTCCACGTGAGTGGTGCGACGCTCATTCAGTCTTTTCTCACCCGACTTGCCCTTGAAGAGTCGGCGCTCTCCCTCGCACAACTTATTCTCTCTCAGGATGCGGAGTCTCCCTTGCGACAGATGAGTCTGTTGTGACCTTTTCGCACGGACCGTCTCTTGATGACGTCGCGTGCCATGCTTTGCGCTAGCACTCAGCAACTATCGTGCTCAGAAAATACGTGAAGGAACATTGGTCTCCCTTTTTCTCGCAGTTCAGAGGAGATGCGCCCCAGCCGGAGGTGAGTTCTCTTTTTGGACTGTGGTCTGTTAGATCACCATGAAGTGCGTGTAGGTGAAGGACCAGATCCGCCGGGCTGTCTTCCAGGGTCTGTCTGATTCGGATCGTAAGATCAGATCTTTATGCGTGCGTTGATCCTTCCAAAGGTCTCACCTTACGCGACCAACAATCTGTCCCAGGCGCATACCTTATCGACAATAGCCAACAGCGACTGGCCGGACGAATATCCTGACCTGCTTAATCACCTTGTTCAGCTTTTGTTATCTGGGTCGCCCGGCTCCACCCATGGTGCCATGCAGGTGTTCACTGAGTTTGTCAGAACAGACATCACCGAAGACCAGCTTCTGCCCGTCATGCGGGAGTTGTTGCCTGTCCTAATGTCAGTTCTGAGTGCTACGGAGGTACGTTTTGGCCTGTTTGACCTCAATGATGGATTGCGAAACGCGCATACATTCACATCTAGCAACATACTCCCCTGACGCGCTCGCGCACGATTTCCGTCTTTCGCCAATGCGTCGAGGCACTTTATATGGTCAAAGATCAGCACCCCGAAGCAGTCAAAGAGGCCGCCGCAAACGTGTTACCCGATTGGCTAGATGCCTTCACCGTTCTTCTAAATCTCGACCCGCAGCAGGATGTCGCCGGTGAGCATTGGGATGGTCTAGAGATCCGCGTGCAGATCTTCAAGGTGCGTGCTGTCGTCTCTGTTCTCCTGCTCGTCTTCTAGACCTGGTTGGGAAGAACAGACCCTCGACACGATACACACGTCCTTCCCACGCGTCATTGCACCCTATCTGCCGGGCTACGTTACTGCTTCTCTGCGTCACCTCCACGCACTCTATCCGACATACGTGCAATATTACCTCGCAGACAGCACGGCAGTTCCAAATTCTTCCGAGGGTGAGCCGATCGAGTTGTACAAGCTCATCGCCCCGCTCGTCGACTTCGTCACGGGCGCTACACGCCAAAGCAAGGCCCGCGTGTCGTTCGATGAGGCAACTTTGGCGCAACTTGTCGATGCGTCGGTGCAGTGGAGCCAGATGACCAAGGAGAATGTACGTTGGCCAAGTGCTTCTCACGGACGATAACTACAAGTGTGAGTTTAGGAAGAAGAATGGGCAGCGGATGCGAACGTGTTCATCTCTCAGGAAGACGACGATTGTCAGGTGTACAGCATCCGAGCTGCTGTCTTCGATTTGCTCTCAGTACGCCCTGGCTGAGGACACCAGCTACGCCTGCCTAACGCCGTCTCGTTATAGTCTCTCTTGACCAACGCCCCAGTCCAAACGGCATCCGCGTTGCATGCTTCCATCCAGCGTACGGTCACGACGGAGGCCAACCGGGCTCGAGAAGCTGGCGTTGAGGATTGGTGAGCCACTTCCTGGTTCTCAGTGTCGGTCTACTTATACCTTTTTATTCTCAGGTGGCGTCCTCTGGAGAGCGCTTTTGCGATCCTGGGCTCTCAAGCAGAGGCCATTTTAGACATCTCGAACGACGAGCACGACGCCGGCCGTTCCCGGCCTATAGATATCGAGCACCTCCTCACGCATGTCATCCCGTCTCTGCTTACGCTCTCAGGTGCGTGGCACGATAGTCAAGATGAGGACGGCTCTCTAATAACCATGACACAGCCTATCCATTTTTACAAGGCCGTTGCCTTTTCCTTGCCAGCCGATTTGCGGATTTGCTTCCCCCTGATGTGCGCGGACAATATCTCGATGCCGCTGTACAGGTCATCGAGTCTAACGAAACCGAAGTACCGTTCAAAGTCTCCGCGGTCAAGTCGATTCAGCAGTATGTCCCCTATTTACCCCCACAAAGGGCATTGCATTGACCACTCACATGTAGCTTTGCGCGACATATTTCTCATGCCCAGTCGGCCATCATCCCTCGCATAACGGGGGACCTCGGGCCGTTCTTGCTAGAAACCTCGGAAGACACCTTGTCTCTTGTTCTTGAAACGATATCTGTCTTGTGTGAAGTCGGAGACGGTTCATGGTTTACGACAGATCTAGCTGGAGCCCTTACTGCCGCACTTTTGGATGTCTGGCCGAAGAATATCAAGGGTGCGTTTCGTTATCTTTTCACGGGGCTGGTCGCTTATCCCGAGCCATCCGACAGACCCGATCTTCTTGTCTATCCTTAACGATGTATTTAATTCAATTGCAAGTGCGAAGGTGCCAGGCGTGTATGAGACCACCGTGAAGCAAGCATTGCCAAGGCTTACTGCGTCAATCGGAGCTGCCAACGTGGATGAGTCGTGGGTCGCCTCCTCGGCACTCGACCTCATAGGCAGCGTCGCGCGAGGTGCCCCCGAGACCGGCTTAGGGGAGGGCTTTTTCGCTGCCATTGCACCATGTGTGTTCGATTGCCTCAAAGTAGCCGAAGATCGCGATGTCTTACAGGTGCGCGTGGCTTCCTTTTTCCATTCGTCCAAAGAATAATAGACTTTGTGATGTAGAACGGCGTTCTTCTCCTGACGCTCGTCGTGCGTAAGGATGTCGGACAGCTTCTGTCATGGACGCACCCCGACGGTCAATCGGGCCTCCTGCACGTTTTCACGGTCATCGCCCGTCTGCTGCAGAACCAAGACGAGTCGGGCGGGCTCGTGATCGGCGACCTCATCATCCACCTCTTCCGACGCGCCGGCGAAAGCGTGCTGCCGGTGCTGCCAGACCTCCTCCATGCGATGCTGGTGCGGATGCGGACCGCGCAGACAGCGACGTTCCTGCAGAGCCTGGTCGTCCCGTTCGCGTTTTTGGTGTATAGCCACCGCGACGCCGCACTCGACCTGCTCGAGGCGACGCGCGTCGGCGAGGGCGAGGATGGCCGCTCGGGGCTCGACGTGCTGCTGAACACGTGGTGCGAGAATGCAACGACTTTCCAGGGCTTTTGGCCGACGCGGGTCAGCGCGCTCGCGCTGTGCACGCTGCTGGCTTCTGAGCGACCCTCGCTGCGGGCAGTCGTGGTCAAGGGCGACATCATCATTACGCCTACGACGAAGAACAGTGGGTTTTTGTATGCGCTCGCGCGGACTTTAGTCTGACGAAATGAAAATTCCCGTTAGCGATCATGACACGCTCCAAGACGAAAGTTGGTAAGTTGGCCGTCTCGAAGGAAGATTTTATTTATTATTGTGCTGCAACAGAGCCGCCTCAGTTCACCAGAGTGGCGTTCCCGGTCAAGGCGCTCAAGCTCTTGCTACACGAACTACAACCAAGTGGAGAAGCTTCGGGCCTCGCAGCACCTAGAGCCCCGCTCGACACCCAGTACGATGACGGGGTAAGCTGCTCAGACTTTGCCGCGTGGGAATTTATTACTTATATCCACCCAAAGGACTCTGACTGGTCTGACGAGGACAGAGTAAAGGAGGACAGGTACTCATTCTTAGCGGATGTGATGGGTGTGGGCGGCCCGTCGTTCGACGATGATGGCGAGTTACTTACCAGCAACGATGATGAGGACCTCCAGAAGGATCCGATCTCACTGATCGACCTTCGCGTGCGTTTCTTCTGGCCCTTGGAGTGTCTACTGTACTGATAAACAGGACATCCGTTTTGCTTCGTTTGCAGGCACACATAACATCTTTCATTCGGGAGAGCGCGGCGCGCGATGCGGAAGGGTTTGGGGCGCTTGCAGGGCAGCTAGGCGCAGAGGAGATGATTATTGTGCAGCGCGCATTGCAGCAGGAACAGAGCTAATACTGTGGCGATCATTGGGTATATTCAAACTATTGTTGGGATAGATATATGGAGAATGCTTCTGCGCGGAAAGAATGAACCTTGCTTACCTCTACGAGGAACCAGCTTCTTTTTTCTCTTAAAATTCTATCAGTCAATGTGAGACGAAAAGAGGTTCATTTCAACTAGATCATCAAGCAAAAGAAAAAAGACTGTATAACATGTTCCATGGATATGTCGACATGCCGTGTCCTCGAAAGGTGTAGACACGACACTTCCTAGCCTGGGTCCTTCTCGAGATTACAGAGACCCGAAAAGAGTCACTGGCACTGTCAACAACGGTAGAGGAAATCTGACGTCGAGCAGCGTGGCATAATCCCTGTGTGAAAAACTGGGGGTTCCAACACCGCGTGCTTATATACCTCTCTGAGAATTCCCACGGTTTCACCGACAGCCGAAGTTTTCCCGTGCAGCGGCATCAACCGTGACTGTCATAGCACTCTCAGGCAAGCACAACACCAAATGCTACGAGCCTACCTTCTGCGAGGTGCGCCGACAGATATATAAAAATTTCCTGTCTTTGTTCTCACTGAGCATACTTAGGCTCCAACGTGGCAGCAGCCACGGTCGCGACGTCCAATGCCCCACTACACACCACCGCCGTCCTTGGCGTCGAGTCTGCGCGCAAACGACAGGCGCGTCTAACAAGGCAAAAAAATATCGCGAAGCGCGAGGAGCTCCAACAGAAGGCCGCCGCCACGCGGCCCCACGTCGTCCTGGGCACCGTCTCGGGCGACGACGCCACCTGGGCCACCTGCGACCTCGCGCGTGTGCTCGTGCAGCCCGCCGAGCTGGCGCCCTCCGCGCCCTCCCAAGACGTGCACCTAGCCGCGGCGGGCGCGGACGTGCACGTGCCGCCGAGCGTGGCGTTTGGGATCCGGGAACGGGAGCAGCGGATGCTGTTCGCGCACCTGCCGCTGCTCTCGGCGGACATGAGCACGCGCAGGGAGATGAATGGATTTAAAGGGGGGAAAAACTTGAATGTGGAGGGTATGGCGGCGCACCATGAGCGCGAGCTTGCGCACGGCGTCGTGCAGGCGAACCAGGTCGCGAGACTCGTCGATCTGCGGAACGCGAATGCGGCTGGGGTCGCGTTTGAGAATAGGCGTAGGGTCATCGCGGCGTTTTCGGAACCGGGGAAACCGGACGATACGGGGAGGACTGAGGTCCAAGGTGCGCAGATCGATCGATCGATGGCGTCGTTCGTCCCGGTTTGGTCAGCCCACTGATGTGTTTTTTCTTTTTTTTTTTTTCGCTAGCGGCGCTCTTGACTTTGCAAATACGCAACTTGTGGACACACCTCAGTGGGTTCAAGCGTGACGTGGCGAATCGGAGGAACTTGCGTCGGCTCGTTCATCAGCGGGCCAAGCTCCTGAAATACTTGAAGCGCACCAACCGAGATCGATACGAGCGAGTCTTGGAGCGTCTTGGACTCGCCCCTGGAGCAGTCGAGGGCGAACTCGTCGTGTAATAGCTTCGTCTTTTCTCTTTGGGTACCTCATGCCAGCTCCCAGGCCTACCTACGCTGATCGTTTTCGATGCCACCTTCTCGCGTTCTCACACAACCCTGCATCTACCATACCTACTATTTACACCACATATGAAACGACGACGCCTCGTAGGTGGAATGAATGAGCGATCTTATCGGTAGAACAACGACACATCCTGCCGTCGGTGCCACAGTCAAGCGTCAAAGAGTCGCTGGTAATCGTACTTGCGATCCTCTCGGACAATACATTGAGATAACAGGGTGATCGAGAGTATGACCCGTCTTAGGTACCTTCGCGTTTAGTGGGAATATAGAAAATGGTGTCGTCAGGAGGAGTAAAACCTAGGACATGGGTTTGACGGGCCATGAGAATAAAAAATGGTGAGTGATAGATACATACTCATTTGCCCGGTATAGGTTCCAGTCGATAGGTATAGAAGCGTTCTTTCAAAAGTTCATCGAGCTATTTGTTGAATTTTTGAGAGAATACTTCGAGCAAGTGCCCGACCCGAGTGAAAAATTGAGCAGTGCGGAGTATATGGCCCCTTTCCCCTCTCTCCCTTGTTCTCTCCTCCACAACGTACACTGCGGGAGTATCCAGCGCGCAAATGGCGCCTCCTGGGGTTTCGTAAGAGGTAGAAGTACGATATGTCCGATTACACGGCACCCTCTCCAAGTGGCTCATCACCGGTCCGTCCTGTGCCGGGGGTACTGAGTACCTTCGCTACTGTAGCGAGTAATAGACTTCGACCCGAGGGGAAGCGTAGAGGGAATGAGAAGAAATAGGAAAAACGGAATGCAGACGCAGGACGGATATCGTTAATGTGGAAGTTATGAATTCTATTTTCCGTCCTCAACCAAGATTATAATGGCTAACGGGATCAGTTGTAACGCATAGGTCGAAACTAGACTCGGAGCACTAGTGGCACTAGATCTAGTACCGCTAGCCGCCTTTCGATACACCAGCGAGGAACCAGAAGTTGCCGATATGGATACAGGACGTGCTTGCGCGCTTTGTATGAATTTACAGAGACTAATGGGTAAGGGACCGATTCAAAAGAAGGATGAGCCATAGTGTTGGAATTTGGTGAGTTCACGCGCGAGTTGTCTCGGCGTGGGATACTGCCCGCATCGGCGTCGGGCATCACCTGCACCTCATGTGCAGGTGTTCGCATATGTGATCGTGTAGTCCGTAGTGATTGTGATCAGGGACAATCACTCGATCTTCTACTTAGTTGAGACGTTGTTCGTGTTCGTTTCTAACAGAGGGCGGATGCCCGTCTTTATTATTTCACGTGTATGTTGACACATTAGTATACTACAGTACTTACGATGTATTTAAGAACGCCTTATGCGCTCCTGGCACCCCAGTCGTTAACTTGGTGTGCCAGGCGAGTAGTTTTTACTTTCTTCCGAATATAGTCGTTAACTTGGTGCGCCAGCCCGCTGCGTTTATCACATAGTTCGTGATAAGGTCCGTTACAGAGCTTCGGGGAAAGGAGATTTCAGAGTAGAAGGGCGTTTCAGAGTTGGGGGACAATAAGCGGACTGGGCTCCCTGCGACTTGACGACATTGAATGAACGAACCAAATAGACCGTCCGCATGCTCCCCCTCAAACTCGTTTGCGATTTCTTGCAGACTGGGTAGCAACCGCGGGTCTGACCCTACTTCTCCCGCATCCAATGCACGAGAAAGCTCCTCCGAGAGTGTGTGGCCAATATGAAGTACTTTCACCCCAGTGAAAGATCTGAGAAGTTCGTGCCACGTTGTGCCGTCGATCTCGCCGTTCTGCCATTCGGGCATCATTTCGTCATAGAGGTTGAGCATGAGTTGCTCTACACCGGATAGCGCGGGCATAAGTGCGCTGCATATCTGCGCTACGCAGTTGATTTGCCAGTCCAACTGCTTGCACATCACACGGAGGTAGAAAGGTCCGTTCAACAACAGCGTATTGTTGGCCGTAGTTATCGACGCCTCATTGCGCTCAAAGAAAACCCTTGCAGCGTGGAGCTTGAGCCCTTCCGTGATATCGATAAGGTGGGACAAGTGTGGCAAGGTAAAGACGATTTGGTTGAATAACGTAATATGGAGTTGCTCCAGAAGCGGGGTCCTAATTTGAGCGACAAGGCATTCGAGATAAGCGCTAACCCCTTGGAACGTGAGCTTTTTCAAGCTGAGAAGTGTCACGAGAATTCCTTGTTTGCCTAACAGTTCCCTCTCAGCGCTGGGGCGGGGTATAGGGATGGAAAAACCGATGGACAGTTCCTCGAGTCCGGGAAGGGACTGAAGACGTGCCACTAATAGCCTCGGGCGAAAGAAACTGGAAGCTCGGATTTTCGTGAGCGTGAGTGTGACAAGGGAGGCAGTGGAGGAGAGCAATCGCAATCTTTTCGGAAGACAGATGCCGAGAAGAGTGAGATGGCGTAGATTTGGGGCTAGAAAGGCCTTAGGAAGTGTGAGGGTGGTGATTTTATCATCTTCGAAAGAGAGAGAAAGGTGTTCTAGTATTGGGAAGGGTTCGCCCATAAGCATAAGGAATTTATGCAAAATCGAAGGCGGGAGGTGGAGGTCAATATGGCGAACACGATTACTTAACAAGAGCGCGTGGTATATTCCTGACGCATCTTGCTCCCGTATAGTCACGTCTTCACACCAGTAATCGACGAAAAGTGGTAGGGGGGGTAAATGGTCCAGTGTGTCGACTATAGGGGTACCATTCGTGCATTCTATATGCATACCCAGGTGGGATGCTAATTCATATATGAGGTGACGCCATCTTCGACAAACATGAGAGAGCTTGCACCACCCAAGTCGGGTGTTCCAAGCATTATCCTCATCTAGTCGATAGGAGTTGAATATGCTCAGGAGTATATCGTCGTTGACCCATTGGATAGGGCCTAGGTGCATTGTGAATGAACTACATTCACCGAATTGTGCACCTGCTTCAGGTTGCTGGCACTGAAGGTGGGCCTGGGGTTTCGAGAATCGGAAAATCTTTTTGAGACCACCCAACCTGGTGACCTTTGATGGGGGGGTAGCATGGGCACGAGAGCCAAGAAGAAGAGCGACATCTGCCAACTAAGGAACTCAACGGCTTTCTGGCATTAGAGAACAACCAAAGACTCACGGATTTGGATCTCCCGCACACGAGGTTCATGGTAATGCAATGGTTTCTATCTGTGAAGGTGCTCAGCGTGAAGGGCACTCCATTGGGAGAAAAAGACCACAACCTTCCAAACTAAGAGTTTTGTTGTCTCCGAACTGACTTGGCTCGAACTCAACCAAAATCTTAGCAATGTTTATTTTGAAACGTGCTCGCCGGATGGACAATGTAGCACTGGTGTGGGTCCTAATGTAACTGTATGGAAATAATCAGTCTCTAAGAATGACGACCTTGCCAAGAGGACAGACATGTCAGGGGTCCAATAAACACGGACGCCTTCCTTGAATTTGTCAGACTTGTGTTTGACACCGGCATTGTCCTCGAAAATGAGCTCAAGGTCGGACATTGGACGTCTCTTGACAAAATCGACATATATTTCTATGTAACAATGTAGAGTCTGCTCAGAAACAATGGTAGGCTTGTATACCTTTCAAATGAATATATCTGCACGTGAAAGTTGAAACGGTCAGCCTACTGCTGCTTGAGTGAAAACACTGGTAGTGGATCCAAAACTAACTGATCCTGATCGGCCTGATCATCCATGATACTGGTTGCAGATTGTGAATTCGATTTGATCCTGAGATATACGTGCGTGTGCGTGTGTGCAAGCGATGTGCAGTGTTGCCGAAGTCCGGTCCGGAACTTTGGTCCGAACGTGAACGTGTGAACGCGTGAACGCCCAGACTGAATGGCAACGTTCCATTCCGATTCTGGTTCTGGTTCAGCGCCTCTGTCTCTGGTCCGGTTCCCCGTTCAGGAGCAACGAATGCGTTTGAACGCTGTAAATTCCCTCGAGCTCTGGCCCGGAAATCCGCTGTTTTCACCTGTTTTTCTTGCTGTTTCGGCCTTGTCCTCAACCATAGAGTATATACGAGTGCTTAGCAATCGAGTAAGTAATGTATCTAAAATGTATCGTTCCGAGCCTGGAAGGAATATGGTACTTACAGTGACTGTAGCGAGCACGGTACTCGCTACAGTCGCGAAGACCCGTTCTTGAATCTACCATCTTTATCAAGCACGCGCTCCGGCTGCCAGGGATTATGTGCTCCAGGGTCGTGCGACTGGCAGTGAGTGCTGTGAACATCGTCGAAGTCTTGGATCTATTAGAAAACTGAAAGACGGCTTCAGGAGCGGCATACCGTGACGTTGACACATCGACGAAGAGCCATTGAGGCTTGAGCTCTACTCTACACTTTTTCAATCGGCGTTGTCAGATACGCCAAGTCTTATGAGCCACTCCATCCACCTTGGGACATCTACGGTAATTTAGGCTAGGGACCTCGTCCTTAGAAGACGCCAGATAGACAATTCACATGCATTGATTCCCTGCATAGGCTACCGTGATATAGTGTATAGGGTGCTAACCAACCTGGGTGGGTCATTGCAATTGCCGAATTCACGGAACCGATTATCCTCAAGCCCAAGACTGAGCAACTCTTGCAGCCAACTGCACGGTGACTCTGCCAGTGTAAGAAAACTCCGCTCGGCATAGGTATAAAGAGCACGGTTCTCCCATATTTTCTCTCATCGGATCAGTTGTTCTAAAATCTTTCAAACCCATCTGTCTCTCTCGACCAGCTTCACTCCTTACCCGCACAATGACGTTCACCAAGGCCATCATCGCTGTTTCTCTCGCAGCTGTCGTTATCGCCGCTCCAGCCGCCCAGCCTCAAAATGTGGAGCCCAAGCTTCAGCCTGAGGTTCTAAGTGAGCCATATTCGAATGAGCGTCCACACGACATGAACTTTATTCATTTGTAGGTAACCTTCTCAATGTCATCGTAACCGCTTTTGCCCATATTGGGGTACATCTGTGATGGTAGTGCACTCTCTTTTGTGTTACTATCGACGTTGCTAAAATATGTGGCAGGATTCCAGCACTAACAGAGGTGCCGATATGTGTCCTGCTTGAGCGTACGGATGTGTAGTATGGGCTTGATCATCACGCATGTCGGACTTCATGTAGTGTGAACCCTGCGGAGTGGGAACGTATTCGCTCTTGATTGAATTGTTGAGGCCGATCCGAAATATACCTTCGTTTGTGAAATGAGCGCAGCGTCTTTCATGTCGCATAACATTCACGGTGTGACCGGGAAGTTGTGCCTTAAGTTCTTCCATCAACTGCTGTAAACCGGGTTATGACATCTTCATGGGTAGATTCCCGCGCACATCACTCTAATTACTGTATAGTACGTTTCTGTCATGCGAAAACAGAGCCTCTCCCCCAGCAGCACTCGCCGACTAGCCGCTGTTGTGTTAGCATCTCAATCCCCCAACACTCCGGCTATGGTGCTCAGATCATCGACATTGACTGTTGACAAGTTGGCGCTCCAGATCTGACAGCTCAGCTGAAAACATGGAAGCGCTGTTGTGTGTCTCCTTTAGACCGACTGCTAACAAACTGTTTTGCAACCCATATGCCGGACATTCGATCGTGTCAATGGCGATCTTTGACGCGAAACAAAAGCCAATAATTTTGATCCTTCCTTTGCATGTCCTCGAGTGCACGAACGAGTGGGGTGGTGCTGGCTTCTGTCCCTACGAACGCGAGAACGGGCGCGGTCTCGGGCTCCAGCGTTATGTTGAGTGAGCATAGTGGGATGGGAAAAGGAGACGACGCCGGTGGAACAAAGAACGAGGCGAGCGTGCCAAGCAGGGAGACGTACAGGTACGCAGGGTGCGATGGTAGAGTAAGAGAAGCGAGCCAAGCAGGGACTCATCGCTTGACCAGTTGGCGAGACTGAGGGTGGTGGTGCGGGCCCAGAGCAGTATGGACAACGCCTCGTCTTCGAGGGCGATAAATGGCTTGTCTTCACGCTCGTTCAACTGGTAGAGCCTCTGTTGGGGGTAGAAGGTTAGATCGAGTTCCGATAAGTTGGAGAACAGCGAAACCGCACGAGCGAAAGAAAGCGAGTGCAGATGTCCAGGCTGTTGAGGATCCAATACAGCGTTAAAGACCACACATGCACTGCAAGACGCTTTCCATGAATCCCATGGGAGGATACGGGGTTGAAGGCCACATGGGAGCGTAAGACGTGTCGAAATAATAGCATCTGCACAGCTGGTGACCAACCTTTGCTGACAAGAGCAGCGCTTAGGAGAAACATCTTAGTGTAGGCCATGTGACCATAACATCAGCGACCCCTGAACAGCACCCCGTTTGCATGCAACATGCGAAGGGGACGTTGCTTGTGACGAAGAGGTGCTGACAGGACCTGCGGTAGACTATCTGAGTCCTAGACAGAGTAAGGTCATCGGAGTGACTGACATCACTTCAGCGGATCACGTATGACTCGGGTCCACCGCGGATTTTGCCTACTTCGAGCGATTCATTCCACTGCGCTCGAAAGAAGGAAAAGGCCAGCCAAACGCGCGTCAACCGCCATGATCAAGACGATTAGGCGTAATGCTGAGGACGTCATGATATGGCATGAGCGGTTAAGTGTATTGTTGCTGCTGCTGCTATGTTGTAAGTCAGGTTTTGAACCAGTCGTCGGCTGACATCCGAGTGGAGTGCCCGCTGCGGTCTGGCTCTTGGTCTACCTGCTATCTCCGAGTCATTGCATCGCGCTCGACAGGGGGCGTCAGGGAAGCTGATTGTAAGGTAGCACATGTCTGCTAGCACAGACACACTGCGGTTGGCAATGACGCGGGTACCGGTGACCGGTGACTGATGACCGCAGTGGCGCACACCATTGTATGTCGAACCGGTGACACAGATACGGACTCCGAGTCTGACTGCGGAGGAGCCTTTGGCTGACTAAGCTTTTTGGGTGCCCTGGTGGCGCATGCAACGTTCGGTTCAAGTCGGGACGTTGAATTTAGTGTAGTGTCTGCCCAACAGGATGAATGGCAGACAATGGGAAAGCCACGGAAAGGCTGCTCAGAAGGACAGACGACTCGTAGCCGCATTTTGATGGAAGGTTGGTTCTGTCAGGCCAATTCAATGAGAGCGTTACAGGTAGCAACAGGTTGAACAGGGTTTCACTGAGAGATGACCAATAGCTAGACGCTCTGCTCCACCAAGACTCTCCACAGCTGTGTTCCATGACAACCCGCGTTTGACACAACACTCCGAGTCGTATAAATGAGAGTCTAGGGTCGTTCATGCACCACAACTTTCTTTTCGGTTTTCGTTCCTCAACCCAACACGCTTGACTACCACTACCATGAAGGTCACAATATTTCTCACTTTTCTTTCCCTGACTACGCTCGCCCTTGCTGCGCTTGAGCCCCAGCCCCAGGAGAAGCGTCAGGGTGCGTAGTCCGTCCGTCGCTGACAGAGTACGGAACTTAATCGACCTCACCGAGCAGTTTTGTCGTTCGTTAATTCCGTCGGGGATGATGTCACGTCTGCTGGTGCGTCCCGGCGTCCTATTGCTCACATCGCAGCCCTAATCCAACTCGGCAGCGGGGTCTATCTTCTCACAAGTAACGTCCTTCGGGGGATCCGTTGCGTCCGACGCCACTTCTCTGGCCGGTAAGGTCGAGACAAAGGTCACTTGTAAGTCCTCCCATCTAATCCAGGGTTCTCGGAACACTTACGAGGCCTTACAGCTTTTGGCGGGAAGGCTTTCACCGAAGTCACATCTGTCGGCGGTCCTGTGATCACACTCGCGGAGAGTGGTTTTGGCAAAGTCACCACCTTTGCGGGTTCCGTATATACGGTAGCAACATCTGCAGCAGGTAGCGCGATCAGTGGCACATCATCTGGGTGCGCCGTTTTATAAACCAGACAACTATTGTGACTTTGCCAACTGACATGTTTGCTAGGAATGCTGCCGTGGGGAATGTCCACCTTTTCCATGTCTCTGCACCCCTACTATCAGCGCTTGCTGCAACAGTTGGTGGAGTGATACTCGGTGCCTGGGTAACGTTGTAGAAGAGGCATGCCAATGATTTATTTATTTATTTTTGTACCGAAATCCCCCAAGCTACAGTAAACTTGTTATTCTGCTGTCTCGCACATTCTCTCGTCATTTGTGTCTTCGGATGTTCCCACTGCCTGTCACTGTCGTGATCAGGCCCACAAAGCCTTTGTTATGGTACGCGCATATATAAATCAGGGTTCATTCTTGCCGAAAGTGGTGGCGCAATTCCCTCCCACGGTGCCGTCTCACGCTGTTTTATCGGTGTCATGTCTGGCGTCAAAACGAGGCCTTGTCTCGTGCTTTGGTTATATGTGGAGTTTTGGAGCCTGGTAGGCTGGATCGGAGGAAGACACGACCATCGCTCCGTAATACGGTCCAGCTTGTATGCCATGTTGACCTTATGAAGAAAGTGAGTCGCCACAAAAGTACAGGGGCAGACGCTGGTGGTATTTCTGCCAGTGGACACTGCACTTTACTGTTGTTTATTACGTTCTCTGTCCGCTCAAGTTTGGGAACTGCAGGAGATTTCTTCTCACCTGGCGATGGGCCTCTGGTCTCATGGGCCTTGACAGGCGTCACTGAGCGGATATCGCCTAGTTGCTGCTCCGGGTTCCCGTGCCAGTGGTTCCAGGAGCGGTCAGGTATGTTTGTTCGGTATCTCGAAGACGTCTGCGCAATAAAAGAGAGAGCCTCACTCTATATTTTCCCTCCGGAGTATTATCTCAGAATGTTCATTCTCACTCGATATGACCTGCTCGTTGCTGTCGTAGTGGGCTTCAGTGGCTTGGTATTACTCGTAACGCGCGCCGGCAAGCGTCGTCTACCTTATCCGCCGGGACCCAAGCGACTCCCGATCATTGGCAACCTATTCAGCATTCCCTCGCGAGAGGAGTGGGTTACTTACCGAAAGTGGTCTGAAGAATTCGGTATGATGCGACCTGTATACCCCTCGTTCCCGTCTGTTCTTACCAACTGGCCTTGACTAGGCTCTGACGTTATTCATGTCGATGTGATGGGGGCCCATACTTTTATTCTCAACTCGATGAAATCCGCGAACGATTTACTCGACAAGCGATTCTCTATATATTCCGATAGGTAAGAGAGTGGAATGACAGAATCGCTCTGTTATTGACTAGTCTCATGTAACTTTTCAGACCACATCTGACCGTGATGCAAGAGCTGTATGTCCAAAGTCTTATGAGCTAGTACTTGACGATATTCTGACTACCACTGACACTTCTAGCTTCGGAATGGACTACAATATTGCCTTGACACCGTACGGGTCTGCGTGGCGTCACTCGCGCCGTGAACTTCGAGAAAACTTTCGTCCCGCCGCTCTCGAGGCGTACCAACCGATCGAACAGCGAGCCGTCCATCGCCTTCTTCGCAACCTCCTTTCTTCTCCGGATAACTTCGTCCAGCACTTCAGGCAGTCAGTCGTGCTATCCTAGTCCATCCAAGGTTGTTTGTTGACTTTACGGCAAAGTATGGCTGGACAAGTCATCCTCTCAATTACCTATGGGATCGATGTGCTCCCAGAGAATGACCCATATATAGCGGATGCAGAAAGGCTGTCCCAATCTGTCGCTATCGGCACAAGCAGGGAGGCTACGCTTCTGGACACTATCCCCTGGCGTATTTGCTGTCACTTAATCTGGAATTCTGAAAATTGATAGATAAGTTGGGCAGTGATCAAAATGCCGAGTTGCTTTCCAGGCGCCCGTTTCAAGCGCTATGCGCAGGAATGGTACCCTATTGTCGCTGGTGCTGTAATGACTCCATACGATAAAGTGAAGAGAGAATTGGTGGGTGTCTTTTCAGGTGTTTTGTTGCTCATAACGCTGAGATTCTTTTACTTAGGCCTCTGGAGCAGCTACTCCCTCAGTTGCCGCAAATATCATATCGAGACTTGACGAGAATTCAACTGAGGAAGACCTATGGGTTGCAAAGGCTGTCCCAGGGACGATATATTTGGGTGGTGTTGATACGGTGCGTTCAAGCTAACTACCCGGATACGTGATCGCACGGCCAAGATATTGCACATAGACAATCTTTGCACTGGAGACATTCGTGTTGGCAATGACACTGTACCCAGACGTGCAGCGCAAGGCGCAAGCTGAGATCGATCAGCTTATCGGGGATTCGCGGCTTCCTGAATTTTGGGATCAAGACAAGCTTCCGTATGTCGAAGCAGTACTCAAAGAGGTCTTACGCTGGCATCCAGTTACCCCGCTGGGTGTGTTTCTGTCCATATATTATTCCTGGCGCGGGCGGTGGTAACAGGATCACTTTTTTTTTATTTTTTAGCTATCCCACACAGGGTCACGGAGAGTGACATCTATGGGGGGTACTACATCCCTGCGGGTTCGATGGTTATAGCGAACGCCTGGTACGCCTCCTCTTGGACATTTCCCTTCCTTTCATTAAGTACGGTGGTTTCCCAGGGCGATGCTGCACGATCCTGCGGTGTTCGCAGAGCCGGGCCGGTTCGATCCCGAACGCTGGCTTTCTCCTGGCGCGCCTACTTTCCCCAATCAAGCGTTCGGCTTCGGGGCGCGACAGTGCCCGGGTCGTTTCCTTGCCCGCGCAAGCATGTGGTCTACCATGGTGGGAATATTGGCCGCGTTCGACATCAAGCCCACTGAGGACGGTCCTCCTGAGGAGATATATTCGTCGGGATTTCTCTCGTACGCCGCTTCCGCTCCAGTTTCGAACAAAAAAAATTGACGGACAATTGATCACACCATAGGTACCCCGTGCCATTCCGGTGCTACATTCGACCGCGTTCAATGGCAGCTGCGTCGTTGGTGCGGGCTACCGAGACTGAGGGATAGCGTTGTGACGCGTGGCGCTCTAGGTCTGTCATATGGCTCTCAACGTTTTGACTGTTGATATCAATGACTGATGGTTGTGTCAGAGGGGTGAAAATTATTTTCCATGGCCAGCCTCTGACAATGTGCGGGGTGGGATTTCGTTATCCCGATACCGGTAATGTGGATAGCGCATATTTGTGAGGGTCTTCTCTATGTACATAAAGCTGAAACGTTTGGGACGTGTAATTCCACGTCCGAGCCAAGTTACCAGGAGAATGCCGTTCCCACCGTTCGTCAAAACTTCGGCAAGGAGTATAACAGCCTCTACAAGTTCGTTCACTGCCGTGACCTGCCTGACCTATTCTTACATTGGATTTGTGGATTTGCGTTCACTCGTCGAGTGGGATGTCCTCGACGGTATCATAGAATTCCCGCGCGAGGCGTTTCTGGACGTCGAGGCTGCTCTCTTCCTTCTCAGAAGAAAAATCCCGCGTGCATACACGCATACATATGAGTGGCGTGCGCGTCAGACGTAATCAAACAGTACGCACAGGTGTTCCGGCCACGCCGCGGATGACGAGGTAGCGTCGGCCCGTCAGGATCGCCTCGGTTACCACGCCATCGTGCGGCACAGCCTTGGAGCCCGTGACGAAGCCGCCAGCCTCTTGTGCGATCACGATGCCCGCCTGTAAAATTCAAACCGGTGGATTCAATCGGCGCCGACGATCGCGCGTGGACATGGGGTGTGTGGTATACGCACGCATACGTCCCACGGCCTGTAAGCATGAACAGTAATCGATGTTGAGCATACATCCCAAAAAGAGGGAGAAGTGGCAAGGGACGTACCAGCATCCGATCTCCCTGCAGGCCATATACGCACGAATCAGTCCAAAATCAGTCGAAGAAAGGAAGAACGTGACACGGACCAATACGCGTCCAGTGCCCCCTGCGCGACGAGCGCAAAATTCAGCGCGGCGCTTCCGACGGAGCGCAGCGAGTGCGCCATTACGCCGTTGGGTGGCGCGCCCGCGAGCCGGGAAAAGCTTTGGGCCTTGGCGCGTATCGGCTCCTGTGCGCGATCCGAGCCCCATTCGACGGCGATGAGTGCGCCTCCGAGGCTGGGCAGAGGACGCGCGGCCGCCGGTGCGAGCGGAAGACGATGCGGCTGCGGCTGCGTATGCGTGTGCAGGAAAGAGCCGGCGCCGCGCACGCCGGTGTAGAGATGGTCGAGGAAGGGGTTGTAGATCACGCCGAGGACTGGGGCGCGCTGGTCGATCAGGCCGAGTGAGATGCACGCGTAGGGGAAGCCGTGCACGAAGTTGGTCGTCCCGTCTGCGGTGCGGCAGTTGGCGGGTCCCGCCGAGATTGGGAGGGAAGCGCGATTGAACGATCGTCTCTTGGTTAGGTGGGGATGCACCGTGCATTTAGGGACTGCGTACCGATGGGGTCGACGCAGAACGTCGGGGCATCCGTGAGGGGTGGGCGGGTTCCTGCAAAGTAGGATTCTTCGCCGATGCTGCGCGCACAAAACGATGAACGAGAACACGTTCAATTCTCAGCCATCGGCAGGTTCGGATAGCCAGAACGATACATTACAATTGGAAATGGGGGTATGCACCCGCGATCTCGCGCCGGACGAGCTCCTCGACTTTAACGTCGTACTCTGTGACGAGGTCGACCGCGTTCTTCTTCTCGCCGACACTCCCTGTACCCGCGCGTTGGATTGCGTGCGAGCCCTCGAGTATGAGTGCGCCTGCTTTTCGCGAGAGCTCAGTCGTGAACGCAAGGATCTCTTGTAGCTCTGTGGGACCGAGCGGGCCTGACATGACAAACGAAGATGAGATTACGCGATCGGACTTTGGATGGGAAAGGCTGGCTGAGAACCAACACGTTCGTTCATTCTGGACCGGATGACCTGCTGCTCTCCCCCCGACCCTTCGTTGAACATCAGTTGCAAACTCCTGTGGAAAAACGGAGATAGAACAAGCACGCTGTGATTTATGTTTAATTCCTACTGCTTTACGTCTTCACTGCGCGTCCTTGAACTGGGTTGTGAATACGTGAGACTCCCCCGATCATGTCTACGTGGGACAACCTAGATAATACCAGTGTTCGCTGGATTGTTTATTTGTCATTCGTACTAGTAATGGGTGGAGACATGGGATCGTAGTTCAGCTTGATGGGAATGCCAATACAGTCTAACAGTTTCTCAGTTTTTGCGTCGAGAATTCTCCAACACTATGGCACTACTGAAGCGCTGATGCTTTCCGCGAAAGCGCACACTGAAGTACCAGCTACGGGATGGTATCGGGCCTCGGCCATCTTGAATAATGTTGAAGTTTCGAGCTTCGAACCGTGTGTGTCATGATAGGAGTTGCAGCCATTCCACGTCCACGCATGCTGTGGCCGCAAGTCAGGTTCATCGAGTCGAAAAAGAGCTACGCCCCAACGTTGGAAAACATGTTGGTTGGACCCTCGGCTCCGTGCATGGTCGGTCTGTGACCAGGTTTTTGCCAGTGCGTACATTGAACAAGTACTGGTTTATTACACAGTTGCAGTGAACGCGGCCCGCGGCGTTTTCCCGCACTCAAAGTATGAAGCTAGAGGTGCGGCGCCAGCACCTTTAGGGATCAGACAGCTCCAACGATGTCAGAGGCCACAATTGTCTTAATTGCTTTCTCTCTAGCGGCTTCCTGTGGTACGAGAGCCTTCTGGTGTGATTTCGCGTGGTTGCTGATGCTGACAATGACAGCCCTGAGAATTCGCCGAAAGCTCGAGTTCGGCCGGACCGGGATGTAGCGCCATAACCTTTCTTCGCTCAGACACCATGGTCAAAATCTGTTCGATTGCATTATGCTTATCTGTCTTTGTTCCAGATTACAGTGCGTCCTCGTTATTATTCGATTTGATTCCCAAAAATCTGCCTCCTTCACCCTTGCGTCTATGCCTATTCCTCTACTTTGGACACCAAATTGAATTTTCCTTGATTACTAGCCCTTCGACTATTGTTCTTAATCTGGTCTTCCTCTAACTCAGCCAGGTCTGCCACCTGTCGGTATGTCGAAGAGGGGTCAATGAAACTCCCCTATTTTGTTTGTGGAGACCTCTCATAGGCCGTCCCAGACTCACTCACTATGTCTAGACTCGCGACCGGCTGTTGATTCGACGGCGTCGAATGATGAGACCCCAGCAGAACCGACATTCCACAGAAGGACCGACTATCAGTCTCGTCAAGGCTTAGTTGTCGTCTTCGCCGACATTCGGTTCGCCTTCTTGATCGACACCTTTGCCTCCGCTTCTGGTCTAAGATCAACTCTGATGTCCTCGCGCTGACTTTTAACTCTTCAAGTTCTGGATTTTCTGACTGCGTATCTCTTCCTTTCCGACCGGGGCGAATCAAAGAATACGCCATCGTACATAAGGCCAAATGGTGAACTGGTTTCGCAACGAGGACGCTGTTCAGATCCGTTTCGAGGAAAATCTTTCGCCGAGTTATTCGGCGCCTGGGGGTATGAGGCCATGAGTGACGATCAAGCCTACACTACGTATCTATAGACCTCGAATTGGGATGCGAGTATTGAGAATTGCATTACAGTGGGCATTTGCCCCGCGCAGTGTGAGAAACAGTGTCTCGATGTAGCCTGAATCGCTCGGGCCTCAGATAATATTCCTATTCACTTGTACTGAACCCGGTGGGCCACATGGTACATTGCTCCACTCTTCTGGCCGTTGCGAGCTTCCATTCGCATTTCAACTCTTCGTGCTTTATTAAACGTCAAACCAGCCTTGCGCAGGTCGACAACTTCACACCGTCATTCTCTGCCACTCGCAAGGTGCTTACTACTCTCCACGCGACCGCAACGGGGTCCTGCAGGTTCAATTCAGGAGAGCTTCCTGCTGCTCTGTTACGTTCGCGCCCCAGCGGTGTCTGCTAAAATACACACGAGGTCGAAGTGTTCCACCTGGCCTTTCTATATCTAGCACTGTCCGACCACTGTAATTTATTTTAGCCCTGGCAGCAAGACGCGAAGCTCCGTACTCGTCGTTGTGATCTCGGTTGATTGGACGCTCGCAGCACTTTATACAATTCAGGAAAGGTGGTGGGACGTATATTAAGTAGCCAATGGAACATGTCATCGAGTTATCCCAGAAACGCGATCAGCACGCAGGATGGTGAGAGCCAAGCGAGAAGTGACTAGAAGCACCACGGTGATATAATTTCAGCGGCACGATGCCGTAAGCCAAATACGGTAATCCGACTGGTACTGTCAAGGTCAAGGTACAGTGTAACCGGAATCCACGGCGCTGGCACCGGCAAACTCTAGGCTCACCGCGTGCCGCATAGTCGTGTAATTCTCATCTCTCATGAGGCCAGAAACTCCACCTATTCATGGTCGATGACATTGCTCATGCTCTGACTGACCTCTCCATATATTCATAACGAGTCATTGCCTCGATGCGCCACAACGTAATGTCGTTGGAGCATCGTTCACGACTGACCGTTAATACCGCATCCCGAAACAGAAATCGCCACCCCGCGAGCCGAATTTAGTGCGATCATTAATGATGCTTCTCTACTTCACTCTTGGAAGACGACGTCTTGTGCTCGGTTAAGGCGCTCGTGATTCGGAACATGATGGTGTGTTCGCGCGCCGAGTCACCGGATGCCAGTGCTTACAGCAACACAGATTCACCCTCGCCCGACAGGGAATATTCGTGCGTATAAATAAGCCACCTATCTTCGCAATATCGACCTCATCCTCCCCAACTTCGACTCTCACTTCTTTAATACCAATCTATCCAATCTCGAACAGAACGATGTTGATGAGAACCATCCTTGCACTTTCTCTTGCTGCATTCGCTCTCGCTGTTCCGGTGGCCCAGCCACAGGGAGGTCTTGAGCCTACTATCGGTTCGTTCTGCTTGAACCACTGCTCAGGTTTTTTTTGGAGGCTGATTGATTTGACGTAGATGACCTGCTCGATAGTATGGGTGTCGTCAATGACTGCCTTTCTGGGAATGGTGGACCTTTGTAATGGTAAGTTTCCCTTATGATAAGGGGGGTTGAGGTCACTTATCTTGTGGAACAGAGGCATCAAACGAACGGGTTTGCGAATACGTGAGCCTCCTCTCGTCATGTGTGGGATAATTCTGATAACAAGACGTGGTATCATCCCGGATTGAGATTTGTGTTTCGTAGTTTTCATTGGAGGAGCATCAGAATCGTGATTTAACTTGATGAGAAGGTTAATAAATTCCCTCACCAGTACTCGGTTGACGAAACTTGGTCTTTTTGTATCATTCTTTTTTGGGCACGATCTTGTTATCCTCATCCACAAAAAGTCTTTCCACCATAAGACCTGAATATTGTGTGAATGTCTATGAACGTGCATAAGTGTGTCAACAGGATGGGCAAACTCACGCTCGCGAACTCCACGACGATGGTTTATAACCATCGTAACTAGGTTCTGGAAGTATCCAATATTTACTACACACGTGTCTAAGACGGCAAGGACGTCGACGTCGATGACACCAGATCTGATACTCGTGCCCTCCCTGATGGCAGCTGTAAGCTCGCCATGTTCTGTATCAACTTGTCAACTCAACTGTTGACACACTGTCTCAACCAGTCCTGAGGAATAATTGGAATTGTACGTCCACCAAGGTGATCACCAGTCCTTAGCATGACTAAAGCAAACGTTTGGGAGGCCCTTGTCATTTTCTCAGCTTGTAATTTTCCTTTCCCACGACCTCAAGATGTCTTCTTTCGTTCTCCTTCGCACAAAGCATCTGACCCCCTCTTGACTCGTGAGGTACTGTATTAATACCACCTTTGGGTACATCCTGTACATCAGTGAGGTCATGACCATCGCCGTCTTGTTCCTTCTCTGGCCTGCCTCTACTGCTGCGATGAATCATTTCATTATGTCTTATTGCTATCTTTGAAGCGGGCCCGGTTTCAGTTCTTCTGGGCACTGCGAATGTCAGCTGAAGTCCTGGCTGGAGTCAATCACCATGGTGGGTTATTGTTTTTGACATGTTTTGATATGTTCTCGAGTGTCTTCAATGCCTTGCGAAATGTCACGTCCTGCCTGACTCGTGCGACTCAAGGGGTGCACCCTGCGTGGCATGTGTAATCGCTGAGCCATATCGGACCCTCATACCCTAGGTCTCTCACACGCTCGCTTCCCCTCATGCTGTCGGAGCTCGATGTCGCATACCGCTTGTTGATCCCGACCCCTCCGAGATTCGAACGAACTCAGCGGCAGCGACTGTTTTCCCGCCTTCGAAGGCGAAGCAGTCTGCGTCACTGGCACCACTGATACCTCTACCTGGTTAACTGATCTAGTGAAGCGCTACTATTCTCCTTCCTTCCACTCTCTCCCGACGCGACATTGCCGTCTCGTTCTCCACAACACCCTCCGAGTCGTCGAGGCGTTCCCTACCGGGCTCTGCTCTCGATCTGACTTAGTTAGTCTATTCGTGTGCGCTCGTCCTGTCATGCTGATATCCCTACATTGAGGCACTGAGCAAAAGGTGCCCATATGACACACCTGCCTGCCCCCTTTTAACTTACTGCGTGTGCGCCTATGCCTCGTGGCCCCAGTAGCGGCTGGTTGGAGTATTGAGGTCGCACAGTGGCTGCGATGTGAGGAAAGTGTGGCGACACCCACGTTGGAGGTGCCCTGTTGTGCAGCTCGGGGTCCAACTGGCACGTCTACTAATTCAAATGAATTCGGGTATGTGGCTGCGTTCCGAACATGCTTCTTTTTGGGCGCGTCGCGGCGCTGCGTATGGGCTACTTCATGTCCTCCATCATCTGTGGTGCGTCAGATCTCACATACTCGTCAGGTTTCTCATGAAATCATAGTAACCTCCCATCGTCGATGTGGCCGAGAACGAGGCATTGCATCTCCCCCTCGTGAATTTACCCGTACTGTATCCAAGACAGGGCGCGTCATGACTCGATAACCCAAAGGAGGCGGCTTGTCTACGATAATACCATGCTGCTTAGAGTGTATGGATAGTATGGATAATATATCCATACAGAATGCTATAGTGCAGTACAGTGCAGTACAGTACTAGCTCCCCCGACACCTTGGGTGGCATATCAGACGGCACTCAAAAAAGAAAGAGAAAAAAAAAATCAGCCGGCACGCAAGGGCAAAAATGTGGATAGAGGTTTCAACTTGTATGGTGTTACACTTGGGTCACAATAGAGATACAAGATGATACGAGATTGTAACGTTACAGTAGGAACGTTCAGCTCGGTGTGAGCAAGTCTGGTCTTTCTATGTCAATGAGCGAGGGTTCAGCCGATAATGGCAAGGTTTAAGTGGTTAACAAGGATCTCAGAGTATGACACAATACTCAAGATGTGAGAGGAGTTCAGGGGTTCAAGAGGTTCGACGGTTCAGCAGAGAGTTACCCCAAGGGAATGGGAAAACAATGTATACTGTGATGGTAAAGAAGTCAAGTCTAAGGATACAAGCTACCTAGGGCCACGACTTATATAGAAAAGGGTTTGTTTGTGCGGAACAAACAAATGGCGCAATCCGCAGCAAGCGTGAGAAGTAACACAGCAATCCGCAGCAAGCGTGAGAAGAAAGTACAGCAATCCGCAGCAGGCACGGGAAAAAGAAGAAAGTGTGCACAGCTATCCGCAGTAAGTGTGAGAAGAAGCGAGGATATAAAAGGCAAGTGAGACACGTCTCAAAGTTAAAAATAGAAATGAGACACCTGCCATAAAAGGGTGCATTTAGCCCAAGTATAGTAGTAATAAAGACTAATAAGGACAATGAGTGTCTCATTGTCTCACTTTGCACTAGGAGAGAATCTTAAGGCTCCTAGTGCGCAGCAAGTCCGAAAAAGGGAAAGCCAAGAAAGGAAAGACTTTCCCGCGAACGCAAGTGTAAGTAAGAAATTAAAGTAAAGTTGAAAACAAGTCCAGTCTGTAACATTACCCTCCCTTCAGAGTCCTTGTCGCCTCGACGTCCCTAGAAACGATCTGTGCCAGGCTCAGGGTCATCAGTCTGTACGAGATCATCATCAACCCAATCAGAGTTATAGTTCTCCGCAATGACCTCCCGGCAGCGATGAGTGCGAAGGAACTGGAAGTGTCCGCGAACTCCGCACTTCCAGCACTGCTCATAAACAGGGCAGCGGATCTCGGCATGTCCAGGGTCGTTCCTAAAACACTTGCCACACCACTTGTTGGCAGCATCTTCTTCTCCCGGTTGTTCTTCAAGCCAACGCCATAGACACTTGTTGGGCCAGTGACCTGCACTCTGGCAATGGTAACAGTACCGCTTGGTCCAAGGACAGTTGAAGCTGCGATGGAAGCGACTGTCACAGCGCCAGCACAGGTCTCCGTTGCGATTTTCCCGGAGGCGGGGCATCTCTACAGGTCCTCCAGGGCAAGGGGGAAAGGGAAGGTCTTGGTGGCGGAAGAGGCGAGGTTGCTGCCATGTGTCAGCATAGTGTTCTGCAATCCGGGTATAGGCATGTGCGGCTTCCAGCCGACTGCGCACTCCATCCAGTTCTGAGGTGGTGTTGAACAGTAGTCCATGGACTCGATTGCATTGAGCCTGCAGATCAGTGAACTGCCTCTGGAGCGTAGCCTGCTGTTCCAAACAGTTGCGAAGGCGAGAGACCTCCGCATCTAGCTGTGGGGAGTTGAGGTCCCTCAGGGCCTCATCTACGGCATATGCCCGCGGGTCGTCACGTGAGAGTTGCTGCATCTGATCATCTGACATGACCTGTGGCATGGCTCCTGGGAGACTATCCAGGTACACCGGCTCTCCATAGACTGGTTGACCTCGGCCCATACAGCCCTTGACATCTTGACGGTTACTGGTGTAGGCGATGTACTTTGCTAAGACTTTAGTGCCATCAGGCTGGTTGATATAGAGAGGGTGGAAGCGAGCTGAGGTTTCTATGTTTGGGAAGAAGGGGAGGCCTGGGTGGTCGTCATCTTCGTCTGGTTCATCGTTGGCAGTGGCAGCTACCCGCTCATAGTCGATAGGGGCATCCTCCAGTGGAGGCATTGATGAGTGGGAAATCACAGAGACCGGGGGAGAGTCAGGAGGAGGGGTGGAAGGAGGGAGTGGAGGAGGAGTGGCGGTTGGTTCGGGAGGGGGAGACAAGGAGGACCTTGGGACTAAGTTGGGATGTCCATTGAGGGTTTCCAACAGCGCAACCAGTGCTGGGTTGACATCCATGGTGGTCTGTTGTTCTGGGGTTGGGGGTCGAGAGAAGAACCCTCGTTCTATGGAGCGTTCAACGAGGGCTTCAACAGAGGAGGAGCGAGAAGGCATTGTGTGCGAAGATGTAAGAGTAGAGGAGTGGGGGTCTTTTCTTTCCAACCTTGTACTTCTTATATGTGAGGAGGGCGCTCCTTCGGCATTTGGGTGTAGCCGGAAGAAGTCTTGAATTGCTTCAGGGGCCGATACATTTTCCTCCGGTTCCCACGAGTTGTCACTGTCAGGGAAGCCCTTCCATTTGATGAGGTAATGGAGTTTACGTCGTCGTCCCTTCTTGGCAGAGTCTAGAACTTTCTCTACTTCCCATTCTTCTTCTCCGTTTATTATGTCAGGTGGGGGTCGTGGGAAGTTTTCTCCATGGAGCGGTGTTTCCCTATATGGTGTAAGTAGGTTGGCATGGAACACAGGGTGGATCTTCCATTGCAGGGGTAGGGCAAGTTCATAGTTGACCGGTGACAGGACTTTGGTAATCCTGAAGGGTCCATGTCGTTTTGGAGCTAGTTTGGCAGTTGGATGGCTAGTCCTTATGTTTGTTCCTTCTAGCCACACCATTTCTCCTTCTTTGTATGGTTCAAACTTGGAGGGTCGTCGTGCTAGGGAATCTTGTGCTTTCTTTAGGTTGTCCTGAGCTTCCTTCCTCTTGTTCTTCAGTTCTTCAAGACGTTGTCCTACACTTGGAACTGGGGAGGGTTTTGGCGTCCATGTGGTGCGTGGGAGTTTTCCCATGATTAGTTCAAATGGGGGAATTCGGGTTGTAGCGTTGGGCCAGGAGTTATGAGCAAATTCTGCCATTGGTAACCAGGTTACCCAATCATCCTGTCTTGCATTACACCAAAACCTTAGGTATTGTTCTAACCATTGGTTTGTTCGTTCTGACTGTCCATCTGTTTGTGGGTGGTATGCTGTTGAGATGTTCTGTTTGATGTCTAAGGCTTTGCAGAGGGCTCTTGCAAACATTGATGTGAATCGTGGGTCTCGATCGGAAATGACCTTCTTGGGAAGGCCATAGTGGCGGTAGATGTGTTGTAAATAGAGTTGTGCGACTCCGGCTGCATCTATTGTTTCGTTGCAAGGGATGAATAATGCTGCTTTTGAACAATCGTGATCTGTGACTGTGAGGATTGTGTCATAGCCTTTTGACTTGGGTAATTTGACGATGAAATCCATGCTGACAGTTTCAAATGGTTCTGTCATCTGTCCAAAAATGGGTGAGAGGCTTGGCTTCTTTGGGTGGGTGTTGACTTTATTGGCTTGGCATGCTGCGCATCCTTTGACATATTCTTCCACATCTTTCTTCATGCCAGGCCACCAGTAGTCTCGTGTTATCAGAGCCATTGTGTTTGAAATTCCAGGGTGTCCAGCGCTTGGAAGGTCATGAAAAGCGTGAATTACCCCCCTCTTAAGGTCGTTGTTCCCTGCAACAACCAAGCGCTCATCTTTCCAGTGGAGCCCTGAGTGTTCTTTTAGGTTGTGGGTATCTATCCAGGTTTTGATACGTTCCTGGTCTAGGTTCTGTGTGACATAAGCCCATAATTCTTGTTCCTGTGGCAGTTCCCTTGTAGCGTTGACAAATAGTTCTTCCGGAAGGACTGTTACATCCGAGTTGTCATGGGAACCATCATCATAGTCTGGTCTTCTTGACAGGGCATCTGCCCAGGCATTCTTGGAGCCGGCAATGTGGTGGAGCTCTATATCAAATTCGGAGAGTTCCAGGACTTCTCGTGCTACCCGTCGGCTGATCTTGTGTGGTTCTTTCCAATATTGGAGGTTTGCATGGTCTGTGTACACCACTACCTTGTGAGGGGAGCCTGCTAGATATGCCCGCCAGTGTCGTAGAGCCCGCACAATGGCTAGCAATTCTTGATCGTAGATGTCATAATTTCGTTCTGCTGGTCCAAATGTCTGGGAGTAGTAGGCCACTGGGTGGCGAATTCCTTGGTTTATCCTTTTGGTAAAGCACCCCTCCGTTGGCAAATCGGGATGCATCCACTTCCAATTCAAATTGTTTTTCCAAATCCGGTTGAATGAGCACAGGTTCCTTTCCAAGCAGGGTCTTGAGTGTGTCAAATGCCTTTTGACAGTCTTCCGTCCATTCCCATTTGGTGTCCTTTTTGAGTAGGTTGTTAAGGGGACGGGCAATCATGGAGAACCCTCGGATGAAGCGGCGATAGAAATTTGCAAATCCTTGAAAGGCACGGACTTCTTTGGTTGTTGTTGGAGTGGGCCAGTCACGTACACCCTGAACCTTAATCGGGTCCATTCGGACCCTCCCTTTTTCCAATATGACGCCCAGGTACTCTATAGACCTAACCTCAAAGGCACATTTCTCCGGTTTTAGGTAGAGATCATGTTCCTCTAGGCGTTCTAGAACTTGATGGACCACCTTGCGGTGTCTTTCCAGGTCATCAATAGTGGCAATGAGGATGTCATCCATGTAGATTATGACTTCTCCGGTTAGGAGCATGTCACGGAATATTACGTTCATCATGGTCTGAAATGTGCTTGGCGAGTTGGTGAGTCCAAAGAACATGACACGTGGCTCAAACAGCCCCTGATTGGTTTTGAAGGCTGCCTTCCATTCATCTCCTTCTTTGATCCGGATGTTGTTATAACCCCATCGGATATCAAATTTGGTAAACAACGCTGCATCCCGGACCTTGTCAATCAATTCTGGGATTAAGGGGAGTGGGTATCGATTCTTGACAGTGTACTGGTTGATCCGTCGGTAGTCTTGGACAGGGCGAAGCTTTCCATCTTTCTTTTTGATGAAGAAGAAGGGAGACGAGTATGGGGATTTAGAGGGCTGGATATATCCCTTTTCAAGGTGTTCATTGAGGAATTTGGTAAGGGCTTCATTTTCATCACGTGTTAGAGGGTATATTTTGCAATCAATAGTGGCTGGGGCATTTGGAGTGAGGTCAATGGCGTGATCCCATGACCTGGTTGGTGGGAATCGGTGGGAGTTCTCTTCACTGAAGACCTTCTGATGTTGTAGGTACTCCTTGGGGACCATTTCCTCTAGCGTTCTTTCAGTTTGATCTCGTGCCTTTTGTGCCAATTCTGAGGCCACCGTGGTTTTGCCAATAACCTCATCTTGGGTAAATCTGAGATAGAGTTCATCTCCTTCCTCATACCCACACTCTTCCAGGAACGTGCTCCACATTTTCCGGATGTGGATCTTTGGTTTGGGGGTGTCTTGTTTTTGGAGTCCTTGGGTAGTGATGATGACAGGGAGGTGACTGGTGTCGATGGTGGAGTCCTTCCAGTTGCATTGGGGTTCAAAGGCAGCGAGCCAGGGGTATCCCAGGATCATTCGTTCTTCCCCTAGATTTGTCACCAGGAATCTCATGGGTAGTTTCTTGGATCCTGATTGGACATCTAGCATGGAGTATGCCGTTAGTTCTCCTGCCTTATTAAGGGTTCCGTCGATATTCCAGATCTTTTTTGGGTTTGACAGGGGTATCGTCCCTATCCCCATTTGTTTCAGGAGTCTGGGGTCTATGAAATTGTCCGTAGCTCCAGAGTCTACTAGGACGTCTTGATCGGCCGTTTTGTGTGCAGTTTCCAGGTGTACAGGGACTTTCAAGGATCTATATTGGCTATATTGTACACTGGAAATGTTTAAAGCTCTAGCCCAGGCCGCCGGGTTCGAGCCTACGAAAAATCCTTCTCAGCAAAGGCTTTCTCTACGAGCAGTGCTCGCACTTCCTCACTCTGTGCCATCAGAGTCCCCCACATCTCATTTGCTAGTTCCTCTTTGGTTTTTGTGGTGGATGGTGCAGAGGGTGTAGTTGATGCTTCTGCAAGTTTGGCTGGTTTGTCAGGGCAGTTTCGCGATATGTGCCCCTGTTTCTTGCAACGGAAACAGCGCCCTTCTGCTTGGAGCTTCTGTTTTTCGGTTTCAGTGAGGGCTGCTCTTCCTGCAGCTCCTCTTTGAGTTCTTCCTATGTCCATTGCATTTGGGTCACGTGGTTTGACTTTAAAGGCATTGTTCCATTGCCCTTTTGTGAATCCGGCTTTAGTTTCCTTTTTGATTCCAAAGTGATTTTGGAGATTGATGAAGTCTTGATGGTGCTTTCTGGCTGATTGGGTCCATTCTTTCCAGTCATCTGGGTGGTCGAACTGTATGATGTTCCTGACCAGTTTTTCAGGTAGACCCCGTGAGAAAATATCCAGGGTTCCTTCTTCATCTGCACCATATCCTGCCTTCTTTGCAAGGGCGGCGAACTGAGCAATATAGGTGTCAAGGTCTCCATTCTCCATTTTGACTGCTTGGAGTGCCTTCTGTGCCTTCTGCTTCTCTGCAACGTCTGTGTAAGCAGCCTGGAAGCGATCTAGGATGGTGATCCACAGGTCTTCTTCTGTTGTGGCCCGTCCTCCAGCAAGTTCATCAGTAAGCCAGTCACTTTGTTCCATAACCCAGTCATCAACCAAGTCTCCTCGTATTAGGGAGAGGAAGACAATGCATCTGAGATAGGGGTTTCTCATTTGCTCGATTGATCCATTGAGGGCCCGGTAGAAGGTGAACTCTTTTAGGAATTTCTTGCTGTGGGCTCGGTCTCCAGTGAATTCTTTTGGTGGTAGGCCTGTTAATTTATCTCCGGCAGGAGGGGGGGCTAAAGGTGGGGCTCTTCCAGCAGGGATTCCTCCACTGCCTCCACCTCCACCTCCGCCTCCACCTCCACCTCCACCTCCTCCTCCGCCTTTGCTACTGCCACCTCCACTAGGGGTGTGGGTGATTGAGGTGTTGATTTGTGTAGCTGTGCTTGTCATTCTAATGCTTGAGTTTGTTGGTGTGCGAGCACCTGAATCTATGGGTTCTTGTGGGGCTAAAGAGGGGACACCTGACGTAGCTTCCACTGATGCAACAGGGGATTGATGTTGATCCGAATCCTGAGCAGGTTCTTCTGTATCTGAGTCGACAACTATGCCAACTGGGTTGTTTCTATATGGACCAAGTCCGAATTCTAGTGGTACTGGTTTGACAGAGAACCACTTGTGGTCTTTGGTTGATTGTGCGATGACTACCCAAAGTCGTTTGTCTTCTATGTATTCAATAGGAATATATCCGTTGTCTTCTTTGCTCCAAACGTAATATCCTTCAGTTTCGTCGTAGGTTTTCCAGATGGCTACTCCCTTGATGTTGTCAGAGAGATCGTCTTCTGTTCTTCTGGTGATGAATTCTGGTTTGAACTGGGAACGGCTCCTGCTTCCTAGTTTTGAAGCCAGGGTGGAGAGACTCGACTTAATGTAACGTTACAGTAGGAACGTTCAGCTCGGCGTGAGCAAGTCTGGTCTTTCTATGTCAATGAGCGAGGGTTCAGCCGATAATGGCAAGGTTTAAGTGGTTAACAAGGATCTCAGAGTATGACACAATACTCAAGATGTGAGAGGAGTTCAGGGGTTCAAGAGGTTCGACGGTTCAGCAGAGAGTTACCCCAAGGGAATGGGAAAACAATGTATACTGTTACGCTCCACCGGCGTTAGTCCGACTTGGACTCGTAAAAGGCGTGATCGACTTAGCAAAAGTTAGGCGAATGGGGATCACGTGTCAACCCAACGCAGGCTGAACAGGGGCACACTGGCGCACGCTGCAGCGAAAGGGTAAAGAGAAGTGCCCCTTGGTAGGCACTTAGAGGAGGTACACTTAGTCGAAGACTAAGGCAAACGAGAGACGATTCAGAAGGTGGATTGAAGAAGACCAAGATGGAGACTCTTGGTCTTCCGAGTCGACTACTTATACAAATACGCGCGGGCTTTAAAGCGCCGCTGGAATAGTAGGTAACCAATAGCGTAACTAGCTCGAACCCTAGTACCGCTATCCTAGGAATGAGTCATACATGAGTCACAATCACATGCGAACTACTATGCTGACTGATACGATGTAAGAGTCCATGACTAATATCAATACCGGACCGTAGTCATAACCGGTCATGAGTTGTGTGTAATGAGTCATCAAGTCCGTACCGTAACATCACCCCCTTTTCAGGAGTGAGGCCCACCTCACTAGTCCGCTACCGATTCTTGCCTCATCCGTTCTGCCTCGTCTTCCATTCTCCCCAGTATGTTAGCGCGCTCTAGACGATAGAGACTGTCCTTTTTGTCCTGCACTACCATCTCTTGTTCCAGCCGTAACTGCCGTATCCGCCTCTCCAGTTGATCTTCGGCAAAAGCAAATTGCCGGAACCGACGCAATTCTTGGGTAAGAGTGACATCCCCAATGCGCATGAGCAGCAGGTCTGTGGGGTGTCGATCGCGGAGCATGAAATACTCCTCGTGTGGGATGAAAGCGCGGTTGTTCTTGGGGAGATGCGGAGTGGCATAGAGGGGTTTACCATAGAGGAAACCTGACCCCGGAGCTAGTCCGAGTACGAAGGGGTCTCCTCCTCGGATAACCTGTACGTGGGATGCTTGTATCGTCGGTCCGTTGGGGAGTTTGATCGGGAACGGAATGTAATCGGGTCCTCGATTGACCCGGAACCCCTCAGGGACGACTGCCCTGGTTGCTGGGTCTCGTTCCCCCATTGGTGTATAACGAGCCGCTTGTGCCACGGCGACTCGTCCTCGGTGTAGAGGCCCCCCCGCTGCGTCGATGAGGTAGGGAGTGGCGGCTGGATCTTCAGCGTAGAATTCATGGTTAAGGAATGCGTGCCTGATGGGGTAATGGTCTCTAAGCTCGTCTTCATCCTCATTTTCGTCCAATACTCCCTCCGCTCCTTCATCATTCGTCGTCGGCAGGCGGCGATATGCAGTTGCTCCCGCTGCCACCGCGCCGCCGTTTCTTTCCATTCTTGCTCGTATTTCTGCATGGCGTTCGGTGGCTTCACCGCGCGGGACAGCTGCTTGAAGCCGAAACAGCTCGTCTTCCGTGAGGAAGGCTTCGGGCTCACCGGTGTCGGGGTTTGTGAGGGCGTACATTGGCTGCGGAGGTGTTGGTTGAGTTGTTGCTGGATCGTCGTCGACAATTCCCTGTACGGGCATAGGGAATCGTTGCAGTGTCTGGTGCAGTTCTTCACTAGTGATAGGGCCGTCTTCCTCATGCTGCACGGAGGGACGGCCTCCATCTGCAACTCTAGTGGCTGCGGTGTTGTCGGCGGTGTTGGGGTCGACAAGCGTGGCGGAGGAGTCGTTGATGAGGGTAGAGAGGAGGGCATGCTGTTCATCGCGTCGAGTAGAGGACATGGGGTGAATGGGAGTTGGAGACTTATCGCGGCAAGAGGTCCTCCTTATATGCGTCTCTCGGTCGGGATTGGAATGTTTGAACTTCCGAACGGCTTCGTCGGCAAATACGTCATCCTTATCTATCCATTGATTGTCTGAGTCTGGATAGCCTTTCCATTTGACAAGGTACTGGAGCCGACGCCTTCTGCCGAACCGCCGAGAATCCAGAATCTTCTCGACCTCGTATTCTTCTTTGTTATCGACCAAATCAGGTGGTGGGCGCTGATAGTTTGGTCCGTGCGTGGGTGTTTCGCGATAAGGCGTGAGAAGATCTATGTGGAAGACATCATGGATGCTCCACTGCGTGGGAAGTTCGAGGCAATAGTTGATAGGAGACATCACCTGGATGACCTTAAACGGTCCGTGTCGCTTGGCCGCTAATTTTGCGGTTGGTTGATGGGTGCATAGGTGGCGTCCTTCTAGCCATACAAGGTCTCCTTCTTTGAACTTGGGTGTATCTTTATGTTTGACCCATGACTTTTGCGCCCGGAGCATGCAGGAGAAAGCGCGCTGTCGCGCTTGCTTAAATTGGTCTAGTCTTAACGACACTTGCGGGATAGGGGAAGGCCTATCGGTCCAATCAGCGCGAGGATTGAATCCAGATAAGAGAAAGAAGGGGGACTCCCGGGTGGTTTCATTAGGCCAATTGTTATGCGTGAATTCCGCCATAGGCAGATAGCGGACCCAGTCGTCTTGCCGCTCATTTACCCAAAAGCGGAGATATTGCTCTAGCCATTGATTTGTTCGCTCTGATTGGCCGTCAGTTCTGGGATGGTAGGCGGTTGAGATATTTTGGCTGATGCCAAGGATTTTACATATCTCTCGCATAAACTTGGATGCGAAGCGGGGGTCTCGGTCACTGATAACGCGCGAGGGGAGTCCGAATCGTGGGAAGACATGAGAGACGTACAGGGCAGCTGTTCCTTCAGCTGTTATCTCTTCATTACAAGGGATAAAAACAGCGGCTTTGGTACAATCGTGATCTGTTACCGTGAGAATAGAGTCGTAACCGCGAGAGATAGGGAGTTTGGTAATAAAGTCCACTGCAATAGTCTCAAATGGCAGGGCTTCCGGTTTAGGGTAGATAGGTTGTAGGGGTGCTCTGATTGGTCGGAGGTTGACTTTGTGCCGCTGACACTCCGCACAGCCTTTGACATAATCGGTAACGTCGTTCTTCATTTGCGGCCACCAGTAGTGTCGTTCAGTAAGTTGAAGAGTGCGTTTGATACCTGGGTGGCCATAGATGGGGGAGTCATGGTGAGCGGCAATAATGGTGCGTTTGTCATGGATACCGCCGGTGACCACTCGGCGTCCGTCTTTATACCATGTCCCTTCGATGTCTTTTAGCTTGTGAGCGTCAACCCAGGGTTTCAACTTAGCTGTATCTTGTTCGTAGATGGGATGCTCTGGCGTCATTTCCACCGGTAGGATCTCTGGTCTCCAGTGTGGATGTCGCGGTTCTTCCAGTGTGGTGGCACGTGCGAAGACGCTTTCCGGTAACACAGTTACTCCCTCGTTGTCATTTTCTCCTTGGTCATAGTCTGGTCTTCGCGATAGTGCGTCGGCACGGCCGTTAGAAGTCCCTTTTATGTGGTGGATCTCGAAGTCGTATTCCGAAAGTTCGAGTACTTCCCTGGCTACGCGCCTACTAATCTTTTGCGGCGATTTCCAGTATTGTAAGTTGAGATGGTCCGAAAATACTTTGATTTTGTGAGGGGACCCTGCTAAAAGGGGTCTCCAGTGACGAAAGGCTTTGACGATTGCCAGGAGTTCGAGGTCGTATATGTCGTAGTTGCGTTCGGCTTCGTTGAGGGTAGACGAGTAATAGCCAATAGGGTGTCGCTTGCCGTCAGCTTTGCGCTGGAGGAGTACTGCTCCAGTGGCGAATCCAGACGCATCGACTTCTAGTTCAAATTGTTGCGTGAGATCAGGGTGCGCAAGAACAGGTTCGCTGGTGACGAGGGTTTTGAGGTCTTGGAATGCTTTTTCTTCCTCGGTCCCCCAGTGCCATTCGGTGTCTTTGCGGGTGAGTTTGTTGAGAGGTCGTGCTTTGGTTGCGAAACCTCGTATAAAAGGACGGTAAAAATTGCAAAAACCGAGAAAAGAGCGGACGTCCTTAACCTTGGTTGGCGTGGGCCAATCTTTAATGCCCGAAATTTTGACAGGGTCCATGCATGTCACCCCCTTTTCAAGGATTACCCCCAGGTAATCCATGCGCGGGGAGTGGAAGAGACATTTCTCGAGTTTGTAATATAGGTCATGTTCCGCGGATACGCGGAGAACGTCTTTCACTGCTTCGATGTGATCCGATAAGGAGTGAGTAAGACCCGTGGCGATGCCGATGTCGTCCATGTAAACCCGAATAACTGTGCCGCGTTTTTCGTGCTTTGCAATGATGTCCCTGAAGATGAAGTTCATCATAGTCTGGAACGTTGCTGGAGAATTGGTCAAGCCGAAAAACATCACCGTTGGTTCAAATAGTCCATATCGCGTTTTAAACGCCGCTTTTTCCTCATCCCCTTCTTTGATGCGTATGTTGTTGTACCCCCATCTTACGTCGAGCTTGGTATAGATGTGGGCATTACTGAGGTCGGTAATAAGATCAGAGATGAGAGGGAGTGGGTATTGATTGCAGATAGTAACAGCGTTGATTTTTCGGTAGTCCTGTACGGGCCGCAACTTACCATCCTTCTTTTTAATGAAAAAGAAGGATGAGGCGTATGGAGATTTGGAGGGTCGTATGTACCCCTTTTTTAGTTGTTCATCGATCCATTTGCGCAGTTTCTTGTCTTCTTCCTGAGTCATAGGGTATATCTTGCAATCGATGGCGTCGGCTGTTCCTGGTTTGAATTCGATGGCATGATCCCAGGGCCTGCTGGGCGGAAACCTGTCCGATGCTTCTTCACTGAAGAGACGTTCGAATTCGCGGTATTCGGAGGGTAACTCAGCTTTAGTAGTATATTGCTGAGCGGCAATGGCGAGGTCAGTGGCGGTGGCTCTAATTTGACACACTTCTTCAAATTGTTGTCGTTGTTCGTCCGTGATAACACAAGAGTGTACAACTTCATAGTCGTCATTTTGAGAGGTAGCCGCCGCAATCGTTGTTGTTTTGATGTAGGGATTGGTTGAGCGAATAATGATGGGGAGCATATCTTCGTGGATGGCGGCTTGTGACCATTTGATGTGCGGGTCGTAAATGGCGAGCCAGGGATATCCTAGTACGATATCCTCGTTGCCGATGTCGGTGATGAGGAAGCGTATTTCCTTGTGGATTCCTTTAGTTTGGACATCAACGTCTGTATAATGAGTAATACGCCCCGATTTATTTTCAGTGTTGTCAATATTCCATATTTTCTTTGGGACATCAAGTAGTTTGGTCCCAAGTCCCATCCTTTTTGCGAACAATGGTTTCATGAAGCAGTGGGTTGCTCCTGAGTCAACTAAAGCGCGTATGTCGGCCATTGCGTAACTGGTGCGAATCGATACTGGAACTCTCATAGAACGGTAGCGAGTCATGATTACACTGTTACAATTAACTGCCCTCACCCAGGCCGATGGGTTCAGGCGTCCTGAAAACCCTCCTTTTTCCATAATTGTTGGAGGATAATGTCCTTTACGTCGTCTGATTCTCCGGCTACTCCATTAAGCCAGTCACTGGCGCGCTGTTGAGGGGGTATATCTTGGACCACCCTGGTAGCGACTTCTGGCTCTTGTTGATGATAGTCGGTGTCTATATACCGACTGGTCGATGCTTGGGGTTGGTATTCCTTTGGCGGTTGTCTGCAATGGCGGGCCATGTGTCCGTCCTTCCCACAGTTATAACACATGACTGGCCTTTGGTTATTACGTCCCCCTCCTCTCTGTAGGAATCCTCCTCTTGGTCGATATGGAGGGCGAGGGGCGAGTATGTCCTCAGCTCCCGCAAGTCTCCCTCGAATCCGATCTGCAGAGGTGTCCATGGCGTTTGGATCTCGCAAATTTCTTGGCTGCCATGAACTCCTCGGTGGTCCCTGCCACTGTCGCTGTTGTCGTTGTTTTCCTTGTCCTTGCCCAGGGGGAACTCCCTTGTTTATCATCGCTTTAAGGTGAAGATATTGTTGTTGACGAGTGGTGGCTGCTTCCTTCCACTCGCGATAGTTGCGGGGATTGTCGAGAGTGTAGACCTTCTCATATAGGTCTTTTGGTAATCCACTTGCGAATAGATCAAGCGTTTGCGGGTCGTCGAGTCTGTACTGAGCGCGGCGTATTAACTGTTCGAATAGGGTGCAATACTCATCTAGATTGCCCCCGATCATCCTGACTCCTTTTTTGAGCTCGTATTGAGCTTGCTCCTGCTCCATTGTGTTTCGGAAGCGTTGCATGAAGCTTCGCGTAACTTCGTTCCATAATCCTTCACTTGTACGGGGTATCCCTGCTTGTATCTGGCCATTAAGCCAAGTAAGCATGGCCAGCACCCATTCGCTGACGTTAGTTCCTTTGATATATGATAGGAAGAGTAAGGCACGTCGATATGGTGTAGCCATAATGCCTTCGTCTGCGTTCATGCCCCAGTAGACATGCCATTGTGTAAGGAACACTTCTACTTTGGCTCGCTCTCCGTCGAATACTGTTGGTGCTTCACCAGCTAATTTGTTACTTGGAGGGGGAATAATAGGACCTGCACCTGGTAGCCCTCCTCCGGGATGTCCTCCTCCTGGGGGTCCTCCTGGGAATCCCCCGGGTAGTCCCCCAGGGAATCCTCCGAATCCGGGTCCTCTTGATGGGGGTCCTCCTCCTCCTCCTGGTAGATCACCAGGGTTTCCTCCTCCTCCACTTGGAGGATCAGCTACGTCGGGCCCAATGGCGCGGTGGATTGCTACGTCATCGTCGGTCATTCGATGACCAGTGTAGGGATTAATGGGAGCCAGATTCGCTCTGGATTCTTCTGCGATACGTCGTTGCTCTTCTAGTGCTATTTGATCTCTTGCTTCGGTAGTGAGCAGTTCTTCGTGCGTGATAGTGGCAGTTGCCATTGCGACTGCTGGGCTGTGAATGTGAATTACTTCGGGTTCTGGTTGGTGAATGGTGAGGGACTCAGTTCGTTGTATGATGTGATCGCCAATAGCTCCTAGGCTGGCGTCTTCCGCTGGTGTAGTTCCTCTGCTTGGGGACTGACTTTCGGAGGCTTCTTCCCCGCTAATTCCTTCGTCCGTATGTTCTTGCGCTTGTCCGTCTATAGGACCGTAGTCTGCCCGGCTATTGAGTTCTCGGGCGTCGATATCGCAGTTGTAATTTCTTCCGGCTGGTCGTACGATGTCCCAGCGGTGATCTATGGGGTTCCAAGTAACCTCGGTCCAACAGAGGTGTTCGAAATTGAACTCAACAGGTCGGAAACGGTTGGGACCGTTAAATTCTACAAAGTACCCGGTGTCTTCTCCTCGTTCTCTCCACTGGGCTGCTCCCAGGAATCTTGTTGGTACGTTGCGATCTCCTCGTCGTTCGATATGATAGGGACGGAAGGACGTCCACTGGTCTCTGGTCGAGTACGCCACGATGAGGATCTTGGTCTTAATGTTACGCTCCACCGGCGTTAGTCCGACTTGGACTCGTAAAAGGCATAATCGACTTAGCAAAAGTTAGGCGAATGGGGATCACGTGTCAACCCAACGCAGGCTGAACAGGGGCACACTGGCGCACGCTGCAGCGAAAGGGTAAAGAGAAGTGCCCCTTGGTAGGCACTTAGAGGAGGTACACTTAGTCGAAGACTAAGGCAAACGAGAGACGATTCAGAAGGTGGATTGAAGAAGACCAAGATGGAGACTCTTGGTCTTCCGAGTCGACTACTTATACAAATACGCGCGGGCTTTAAAGCGCCGCTGGAATAGTAGGTAACCAATAGCGTAACTAGCTCGAACCCTAGTACCGCTATCCTAGGAATGAGTCATACATGAGTCACAATCACATGCGAACTACTATGCTGACTGATACGATGTAAGAGTCCATGACTAATATCAATACCGGACCATAGTCATAACCGGTCATGAGTCGTGTGTAATGAGTCATCAAGTCCGTACCGTAACACAAGGACTCCAAAAACAAGACACCCCCAAACCAAAGATCCACATCCGGAAAATGTGGAGCACGTTCCTGGAAGAGTGCGGGTATGAGGAAGGAGATGAACTTTATCTCAGATTTACCCAAGATGAGGTCATTGGCAAAACCACGGTGGCCTCAGAATTGGCGCAAAAGGCACGAGATCAAACTGAAAGAACGCTAGAAGAAATGGTCCCCAAGGAGTACCTACAACATTAGAAGGTCTTCAGTGAAGAGAACTCCCACCGATTCCCACCAACCAGGTCATGGGATCACGCCATTGACCTCACTCCAGATGCCCCAGCCACTATTGATTGCAAAATATACCCTCTAACACGTGATGAAAATGAAGCCCTTACCAAATTCCTCAATGAACACCTTGAAAAGGGATATATCCAGCCCTCTAAATCCCCATACTCGTCTCCCTTCTTCTTCATCAAAAAGAAAGATGGAAAGCTTCGCCCTGTCCAAGACTACCGACGGATCAACCAGTACACTGTCAAGAATCGATACCCACTCCCCTTAATCCCAGAATTGATTGACAAGGTCCGGGATGCGGCGTTGTTTACCAAATTTGATATCCGATGGGGTTATAACAACATCCGGATCAAAGAAGGAGATGAATGGAAGGCGGCCTTCAAAACCAATCAGGGGCTGTTTGAGCCATGTGTCATGTTCTTTGGACTCACCAACTCGCCAAGCACATTTCAGACCATGATGAACGTAATATTCCGTGACATGCTCCTAACCGGAGAAGTCATAATCTGTCACGAACCTATAAACCAGGTCGTGACTCAAGGCGCTTAGAGCCGGACCGGATCGGACCGGGCTTATGTCATCGACTTCCTAAAGGGGAAATCCGAAATCGGAGTTTGAATTTCGCTCTCCGACGGTCACGTGATGTGCCACGTGACTACTCTGTCTTTCCAAGTCACATGCATACCTGCACGTGTATCAATCAACGGTTGATCGTTTACCGATCAACGAAGATAATCAACCAAGTCACAAGGAACACGTGTCCTAATCACAGGCTCCGCAGCTACTGCGGAATCACGCCATCATGGCGCAATATGGCGTCATTAACTGCAGCGCAGTCGTACCATGCTTATCCTTTATTCTGATTGGACAGTATTAATAACTTATCTCTGGAATGTTCCAATCCACAGTATTGCGCGGCACTCGTGGACAGGCCCTAAGCCTGCCCTAAACCTACGCACAGACCACCCCCTGTAGTATATAAGCTAGCGCAATCTATCGGACAGTCCCTCAGACTGTCCACTTGTGACATCTTCCCTCTCTTGCCTCTCAGCTCTTTCGAGTGTCCCACCCTGTGTGCGCCACTACCTTCTTTGAGCCAAGATACCTCCTCTTCGCCCCCTTCGACGCTCTCTCCGCCTCTATCTTGCCCGCCGTCGTCTTCAACCCTATCCCTCGCTGTCGAGTGACAGTGAGTTCACCACACTTGGACAGTCTCTTTAACAGACTGACCTCGGGCTTTTCCAGTGGATTCAGACTACGACTTCTCGCAGTTTGGACATTGGGACGGAGATTCCTGCAGCTACCAGGAAGAAAGTTACTTCCAGGGTAGCCCCCTCGACTCCATTTTTACTCGCTCTCCTGTCGCATCCACCTCTCGTCTCCCAGAACCCCCTTACATTCCTCTCCCTACTCCAAGCTTCTCCCCCCCTGTTATCCCTTCACCCGTCTTAGAAAGTCGGGAAGTCACCCCAGAGTTAGTTTACCCTGACCCTGAAGCCACCCCTCGCCCCTCCCCTCGTTCTGTCTCCCCAAGCACCGCACAATTTTACGAAGAAGTACTCGAGATAGTAGACCTCAACGGAAACATAGTTGAGCTCTCTCGCACTTCTTCTCCTGAACCACGCGCCGAGTCTGCGCCCCCCATTCGCCTTCCCACACCTCGTCCCCCTCTCCCTTCCCACGCGACAACTACCCCTCGTGCCTCTCCTTCGCTACCTATTGATACTCCTCCGCGTCCTCCTTCTCCCTCGCCTCCTCCAGTTGCCTCGCGCCCCCCCCACCCCTGACTCCCCTATTAACTACGAGAGGGTAGCTGAACAAGCCCCTCCTGCCCCTCACCCCAACCAGGAGAACTTTCCTCCTGCTGCTGCCGCCGCCTATCAAGCCCCCCCTTGCCTCCTCCACCAAGGAGAGCATCCTCATCTTTACATCGCTGTTATCACTCCTCAGGGAGAATCTTGGCGGCCCGCCTCTACTACACTTCGGGAACTGATCACCAGAGTTCCCCTCGCTACCGCCCTTGCCAATTACCCCCCAGTTTTTCCCTCAGTCACCCCCTTTCGTCTCTTTTCCCCTCACGTCTACACCCTCTTCCCTCGCATTGTCGATCCCACTCAACACCCCAACTTCCCCCCTCTCTACATCTGTTCCCAGGCCATCTACGACCTTCCCTCTCCAGACACCCCCTTCGGAACTATTCGCTACGACTTCAGAGAAGGCCTGCGGCGTGTTTTTACCCCCCTTACTAACATTCATAGGGCCGGATACATTGACTCTCTAGTTACCCTAGAGATTCAAGACTTCTTGGACGGGAGGATTGTAACTACCTACGGACATCTTCGTTTTGCTATCAACGGACAAATCTACGCCTACCACCAAGCCTACTTTTTTGAGGACTTAGTTCGCGCCTCCCCCCATTTACTTGCTTACTGTCTTACCCCTCGTATCCCTGCTGATCCTTTCTCCTTCATTACTACCTTCCCCGACTCCCAACCCCTCTAGAAGTCGGCAAGGGGGACGTACCTTTCTTTTGAAAACAAATAAACTTGCCTTGATAACTTAAAACGAGTGTTTTAAGCCTCAACGCAATAAGTAAGTAAACACTACTATCTAAGAAGGTCTTAAACCGAGTGGTTTTAAGTGCCCCCAGAACGACTTACTGAAGGGCAAAGACTAGCATTAGCCCAAGCTAACTTCGAGACTCACAGACAAAGACAACTCGAACGATACTACCCCCCTTCCTCCCTTAGCGACTTATCTGCCGACCACTCTGTTGATTGTTGGACAGACCCCCCTCTAGTTCTCTCGAAATTTCACCACAACTTTGCCTTTGGGGACACTGACTCAGAAGAACTGCACGAGGCTTTCCTAGACACCCTACCCCTTCTAGTCGACGACGCCAACGAGCAACTCCTGTACTGGCACCTCTCAGGAAGTGTCAACAACAACAACCGACCAACAGATCAATACCTAGTCTGGACCAAGAGTGACTATCTCTGGTTCATCACCATTCCCCCCCGACGAAACCAAATCATCAGCAATATCCAAGCCGGATATTCAGAATTCTACACAAATCGAGTCCTCCTAACCTACAGGGAATTACAAATCGGATTTCACGAACTACGAGTCGTTCAGGTCGGCGCCTCCCCACCTCGTCTAGTCATTGTAGAGGGAAGAGAATTAACTTACACCTTTGCCACTGGGACCTGGGAAACCACCTTCACCAACCCTGATCGCAATCGAGTTAACCCCCGAACCTTCCTCGAACCCCCTAGTACCCCTGAAGACCCTGAGCTAATAGAGCTCCTGCTAGCAAGAAGAAGACAACCTCTACGCCATCGTCGCCCCTCCCTACTTGACCGACTAACAGCCCTTGAGCTTCCCCCCAGTGACTCCACCAGTGACCCTGAACCCCTCGCCACACCAGACGAAGAAGTCTCTGTCCGAGACGACGACATCTCCTTACACAACGGAGACACTAGTTCAGAAGGGACCTCTACAGCCCAGGATAGTTGGAACAACCCAATAAACATCCACCCTTGCTGGTGCTCAAACGAAGTTTGTACCTGTGGTTTTAGACCAAACACCCCCCCTACCCCTCCAGGCGTCGTATTGTGGTCCCCTGGACTTAATTACCTACCATACCGAGGAAGCGTAGACAATTCTTAGAAATTTTGTCGGGACCTACTTTTGCTGAAAGGTGTTAAGTCGCAACTTTAAGCAAAAAAAAAAAAAAAAACCCGAGAAATTTACAACTGTCAAACATCAACCTGGAACCCATCACAAATTGGGCAGTCACCCTGGCATCCTCTCAACGCACTACAAGACGACGTCACCACCGTCCCCAAGTAGACACCCGTCCTCTTACCTCTACAAATACTACCCCAGTAATTCCAAGACAAGCAGCCCGTACCCATCGACGAACCCCTAGTCAACTCCCTAGTATTAACCAATCCAGCCCACACGAACCCGTCTTCCCTAGTATCCAAGACATCCCTAGACAACACACCACTAGCAGTGACGAAGCACAATACCTTGAGACCCAACCAAGAGACATTTACTGTCACCTCCCTGAAGCGATCCTAGTAACCAAGAGTTTACCCACACGCACTCCCAGAGAACTCGACGTCTTCAAGCGACACTGCACCCTCCTTTATCAAAACCGACACACCAACGAAACTTTGTTCTTTGCTCAACCACTTACTAGGGCAACAGAAATCACCACTAGTCCCTTATATTTCCAGGACTTCTTGTGGAGAAGTAAAACCATCCTGACCCATTTCGGTATTTGGGAAGAATATCATTGGATCCGCCGACAACAAAGGACCAACCACCCAGATCGCGCTATCTTGCTCCCTGCCTATAAAGTCTATTACCCTTGGAACATAGACAGTTGGACTGTCACCCGTTTACAGAACTAGTGTATGAATACACAACGACCCCTCACACCAGAAGAAAAAGCCCACGTCCCAGTATATTTCTTTGACCCCTACTTTTCTCTCACCGACAACCTCTACTACGCCAAGTGGAAAGAAGAGGACATCTCCAGCCCTACCGGAAAACACCCGTGGACGATTGTTGCCACCCAACATCAAATAGTTTTTCAGGACCTTAAAGAAGCCTTTCCGAATATCGACAAAGTTGAAAACATAAACTACAACGCCCTACACGCCACCTTCAAAGGAAAGAACGTTCGTTGGAACTTCGTAAACGAACAGTGGATCTACCTAAACAACAAACCAGTCCACTTCAACACACCTAGTGAATCCGACGATTCAACAAGTGATACAGAAGAAGTATCACAGATCCTAGACACTACTACCAAGAAACTCTCCGGTCTACTCTCCCAAGTAACCTCCCGACCCTCGACACCCCAGATTTCCCCTAGTACCTCCGGCCCTAGTCGTTTCCCTGCAACAGTTCCCCCACATCGACTCCCATCACCACCCCTGACTGTTCAAGCCTCTTCCTCGGCACCCCCTTTATCCGTTCCCCCTGTACCCACTGCAATGGCAGCTCCTGCACCTGCAAAAATTTTAGGCGCAGCACCAGAGCCCTTTGACGGCAAACCCAACCATGCTGAGGCCTTTTGGAACAACCTGGCCAATTACTTCCATCTAAACCAGGATATCTTTAACACCGATGACAAAAAGGTATCCACTGCCCTTACCTATTTCAAAGTTGGGACCCCAGCAGGAGAATGGGCTCAAGATAGGCAAAAGAGGGCCTTAAACCCAACCGGTGGTACAGCAATTAGCTTCGGCACCTGGGCACAGTTCAAAACCGACTTCGAGGCACACTTCGTTCCTGGTCACACTGCCATGGAATCCACCAACAAAATGTATTCTCTGAAAATGGGAACCCGACCCTTCAACGAGTGGTTCCAAGAATGGTCAACCCACGCTACACGAAGTGGTGCAAATGAACAAACCAAGATGTATGCTTTCCGACAAGCTATCCCAACGGCTCTAAACATGAAGCTGCTTGGAATATCCCCCATCCCTACCACCTTCGACACCCTTGTCGAGAAAGCAAGAGAATTTGATCGCGCCTATCGAATTTACGCTGGTCACGCCATTAATCAGTTTAACAAGACCCATAAGCCTACCACAGGACGAGCTGTCCTAGCAGAAGACGATAGCGTAAATGTCAACGCCTCCTCATCGCGCACCACCAAACCAAGAGCCAAGCTCACCAAAGAGGAGCGAGAGTATCGCTTCAAGAACAAACTCTGTCTGTACTGTGGCAAACCGGGCCATGTACTTAAAGAGTGCCATGCGAAAACGGCAGCCATGAAGGCCAAAGGAGGCCAATCCAACAACACCACTAGGGCGCGCGGCGCCTTTATTGATGAATCAAGTCAGGAGGAAGCACCTGCTGACCACCCAGCAAACATTGGAGCGATATATCGAGAGATACTCCCTTTTGACCCGGACGCACGTCCGCGTTCGGTGCCTATTAATGAGGATTTTTAGGCTCTTCCATCGTAGCACTGTCGATTGGAAGTATTCGTGCCAGTAGCGTTGTACACGGCCTTTCCCTACTAGAGACACTCGGAGCCGAGCATGTACCTGTAGAAACAATTCGGAATAGGAGAGCTCCTTCAATTGTTCTCAGAGTTACACTAGTAGGAAAGAAGTCTGGCAAGGAAATCAGTGCCCGTGCCCTGTTGGACAGTGGTGCGGAGGGCATCATCGTGGATGATGGGTTTGCGCGTGCAAACAACCTAACAATGAGGACACTAATTAAACCCTTACCAGTTAGAAATGTGGATGGGTCTCCCAACAAGACGGGATCTGTTAGGTATACCACGATCCAGAAACTACGGATCAGAACTTCTGATGACAACTACCACGACGAAACCGTGGAACTCTACGCAACCACTCTAGGGGAGCACGACATAATCTTAGGAACAGATTGGCTCCAAGCACATAATCCTGAAATCGATTGGCATCAACCAAAGATAGCCTTCACCCGATGCCCAAAAACCTGTACCCTGTCATCCTCCGCCGTTGTCATCTCCTCAAAAACACCACAAACGCGACATACGACTATTAACATCCTTGAACTGGACCCTGGCCAAGAAACCTGCCTCCCGGTGAACGAAGAAATTGAACCCCTGGAACCCACCTTTGTCAACGATGCCTGCGAACCCTGGCTATGGATCCACAGCTTTAGCAAGTATGACCACCTTGCCGTCCGAGCAAAGATAACTACAAGCACCAAGATAGCAGCACGCACTGCACCTAAGCCTTCCACCGACCACATTCCAAGCCACTTCCAACGATATACTAAAGTATTCAGCGAAATCGCGTCCCACCGACTACCCCAACATCAGCCCTGGGATCACGCCATTGATCTCAAACCAGGAGCCACTATGAAGAATTGTGGCATTTATCGACTTACACCAAAGGAATCCGATGCCCTCAAAGAATACATTTCTGAACACCTAAAGAAAGGTTACATTCGACCTTCTAAGTCACCCATGGCCTCCCCCTTCTTCTTTGTTGACAAGAAGGATGGTAAACTCCGACCTGTACAAGACTACCGTGCCCTCAATGATATAACCATTAAAAACGCAGCACCCCTCCCCCTTATCCCGGAGCTCATTGACAAACTTCATGGTGCTCGTTACTTTACCAAGCTAGATATTCGTTGGGGTTACAACAATATTCGCATCCGCGACGGCGATGAGTACAAGGCAGCCTTCAAGACATCCTTAGGACTCTTTGAACCCACAGTAATGACCTTTGGCCTTTGCAACGCCCCTGCCACCTTCCAGACATTCATGAACCAAATCTTTGAATCCTTAATCGACGGTGGACATGTAGTGGTCTACCTCGATGACATCTTAATCTTCACAAAAGATATCTCCCCCCTTACGGCCTTGACACACGACGTGCTTTAACGGCTAGAACGCCACGACCTCTACCTAAAACCTGAAAAATGTACCTTTGCACAAACTTCCGTAGAATACCTTGGGATCGTCATTTCCGATGGCCAAGTTTCTATGGACCCTGCAAAAGTCGCGGGCATTACCCAATGGCCCACCCCACGTACTGTCAAACAAGTCCAAGCCTTCCTAGGCTTTTGCAACTTCTATCGACGTTTCATCAAAAACTACTCCACTATCGCTCGCCCCTTGTTTGACCTAACCAAGAAGGATGTCCCCTTTTCTTGGGATACCGCGGCGGAACGCGCTTTCCGCACCCTAATCCAGTGCTTCACTGAGGCTCCTGTCCTTGCCCTGCCTGACCATTCTAAGCCTTTCCGTCTCATCACCGACGCAAGTGATTTTGCTACCGGTGCCATTCTTGAACAACCGGATGCCTTGCAACGTTGGCACCCCGTCGCCTTCCTTTCCAAATCCCTCCTCCCTGCTGAGCGTCACTACGAAATCTGTGACAAGGAACTTCTTGCCATCATCCATGCCTTGCATGCCTTCCGCCACTACCTGGAAGGGCGGGATGACGTTACTGAAATCTGGTCTGACCATGGCAACCTTGTCTATTTTACCACAAAACAAAAACTTTCCTGCCGACAGGCCCGTTGGGCCTTATTCCTCTCTCGCTTCCAGTTCATCATCATCCACAAACCTGGTACACAGAATAAGTCCGATGCACTGTCTCGGCGTCCAGATCATAAAAAGGGGATAGCGGATGAAGATGAAAAGCGAGTACTCCTGGATACCAAATATTTTTCCATCAACGCAGTACAGAGAACGGCAGTAACCATCCAAGGAGATACCACCCTCCGACAACGTATCAAAAACACCCAGATCTACGACAAGGAAGTCAGCATGGCCCTCGAATCCCTTCTAAAGAATGGTCCTCGATCCCTAGCTAAAGGACTAGAAGAATGGAACTTAGAGGACGGCATTATCTTGTTTAAAGGACAAGTCTACGTACCAAAAGACGACAACCTACGAAGAGACATTGTTAAAACATACCACGACCACATTGCCACAGGACATCCAGGGCGATGGAAGACCTATGAGTTGGTATCTCGAGACTTCTGGTGGCCAGGTATATCAACATTCGTTAAGGCTTATGTTGATGGTTGCGCCACATGCCAAACCACTAAAATCAAACCACGTACTCAAATACCCCTACAACCAAATGCAATACCCAAAGAAATATGGGGAACCATAACAATGGACTTCATCACCGACCTTCCCCTATCCCACAACTATGATTCACTATTCGTAGTGGTTGACCGACTCAGCAAAGCAATAGTCATCTCCCCTTGCAATAAAACCATCACTGCAGACGAAACAGCTCAACTCTACCTTGAAAACGTCTGGAGACGCACGGGCCTACCTCGACAAGTCATCTCTGACAGAGGCCCCCAATTTGCATCAAAGGTCATGCAAGAAATTTGGAACAAACTCGGAGTCAAGTCCACACTATCTACAGCTTTCCACCCACAAACCAATGGAGAAACGGAACGTGTCAACCAAGAACTTGAACAATACCTTCGTGTCTTTTGCAACTTCCAACAAGACAACTGGGTGGACCTAATCCCATTCATGGAGTTTGCACACAATGCCCGACAACATAGCGCAACCCACAAATCACCCTTCGAGGTTTGGTATGGATACAAGCCGGAGTTCATTCCCCCTACCCACTTCACCACCAAAATACCTGCAGCGGAAGAAAGACTAAATGCACTAAACCAAATCCGCTCTGAGGTGACCGCAGCCCTTAAGGTGGCAGCGGAAGTCATGAGAATGTCAAAAACATCCATCCCCTCTCATGAATTCAAGACAGGCGATCTAGTCTGGCTGGAAGGAACCAACATCCATACCACCCACCCCAAAGCTAAGCTCGCCCCACGACGTCACGGCCCCTTTAAAATCCTTTCTACCTGGGGAGTCAATTGCAAACTCCAACTCCCCAAGACGTGGCGCATCCACCCAGTCTTCCACAACTCCTTGATCTCTCCATACAAAGAAAACACCACACATGGCCCCAACTTCACTAGACCACCCCCTGAAATCATCCAAGGGGAAGATGAACATTATGAAGTTGAACGGGTTTTACAATCCAAAGTATCGCCAAACAAGAAGGGCATACTCTACTTGATCAAATGGAAGGGGTATCCCGACTCTGAAAACTCCTGGCTCCCCTCCTCCCAAATGACCCATGCGCAAGACCTTGTTAGTCAATTTCACAAAGCCAACCCCAGTGCCCCTAAACCAAAGTCAACTAGTGCTAGTGGAATAGCACGACGTTAAAAAGGGGATACTGTCACGAACCTATAAACCAGGTCGTGACTCAAGGCGCTTAGAGCCGGACCGGATCGGACCGGGCTTATGTCATCGACTTCCTAAAGGGGAAATCCGAAATCGGAGTTTGAATTTCGCTCTCCGACGGTCACGTGATGTGCCACGTGACTACTCTGTCTTTCCAAGTCACATGCATACCTGCACGTGTATCAATCAACGGTTGATCGTTTACCGATCAACGAAGATAATCAACCAAGTCACAAGGAACACGTGTCCTAATCACAGGTTCCGCAGCTACTGCGGAATCACGCCATCATGGCGCAATATGGCGTCATTAACTGCGGCGCAGTCGTACCATGCTTATCCTTTATTCTGATTGGACAGTATTAATAACTTATCTCTGAAATGTTCCAATCCACAGTATTGCGCGGCACTCGTGGACAGGCCCTAAGCCTGCCCTAAACCTACGCACAGACCACCCCCTGTAGTAGTTGGCTGATTTTCGCATCATTCCCACGGACCGTACCGCTCCGTACCGCTCCGGACCGACAACAAAGTTTGGACTCCGTTCCAAGCACACACTTTCCCTTGCTTACTCGAGCAAAGAATAATAACAAGTATTAGTTAATAGATACCATTAGATTAACATCTTATTTTTCCAAGACAGGCGACATGTATTTATTATTAGCTAATAACAAAAAGCTATGAGTGCCGTGGTATAAGGGAAGGTGTTAGAAGAAATGTAAAAGTAAATACAGTGGAACGTAAGAGATGGGAGGGAGTAGGGGAGAGGAAGAACGGAGGGGCAGCGAGGTAACCGAGGGGTGGAGACGAGAGAAGCGCGTCTTGAGGCGCTGCAGGAGGTAAAGGGTTGCAAAAGTAACCGAGGGGTGAAGCTGGGTGCGGTGGAGAGCGAGTGGGGGAAGAGAGAGAACGTCAGCCAGTAAGGGATATGAACAAAGAAATATCGTACCTAAGGAGGCGCGTCTTGAGACGCTGCAGGAGGTAAAGGGCTGCAAAAGTAACCGAGGGGTGAAGCCGGGTGCGGTGGAGAGCGAGTGGGGGAAGGAGAGAGAACGTCAGCCGACAAAGGATAGAAACAGAGCAATACCGTACCTAAGGATGCGCGTCTTGAGACGCTGCAGGAGGTAAAGGGCCGCCAAAGTAACCGAGGGGTGAAGCCGGGTGCGGTGGAAAGCGAGTGGGGGAAGGAGAGAGAACGTCAGCCAGAAAAGGATATGAACAGAGAAATACCGCACCTAAGGTGGAGAAGGCGAGGGAGGCGCGTCTTGAGACGCTGCAGGAGGTAAAGGGCTGCAAAGTAACCGAGGGGTGAAGCCGAATGCGGTGGAGAGCGAGTGGGGGAAGAGAGAGAACGTCAGCCAGTAAGGGATATGAACAAAGAAATACCATACCTAAGGAGGCGCGTCTTGAGACGCTGCAGGAGGTAAAGGGCCGCAAAAGTAACCGAGGGGTGAAGCCGGGTGCGGTGGAGAGCGAGTGGGGGAAGAAGAGAGAACGTCAGTTAACAAAGGATATAAACAGAGAAATACCGTACCTAAGGATGCGCGTCTTGAGACGCTGCAGGAGGTAAAGGGCTGCAAAAGTAACCGAGGGGTGAAGCCGAGGGAGGTGCGTCTTGAGACGCTGCGGGAGGTAAAGGGCAGCGAAGGTAACCGAGGAGTGAAGGCGGGTGCGGTGGAGAGCGAGTGGGGGAAGGAGAGAGAACGTCAGCCAGCAAAGGATATGAACAGAGAAATACCGTACCTAAGGTGGAGAAGGCGAGGGAGAGGCAAAGAGTCGCAAAAGTAACCGAGGGGTGAAGCCGGGAGAAGTGTGTCTCGAGACGCTGCAGGAGGTAAAGGGCAGCAAAAGTAACCGAGGGGTGAAGCCGGGAGAAGCGCGTCTTAAGACGCAGCAGGAGGTAAAGGGTAGCAAAAGTAACCGAGGGGTGAAGCTGGTAAAGGCGAGGGAGGTGCATCTTGAGCTTGAGACACTGCAAGAGGTGGAGAGCAGCGAATAGTAACCAAGGGGTGAAGGCGAGGGAAGCGCGTCTTAAGACGCCGAAAGAGATAGAGGGTCGAGTAGAGAGTAGAGATCACACGGATTGAATCACACGAATCGAACCACAGAACGCCGGCACTCATGTATTTAGCATCAAGGAGGCGGTCGTATCGTATATACAAAATATATCAGTAGCTACATGCCATTCTGATAAGTAAAGGAAGGGAGAAGGTAAGGGGCGACCAAGTGCGTCTTGAGACGTCCACTCCCATCACATCAAGGGCTCACTGCATACTTCACTCACACTCGTTTACTTCCTTTTTTTTTCGGGTAAGCTCGTGGGACTTGGTAATAAGCTGCCCGTGTATTCAGCATCGAGGGGTATTTATATACGACGACCCTACTTGTTACATGCCTGGCCGGTACGTAAAGAAGGGAGAGGGTAAAGGAGGCGTGGGGATGGCGTAGGGAGATAAGAAATGGGGTGGGCTAATGACGAAACGTAACACGGAAACGAGGCAGAAACGAGGTGCTAAGGCGCAAAAGATCGAGACGTAAAAACAAAGGGTGCCAAAGCCGTGGCGAAGTGGGACAAGAACACGACGAGTGAATGATCCGGCGTAGTGGCAGACGACAGCGCATGCTCTGCCATTGCAACAAATCAGCAAAAAAATAAAATAAAAGACGATCCGTGCCCTTACCAATGACAGAAAGAGGTGTGGCCAAATGGCAAGAACCAAACGACTGGCGAGTGGAACAACATGAACCGTTGATGGGGACGAAGAAGGGGTGGAGAGAGCGGCAAGGGCGATTGAAGCGCGTCTTGATGTTGCAAGAGGTGAAGAGCAGCGAAAGTAACCGAGGGGTGAAGCCGGGAGAAGCGCGTCTTGAGACGCTGCAGGAGGTAAAGGGCAGCAAAAGTAACCGAGGGGTGAAGCTGAGAGAAGCGTGTCTTGAGACGTTGCAGGAGGTAAAGGGCAACGAAGGTAGCCGAAGGGTGAAGGCGGGTACGGTGGAGAGCGCAAGTGGGGGAGGGGTGAGAACGTCAGCCAATAAAAGATATGAACAGAGAAATTTCATACCTAAGGTGGAAGAAACGAACCGAAAAAAAAATAAAGTGGGGATGTAGAGTTAGGAGGCGGGGGAGTGGCCATAGGGCCAATATATAGGATATGCCGAGTGATATGGGGCGTGCGCGTACATGCCAGGAGGGTAAGGGGCAGGAATGGGGTACCACACGGGGGAAACAGAGGGAGGTGGAGCAGATGGGGTGGCCGCGTGCATTTGGTCCAGGGGCTGCGAGAGAATATGAGGGCTCCACGCCACCGTGCCGGGGACTAAGGTGGAGACAGCAGGCGGGGGATTTGATGGAGCTGGGGCCGTGCGTTTGCGGCCACGTTTTGGGGTTTGTGAGAGAGGGTCCGGGCTGTTGGCAGCGACTGCGGCGTGCGCGCGCGCGTCAGCATTCTGGGCCGCCGTTTGTGCGTCTGGTGCAGCATTACGGCCAGAGCGAACACCGCCGCTGTATGGATCCGTAATCCTCACACGCGGTCGCTTACGATTGAGGTCGCCGATGCGCGTTGTTGCTGGGGGTTCGGGGGACGATCCGGTGCTGGGCCGGGGTCGCTTCCGTCGTCGCACAGCCCCCATTCGTTCTGCGGTCTCGGTCCATGAGCGATGATTGGGCGGGATTGCCTCTTTGTCCGGGAGCGGGCTGTCTGAGGAGCGAGAGTTACGAACAACTGCCGTCAGGTGAGCTTCGACCGCCTGGAGGCTGCGAACGGTCCCCGGAGACGAAGGAATGCCGTCGTCCAGAAATTCCTTCGAGACAGAAATCATATTCTCCAGTATTGATGTGGTTTCTGCACTCACATCGCTGCGCGCGTCTGGCGAACCTTCCTGGGCTGGCACAACTACTTTGGGAGACGCGTCTCCTGCCGCTCCCACTCGTTGGTCATTGTCCCCAAAGAAATGGCCGACGGCAGTGACGTGTTTGCATAGCCGAATCCTAGGCCAGTCCAGACAATCACAAGACTGCTTGCCGAGGTCGACCAGGTACACCCGTGAAGAGTCCGTTGCCGAGCGCACAGAAAAGCGATCACCGCCGAGGCTGCGGATGGACTCGGCGTTCATTTCTGGTGTTCGCGCGAGGATTTCCTCGCGGCGTTTCTTGGCCAGATCTGCACCCTGGAACCCCAGGTCCTGGCCATCGTAGCGGACCACGTAGTCTTGGAGCATGTCTTTTACAAGTATGTGTATTAAATGATCGGCACGCCAATTTCGCTTCCCCTGGAGCCACTTAGATTTGAGAACATGGTGATAACTAGAATAATAATAGATTGTGAGCGATCTTGGCGATTTTCCGTCCGATCAGGCTACTTACGACTCAATAAGCATATTAGTATCGCCCTCCTGAAAGATCGTGCGATCTTGCCTTGCTGTCCCTGACCAAAGGGATGCAACAGGCATCCAATTCACCTTGAGATAATCAATGAAGCTCTGGGGAGCCTTGGGATCGGCCTGCATTTCCTCCCACCAGTAATCAAATTGTTTTTGGTCGTGTGTTTTTACCCATTCCCGCACGCGTTCCCAAAGTTTCGGGAATTCTTCCGTGCGGAAGTGCATCCGCATGGCGCGGAGCACGTGCCACCAGCACAGTAGAAGTGTGCACTCCGAGTATACGGCCTTGATTGCGTTCATTTGCGCTTGGTCGCGATCGCTCATCACAATCGCGGGTGTGATTTCCGGGCTCCGCTTTTTTACGAAATTTAGGAAATATGTTATTGTCGCTTCCGTGCCGTTTGACGACAGCATCCAGGCGACAGGAACGCCTGTGGAGCGGAAATGAAGTAAGTATCCGAAAGCGGCAAATCGCCACAAAGCGCACCATGACCCCATGAATCCCTCACAAGCAGGGTGAAAAGCTGTAGCCCCGTATATTGAGTAGTATTGTGAGTGGCATCAATAGATAAAAAATTCGAGCCCAGTGCTCGGAATCTCTCCTTCTGAAATTCTGTTTGAATACACAATACAAACGAATCTGGGGATAACCCAGATTCAAGTGGGGGAGGGTCCAGCTTGTCCTTCAGGACTGCCGCGCTACCGGCTTGCTGGAGCTGGGTGACCCATAGCCTCACGGAGATCGCGTCATTGTCGTCAAGACGGATCTCCTCGTTCTCCACGATCCGACGAAGGCGGCGGATGTCGCTCATTGTAATATGGTAATCGCGTTGACTTCTAGTGCATGATTCCCGCACGCGTTTTAGCTAGTGACAATAAATGTCAGCCGAAAATGAAAATGTAATTGCCACGCACAATAGCCTTTGGGTCAATCCCAGTGTGAACCATTTCCATGACTAGGTCTTTAGTCGTATCCGAGAGTCTGGTGAACCGTAGATTCTCATCGCCAAGCGAGTGATCGTGTTGGTCCTCATACCTCCCGAGAATTGTCTCGGTGCGTGGATATCGCTTGATCGTCAAGCGACACTGGCAGCCCGTCTTCTTAGATGGGATCTTCCTCTCCCAGTTGTTAATGTTATTGTAATCGCGCTTCCCGCCTGTGTATTCTCTCGCGCACCTGTACACGCGGCGTTCCCGCCAGATTGGTGAATCTGACCGCACGATTTGACTCACAACAAGCTCGATCGTCTTGTCACACTCCTCGGCTGCGAGCCAGGCCAGGAACTCGGGCTCATCGGCCCATTCCCGTGTCATCCCGCCCTTCTCTCTGTCGTACGTGATGCTCCCGCGCGGCGATTTCGTAACGGTGACTTCCGGTGCCTTTCGCTTGTGCACGCGATACGCGTATGTGTTTTCGGTGATTGGGGGGCCGATGGGAATTTCTAGGGTGGACATAAATAGTGGGGGGTTGGGAAGGTGGTTGGAATTGTTCACCCATCCTTCCCACCTAAACGCGCATAACAACGATACACGGACGCGCGCCGATACACAGACACGCGTTGTTTACGCGTTATTTACATTTACATTTAATGTATTTTAGTTTTTATTTTATGTATTTACTTTATGAAAATAAAATTTGAGTGCGAAAGAAAAAGTAAAGATAGCGGAGTTTGAATCTGAGTGGCGGAGAAGCGGTAAAAGCGGGCCGGATCGTGGGAAATGATGCGAAATTCTAAAGACTCCCTGTAGTATATAAGCTAGCGCAATCTATCGGACAGTCCCTCAGACTGTCCACTTGTGACATCTTCCCTCTCTTGCCTCTCAGCTCCTTTGAGTGTCCCACCCTGTGTGCGCCACTACCTTCTTTGAGCCAAGATACCTCCTCTTCGCCCCCTTCGACGCTCTCTCCGCCTCTATCTTGCCCGCCGTCGTCTTCAACCCTATCCCTCGCTGTCGAGTGACAGTGAGTTCACCACATAATCTACATGGATGACATCCTTATTGCCACTATTGATGACCTGGAAAGACACCGCAAGGTGGTCCATCAAGTTCTAGAACGCCTAGAGGAACATGATCTCTACCTAAAACCGGAGAAATGTGCCTTTGAGGTTAGGTCTATAGAGTACCTGGGCGTCATATTGGAAAAAGGGAGGGTCCGAATGGACCCGATTAAGGTTCAGGGTGTATGTGACTGGCCCACTCCAACAACAACCAAAGAAGTCCGTGCCTTTCAAGGATTTGCAAATTTCTATCGCCGCTTCATCCGAGGATTCTCCATGATTGCCCGTCCCCTTAACAACCTACTCAAAAAGGACACCAAATGGGAATGGACGGAAGACTGTCAAAAGGCATTTGACACACTCAAGACCCTGCTTGGAAAGGAACCTGTGCTCATTCAACCAGATTTGGAAAAACAATTTGAATTGGAAGTGGATGCATCCCGATTTGCCAACGGAGGGGTGCTTTACCAAAAGGATAACCAAGGAATCCGCCACCCAGTGGCCTACTACTCCCAGACATTTGGACCAGCAGAACGAAATTATGACATCTATGATCAAGAATTGCTAGCCATTGTGCGGGCTCTACGACACTGGCGGGCATATCTAGCAGGCTCCCCTCACAAGGTAGTGGTGTACACAGACCATGCAAACCTCCAATATTGGAAAGAACCACACAAGATCAGCCGACGGGTAGCACGAGAAGTCCTGGAACTCTCCGAATTTGATATAGAGCTCCACCACATTGCCGGCTCCAAGAATGCCCGGGCAGATGCCCTGTCAAGAAGACCAGACTATGATGATGGTTCCCATGACAACTCGGATGTAACAGTCCTTCCGGAAGAACTATTTGTCAAAGCTACAAGGGAACTGCCACAGGAACAAGAACTATGGGCTTATGTCACACAGAACCTAGACCAGGAACGTATCAAAACCTGGATAGATACCCACAACCTAAAAGAACACTCAGGGCTCTGCTGGAAAGATGAGCGCTTGGTTGTTGCAGGGAACAACGACCTTAAGAGGGGGGTAATTCACGCTTTTCATGACCTTCCAAGCGCTGGACACCCTGGAATTTCAAACACAATGGCTCTGATAACACGAGACTACTGGTGGCCTGGCATGAAGAAAGATGTGGAAGAATATGTCAAAGGATGCGCAGCATGCCAAGCCAATAAAGTCAACACCCACCCAAAGAAGCCAAGCCTCTCACCCATTTTTGGACAGATGACAGAACCATTTGAAACTGTCAGCATGGATTTCATCGTCAAATTACCCAAGTCAAAAGGCTATGACACAATCCTCACAGTCACAGATCACGATTGTTCAAAAGCAGCATTATTCATCCCTTGCAACGAAACAATAGATGCAGCCGGAGTCGCACAACTCTATTTACAACACATCTACCGCCACTATGGCCTTCCCAAGAAGGTCATTTCTGATCGAGACCCACGATTCACATCAACGTTTGCAAGAGCCCTCTGCAAAGCCTTAGACATCAAACAGAACATCTCAACAGCATACCACCCACAAACAGATGGACAGTCAGAACGAACAAACCAATGGTTAGAACAATACCTAAGGTTTTGGTGTAATGCAAGACAGGATGATTGGGTAACCTGGTTACCAATGGCAGAATTTGCTCATAACTCCTGGCCCAACGCTACAACCCGAATTCCCCCATTTGAACTAATCATGGGAAAACTCCCACGCACCACATGGACGCCAAAACCCTCCCCAGTTCCAAGTGTAGGACAACGTCTTGAAGAACTGAAGAACAAGAGGAAGGAAGCTCAGGACAACCTAAAGAAAGCACAAGATTCCCTAGCATGGCGACCCTCCAAGTTTGAGCCATACAAAGAAGGAGAAATGGTGTGGCTAGAAGGAACAAACATAAGGACTAGCCATCCAACTGCCAAACTAGCTCCAAAACGACATGGACCCTTTAGGATTACCAAAGTCCTATCACCGGTCAACTATGAACTCGCCCTACCCCTGCAATGGAAGATCCACCCTGTGTTCCATGCCAACCTACTTACACCATATAGGGAAACACCGCTCCATGGAGAAAACTTCCCACGACCCCCACCTGACATAATAAACGGAGAAGAAGAATGGGAAGTAGAGAAAGTTCTAGACTCTGCCAAGAAGGGACGACGACGTAAACTCCATTACCTCATCAAATGGAAGGGCTTCCCTGACAGTGACAACTCATGGGAACCGGAGGAAAATGTATCGGCCCCTGAAGCAATTCAAGACTTCTTCCGACTACACCCGAATGCCGAAGGAGCGCCCTCCTCACATATAAGAAGTACAAGGTTGGAAGGAAAAGACCCCCACTCCTCTACTCTTACATCTTCGCACACAATGCCTTCTCGCTCCTCCTCTGTTGAAGCCCTCGTTGAACGCTCCATCGAACGAGGGTTCTTCTCTCGACCCCCTACCCCAGAACAACAAACCACCATGGATGTCAATCCGGCATTGGTTGCACTGTTGGAAAGTTTTGATGGACATCCCAACTTAGTCCCTAGGTCCTCCCTGTCTCCCCCTCCTGAACCAACTGCTACTCCTCCTCCACTCCCTCCTTCCACCCCTCCTCCTGACTCTCCCCCAGTCTCTGTGATCTCCCACTCGTCGATGCCTCCACTGGAGGATGCCCCTATTGACTATGAGCGTGTGGCTGCCACTACCAACAACGACCCTGATGAAGACGACGACCACCCAGGCCTCCCCTTCTTCCCCAACATAGAGACCTCAGCCCGCTTCCACCCCCTCTACATCAACCAACCCGATGGCACTAAAGTATTGGCAAAGTACATCGCCTACACCGGTAACCGCCAAGACGTCAAGGGCTGTATGGGCCGAGGTCAACCGGTCTATGGAGAACCTGTGTACCTGGATAGTCTCCCAGGAGCCATGCCACAGGTCATGTCAGATGATCAAATGCAGCAACTCTCACGTGACGATCCGCGGGCATATGCCGTAGATGAGGCCCTGAGGGACCTCAACTCCCCACAGCTAGATGCGGAGGTCTCTCGCCTTCGCAACTGTTTGGAACAGCGGGCTACGCTCCAGAGGCAGTTCACTGATCTGCAGGCTCAATGCAATCGAGTCCATGGACTGCTGTTCAACACCATCTCAGAGCTTGATGGGGTGCGCAGTCGGCTGGAAGCCGCCCATGCCTACACCCGTATCGCAGAACACTACGCCGACACATGGCAGCGACCTCGCCTTTTCCGCCACCAAGATCTTCCATTTCCCCCTCGCCCCGGAGGACCTGTAGAGATGCCTCGCCTCCAGGAAAACTGCAACGGAGACCGGTGCTGGCGCTGTGACAGTCGCTATCATCGCAGCTTTAACTGCCCTCGGACCAAGCGGTACTGTTACCATTGCCAGAGCGCAGGCCATTGGCCCAACAAGTGCCTATGGCGCCGGCTTGAAGAACAACCGGGAGAGGAAGATGCCGCTAACAAGTGGTGCGGCAAGTGTTTTAGGACTGACCCCGGACACGCCGAGATCCGCTGCCCTGTCTATGAGCAGTGCTGGAAGTGCGGAGTTCGCGGACACTTCCAGTTCCTTCGCACTCATCGCTGCCGGGAGATCATTGCGGAGAACTACAACTCTGACTGGGTTGACGATGACCTCGTACAGACTGATGACCCTGAGCCTGGCACAGATCGTTTCTAGGGACGTCGAGGCGACAAGGACTCTGAAGGGAGGGTAATGTTACGGACTGGACTTGTTTTCAACTTCACCTTAATTTCTTACTTACACTTACATTCGCGGGAAAGTCTTTCCTTTCATGGTTTTCCCTTTTTCGGACTTGCTGCGCACTAGGAGCCTTAAGATTCTCTCCTAGTGCAAAGTGAGACAATGAGACACTCATTGTCCTTATAAGTCTTTATTACTACTATACTTGGGCTAAATGCACCCTTTTATGGCAGGTGTCTCACTTTTGTTGAAACTGAGACATGTCTCACTTGCCTTTTATATCCTTGTTTCTTCCCACACTTACTGTGGATAGCTGTGCACACCTTCTTCTTTTTCCCGTGCCTGCTGCGGATTGCTGTACTTTCTTCTCACGCTTGCTGCGGATTGCTGTGTTACTTCTCACGCTTGCTGCGGATTGCGCTATTTGTTTGTTCCGCACAAACAAACCTTTTTCTATATAAGTCGTGGCCCTAGGTAGCTTGTATCCTTAGACTCGACTTCTTTACCATCACAGTATACATTGTTTTCCCATTCCCTTGGGGTAACTCTCTGCTGAACCGTCGAACCTCTTGAACCCCTGAACTCCTCTCACATCTTGAGTATTGTGTCATACTCTGAGATCCTTGTTAACCACTTAAACCTTGCCATTATCGGCTGAACCCTCGCTCATTGACATAGAAAGACCAGACTTGCTCACGCCGAGCTGAACGTTCCTACTGTAACGTTACAAGTCACCATACTTCCGAAAACTTTGGAAGGTTGTGGGATCAACAGCTGAGGTACCCATTGACTTAGATAATGAGGGACCAGTCATTGTCGAGTCCCGTGTTGCTGTTGGGCCCTATCATGTCATTCTCAACGATGTAACAACCGAGGAGTTTACACTACTCATGTGGATCTTCTACAACCCGCATTATTCAGTCTACGAGGCCACTACCCAAGAATGGACGCTAATTCTCTGATTGGCACAGAAGTGGCAGTTCCCTGAGATCGAGGCCCTATGCTGGAGGGAGCTTCTGAACATCAGCACCCTCACTCGCTCTCCACTACAGGTTCCACGAAACCAATCCCCTCGTCATGACCATGAAATTGCTCATCGTTGTCACCCCTACGCAGTTCGAGAACAGCGCCACTACCACCAAAACCCTCCAAACATGTCGCATGGTTGTCTTACCAATACAACTGTCGAAACAATCAACAATGGAGAGGCCACGATCATTCCGGACACCCATCGTACCACTACCCAAAGCCCCAACAGCGAACGTGCAGCCGAGGCAACGCCGTGTCCGCAGACCATGCCAAACTCCCGTACAGGCTCCATTCGGCCTCCCGTGCAACAGCACAACGTGGTTGAATTGGTCAGGCAACGCAACCCCCATCGCTGTCACTATTGCCAAAACCCCGGGCACACCAAGGGACTTTGTCGCCAGCCCCATGCCATGTGTCCCCAGCGCCGACATTGCCCCATCTCACCACAACACCCTTATTATGGGTTCAATTGCCCTGCACTTTCGACTTCAACCACCAGTACGCGCACTCATGAGTGGTTGCGCTCAACACTTTCCCCTGACCAGGCTCTTCAACCCACCACGTGCCCACGTCAACGTCTGCATGGTACCTCAGTTCAAGCCCAGCCTGTAGACGACTACAAGTATCCCTATGACGTTGATTGGGAAGCTGCTGACCGCAGTTCCTAAATCATTCGCGGACGAATGAACCAAGAGAGGGGGCTATGTCACGATCTCGTGACATCGCGATCACATCACGATATGTGACACATCACCCTGCCAGTGCATCCGAGTCTTCTGCCAGCCCAGTACCCATGCCACGTCTCTTGTATGCCAGCTCATTTCCAAGTCTTTGTAACCACAGAAAAGAGTTCCAAAAATCACCAGTTTGTAAGAGTATAAAGACCAGTAGTCTGAGTAGTACAATACTTTGTCTACTCTTAGTCCTTGACTCCTTGAATACAGTCTACTTGTTTAAATCTTCAGATTCCCCTCTCACTCGCCTGCCAAGTTCTCCCTCCCTCTGGTCACTTAACCTGTGACCCTCGACTCTGCTTTCCCATTGCCTTTGGGCTACGACTGAACCCGATAAGTCACAGACAGTCCGACTGAACCGCGACAGTGTAAGTTATTCTCTCATCCGAAGCTAGCATATACTGACTGATTTATTGTATTTCTCACAGGTGAACCCATTGTACGTGCCTACTTCTGTTCTCAATTGAATGATGGCTGACTACAATTTAAAGGGCTGGCATTTTGATCCCCAAACCATTGTTTCAAGTCCCTGCCAAGGAGCTGGATGCTGTGTCGTCTTCAGCTGCAATGCCTACCTCGAAAGGTTCGAAGTCCAAAAAGCTCATGATTGCAGATCCCAACCTCCTAACAGCACGGTATGAGATCATTTTTTCCATTTACCCTCTCTCTGACATTTCCCTTCTGCTAGGAATCTTTTTGCGTGCGACTACCTTAAAGACCATTCCGTGACAAAGTCCAGCTTCAAAGCTGTGTGGGACAGTGTTGACTCTGGGACAAGAAAGGTACATGCGTCTTATGAGATACCAAAAACACGCTGACCCAGACATCACACCAGAAATACGAAGCTCTCAGTAAGGAAAGGAAGTTAGCTGCCTGCGTCGCCTCCGCAGCAACTCCTTCAGTGTAATTGGTGACAACTGCATTTCTTGATCGGTAAGTCCACCATCCTGTTCTCACAATTAGGAAAGTCAGAAGGTTTTCCAGGGATGGCCTTTGCGCATGTCACTGCATGGATTTTTAGTTGTGTGGGCAGATATGTAGGGTTGAGGGGCTCGAGGAGGCTTGAGGACTCACAGGACGGCGTGATGAAATGCTGCTTGGCATAGGCTCAGTAATTAATGTTAATAGCGATATAGTCGGCAACAACCCTGGAGGGCCAATGGGATAAGGACCAGGAAATGATGGCAGAACAGAACTAATGGATCTTGTTGTAGATATTGGCCACAGCGGTTCAACTATCGGCCTCTCAGACGGTAACTCACTGGCCAGGAGAGAGGGGCTTGACAAAGATGCCAGTAGCGGAATGTTCCCGGTGCTCACTCTGCTCGTGCTGGGAGAGACTGTTGGAACAGTCCCTATGTCAGAAGGAGAGTTGACAGTGGAGATGTCGTCTGATGGGTAGAGAAAGAAAGAATCCAGGATCAATGATGATTAATGATTACTGATGGTTGTGGGAAAGTCTCTGGGGAACTGACATGGGGTGTCGCGACGAGCATGGGACCAGTACGATGATTGCATGGGTTCCTCAGCCAGATGAGAAGCAACAACGCGAATTACTCCTGCGACTTAGAGTGAGCCTCATTCAGCACGCTTGGTGAGAACAAACCGGTCTTGAGAGTGTTGTTGGAGACGGTGCTTGAAGGGATTCGAGGGAAGGAGAGGGAATGGTTGGAAGAACGGTCGGTGATAGGAATGGCCTGGGTGAGGCTGACGCAGAGACCAATATCGATGCTATGACGATGCAGCCCCCAGGAATGCAGATACCAACGCCGATATGGTTTGCATAAGAGGATTCTGCCCCAGAGAGATAAGAGAAGGAATAGATGAGCGAGCTAGCAGTATCTAGGGTAAAGGGAAAGACTCATGCTATGTCTGCCAGTGGGCTGCCCATGTTCCCCCAGCCATCGCCTCCAGTACCATCCGCCTTGTTGCCTTGTTTTGTTTGTTTTGTTTTGTTTTGTTTCCATTGGTGTTGTCAGGATTAGTCGTATTCAATAGACATTGTAGCTTCGAGTTGTGCAGATGATCGAAATATCGGATTACAGTAAGGCAAGTTTCATTATGTAAGAAAAAAGACAATCTTTCACCCTAACTATTGCCAGTTTTCGCCAGTTTTCTGTGACTCTAGGTCTGACTAGATCTGACTATGAAATGACTTTCATCTGACTTGGCCAGACTTTGCAAAATTTTTGATTGCCGCTTGACCTGAACTAGACTCACAGCGACCCATGGCTGACAACTCTGGACTGCCAATGACTAATTCTGGTTTTTCCTTTTTTACTGAGTGTGCACAAGCATCCAAGATGCCACACACATACACATACTGGCCCTTTTGGACCTTTGCAGTCCTGTTGGGCAAGAAATGGCACGCATGACACACTGGAAGAAAGAGACTTGACAGTCAGGGAGTGAAGTGTGCACAGGCGTCCAGGACGCCCCCCCCACACACAGGCTCTTTCTGGACCACACAGTTTAGTTGGACAAGATATGGCACACATATTGCACTCAAGGAAGAGACTTCGAGAGTCGGGATGTGATGTGTGCACTGGCGTCCAGGACGCCACTCACACACGCTAACTCTTTCAAACTCACATGGTCCTGTTGGACAAGATATGACATGCATGACACATTGGAAGGAAGAAACCCCAAGAGTTAGGACATGAAGTGTGTACAGGCATCCAGGACGCCACTCACACACGCTGACTCTTTCAAAGTCACATGGTCCTGTTGGACAAGATATGACATGCATGACACACTGGAAGGAAGAAACCCTGAGAGTTAGGACATGAAGTGTGTACAGGCGTCCAGGACGCCCCCCACACACACAGGCTCTTTCTGGACTACACAGTCCAGTTGGATGAGATATGACACACATAATGCACTCAAGGAAGAGACTTCGAGAGTTGAGATGTGATGTGTGCACTGGCGTCCAGGACGCCACTCACACACACTGACTCTTTCAAAGTCACATGGTCCTGTTGGACAAGATATGACATGCATGACACACTGGAAGGAAGAAACCCTGAGAGTTAGGACATGAAGTGTGTACAGGCGTCCAGGACGCCCCCCACACACACAGGCTCTTTCTGGACTGCACAGTCCAGTTGGATGAGATATGACACACATAATGCACTCAAGGAAGAGACTTCGAGAGTCGAGATGTGATGTGTGCACTGGCGTCCAGGACGCCACTCACACACACTGACTCTTTCAAAGTCACATGGTCCTGTTGGACAAGATATGACATGCATGACACACTGGAAGGAAGAAACCCCGAGAGTTAGGACATGAAGTGTGTACAGGCGTCCAGGACGCCCCCCACACACACAGGCTCTTTCTGGACTGCACAGTCCAGTTGGTTGAGATATGACACACATAATGCACTCAAGGAAGAGACTTCGAGAGTCGGGATGTGATGTGTGCACTGGCGTCCAGGACGCCACTCACACACACTGGCTCTATTCTAGGCCACACAGTCCTGTTGGATAATATATGACATGCATAGCACAGTCAAGGAAGAACCTTGACGGTTGAGACATGAAGTGTGCACAGGAATCCAGGACGCCACCCACACACGCTTGGCTCTTTCTGACCGTGAAGTCCTGTTGGACAAGATATAACATGCATCACCGGTGTGTATGCATGGTGTCCTGGATGCTTGTGCATACATCATGTCCTGATTTTCAAAGTTCTATTCTATGAATGTGTCACGCGTGTCGTGTCTTGTCCAACTGGACTGCATGGACCGGAAAGAGCCTGTATGTGAGGGTGGCGTCCTGGACGCCTGAGCACACTTCACGTCTTAATTCTCAAATCCTTTCCTTTTAGTCTATTATGTGTGTTTTATCTTGTCCAACTGGACTGCATGGTCTGGAAAAGCCAGTGTGTGTGAGTGGCGTCCTGGACGCCTATGCACACTCCACATCCTGACCGCCGAAGTCTCTTCCTTCCAGTGTGTCATGTGTTGTATCTTGTTCAACAGGACTACTATGTGGGTCTAAAAGAGCTGGCATGTGTGAGCGGCATCCTGGACACCTGTGCACACTTAAGTCTCACGTCTTGACTCTTGAGGTCGAGCAGATCACGAGTTTACAAAGGAGACAAGCTTGGAGCTCCGTGTTGAGCGTGCCACTGCAAATGTGTGTGACTAGCGAGCTGAGAGAAAGGGTCAAATTTGAAGGTGACACAGTGATGGATATAATTTTATGCATGTGCATGATACTCTTCTACGATTTCTATTTCCATATCTGATCCCCCCTCATCATCAGCACTCACATGTTCTCGGTTCTCTTCCACTATTTCTATGTCCGAATCCGATCCCCAGTCAGAGTCATCGGAATGTGCCACAAATTCATCAGAATTTGCTACACACTCATCAGAGTTGTCCTTGGAGTTGTTCCCAAACAACCAAACCCGATTGGCATCCTGCACTAGGGTCTGATTGAGTGCGATTCGTACCACAGGTTTGTTGTCATCAAATGGGAGGTGCGTCCATTGCGGTCCCGTCACCTTCTTTGTGTTCCATACTCGATCTGTGTCTGTCAATGGGAGCCATTGAAAGGTCCTGAATTCTTTCCAAATCGATCTGCGGACAATTTTGGAATCATCCTCAGTCAACCTCTCCATCAGAGTGTTCCACAATTGAAAGTATAGCATATACGGGAAGTTTTGGAAGCGTGTTGGGGGCACAAATCCCTTTGATGGGAAAAACCTTCTGAACTGGAGGTTCTCCCAGTCCTTGGGACTCACGACCTTGACTACCACTCGAGAGAACAGCCTCCGAAGGTCGGTGTTCTTGAAGATCTTGGTGGTTGCTTCTTTCCGCTCTTCATTTGTCATGAGTAGATGGCTTGATTCACGGTTGGACCTGCGATTGGGTGCATTTTCGAGGAGATCGTAAGGGAACTGCCTCCAGATCCGTGCGATGATATCGTCGATGCTTTCTGAGCCACCCTGACCTTCATCCGTCTGATCTACATCCAGAGGGGCAATATCAGGACCGGCCTCTTGAGGCAGGGGCATCATGGCAATGCCTTGATCACTGAGGGTCCTATCTCGAGCTTTCAACTCTTCATCAGCCACGACATGCCGTATGTCTACAGGATGCTTCCGACGGTTTTGAATGCGGTTTTTGTTCCTCTCCTGTGAATTACCGTGCCAGGACTTGACATTGAATCTGATGTTGAAGTCTTGCTCATCGGCGATGCCATACAGCCAGCAAATGGAATCCATGGCAATACTGTCACCTCCTCCCATTCGCAGAGCAACTCCTTGCTGTAGTGTGATGCCTGAGATGAAATAGAGACCATGGGCCAGCATAATGGGCACCGGGTCAGAATCCTCATGAGGCTCCGTTTCGTAGAGGTTCCAGCAACAAGTTCGTGTGAGCTCTGTCTCCGCTCGCCCTTCTGCTGGACGGTAGTTGATGGCATTCAACATGTAGATGAGGATGGCACCAAGGGTGAGTGACGAGCGCATCGGTCTGTATCGGACTGGTGTCTCCATCAACATACCCAGTGCAGTATATATTGCACCCATGCGAAAATATTTGAAGTGCCTAGATATCATATGAGGATGACCATGCATAAATTGACGGAAGATCTCACCACCACATAATTGGCGACAATGTGTAAGTCCACCCTGCGATAATGTCCTCAGGTGCACTTCTAAGAGCATCTTGGGCGAGTACCAATGGGACGCGAATTTCGAGACGAGCGCAACCTTCTTGGGGTTTCTGGCCCATGCTACCAGCACAAGCCTTGTATGTCTCCGACATTTTTTCGAGCTGGTCTACCAGCTTCTCGAGCATCTTCGGGAAGAGCTCCTTGCACCTCCGGCGCCTCCAGATACCTTGGTGGAGCTGATATGTTGGGCATTTGTCTGTGGTGTAGACATTGATGTAGTTGATGTCATTCCTCCCCCCGAATGGGCCAGGTTCGCAACGGAAGCCCGCAAAGTCATCCAGTTGGGAGACATTGTCGAGATGGAACGTCTTTCGTCTCTGCAATGCCGCTATCTCTGCATCGCTCAACAAAGGCATCAGGTACCTGAGAATTGCTGGGTGGCAGTGTCTTGACCATTGAACGACCATTCCCGGATCATAGACCTCCAGTCCAACGTCGACAAGCCAGTTATCTTGGTCAATACGTGCTGTATCCACATGCTCAAAGAATGTATTGAAGGCTTCTTCAGGAAGTGTTCCTTCGTCATCATGAGCAGTACCACCTTTGAGCCCTCTAAGTTCATGTCCGAAATATGCCATCTCAAATTCGGGGATGTCGTCCAGACGATTTGTCAGAGCCGTACAAAACTCTACGAGGAAGATAGGAGGGACCGCCAAAGAGCCAAGGTGTCGACGGCCAGCAGTATCCTGTGATTGTACCATGGCACTGTGATAGTTGACAGGCCAATGGCTCGCCTGGGTTGGTATGACCTCCATGACTGCAGGCCGGATGCAGTCATCATAGAGTTTTGCGAGTTGCTCCTGGCGCAGGCATGGCATCACAGATGCACTGTACAGACTTGGGAAGAATATCCTTGTGAGATGCCTACTCCCGACAGTACCGAAGGCGCAATTAGGGATTTTCTCGAGGGGGGCATAGGTCACCTTTCCCTGAGAATCGATGGAGTAAGGACAAAGTACAACTACGTTACCAAGGATATACAGTACTCACATCTGGTAAAAAAATTGGACCTTTGACATGGTTTGGTTTCGTAAGGGTGTCCCTAAAACTTGCAACTGGAAAAACATTGAATGGACTCGTGTAAGGCAAGTTGCGAGTAACCCCAATGGCAGAATCAAAGTCTCTTGTGAAACGTGGTATAGCCGGGGGATGGAGCCCTTGTCTAGCATTGATGGAGGCACGGTGTGGTACTTGATCAATGAGGAATCGACCACAGAGAGCAGTGTTAATGTATTCCATTGGCTCGCGTGATGCAGCATCTTCCATCAAGATGGTGAACTCTTCGAGGGTGAACTGCTCGGTGGGCAATGTGTTGTGTGGGAAGGCCATTTTTCGAATAGATTACGAAGGAGGAATGCCTGAGGGAAACCTGAGAGGTGCTCAAATGGGGGGAAAGAAGATGCAATGAGGTCGCTGACTGTCAAAGACTTTATAAACCATGGGGGTATGTGGGCAGTTGTTTTTTTCACAGTGCTTTTTAGGTATAGGCCGTGACCAGGAGGGTCATTGCCAAGATGGGTTAGATAGAACGTAGTTTACTTGACATAAATTTGCAAAATATGTTAGAGTACCTAGGTAGTTATAGAGTCATATGCGGGATGTGTGAGCTCATCGGTACGTTCTACTTGATCTGCCACAAGGTGTGTGGAAATAAGCAAACCAATGTTGGCCTGGCTGAGTAATCGATTTGTCTAGTAAGCCACTATGGTTATCCTGTGGGGGCACACATGGACCCATTCCGGCCTGTGTAAGTTAGTCCAGTTGGACAAGGCACGACACATAGTTTAACACAGGGAAGGGATCTTGAGAGTCAGGACGTGATGTGTGTACAGGCGTCCAGGACGCCACACACATACACACAGACCAGCTCTATCCAGTACACATAGTCCAGGTTTGGTCCAGTGACAAGACATGACATATATGACATACTGGATGTTTGAGAGTCAGAGCGTGATGCATGTACGGGCGTCCAGGACGCCACACACATACACACAGACCAGCTCTATCCAGTACACATAGTCCAGGTTTGGTCCAGTGACAAGACATGACATATATGACATACTGGATGTTTGAAAGTGAGGACGTGATGCGTGTACGGGCGTCCAGGACGCCACACACATACACACAGACCAGCTCTATCCAGTACGCATAGTCCAGGTTTGGTCCAGTGACAAGACATGACATATATGACATACTGGATGTTTGAAAGTGAGGACGTGATGCGTGTACGGGCGTTCAGGACGCCACACACATACACACAGACCAGCTCTTTCCAGTACGCATAGTCCAGGTTTGGTCCAGTGACAAGACATGACATATATGACATACTGGATGTTTGAAAGTGAGGACGTGATGCGTGTACGGGCGTCCAGGACGCCACACACATACACACAGACCAGCTCTATCCAGTACGCATAGTCCAGGTTTGGTCCAGTGACAAGACATGACATATATGACATACTGGATGTTTGAGAGTCAGAGCGTGATGCGTGTACGGGCGTCCAGGACGCCACGCACATACACACAGACCAGCTCTTTCCAGTACACATAGTCCAGGTTTGGTCCAGTGACAAGACATGACATATATGACATACTGGATGTTTGAGAGTCAGGATGTAATGTGTGCACAGGCGTCCAAGACGCCACATACACACACACACAGACCAGCTCTTTCCAGTACACATAGTCCAGGTTTGGTCCAGTGACAAGACAAGACATACATAACCCAGGTGGAAGTGTAGTGCGTGTGGGTCGTTGCCTGGTCTGAGCAGGATGGCGGCAGCGCCGACCTTCCCTTCATGTGCCGAGCCATCTGAGTAGAATTTGATTTCCTTGCTCCCTTCTTTGTCAGCTTTCTTGGATGCTTCTTTGTTGCTCACTATTTCAATGCTCAATGGTCTCCTGTGTGCCGTTGCTGGGTTTGTTCCTATGGCCGGAATTGTTTCGAATTCGTTTGGCTTGATGTTGAACGTTTGCATGAGGTCGTGAAGGGGGACTTGTGTCTCTTGATGTTCTTGTTTGTGGCTTTTCTTGTGGGTTTGTAAAGGGGGTGCTCCAGAGGTAGCGTTGCGATGCGGGATGTTTCCCTGAAGAGATGTTTTTCTATTTTGAGCTGCATCGGGATGGTGTCTGCATGTGCGTTAAGCGTGTCAGTTGGAGAGGTGCGAAGCCCGCCTGTGATGGCTAGGCTGCCGTCTCTTTGTACGGAGTTCAGCTTGTTTCTTCGTCTTTTTATCTTCCCAATTTCACTTGATGTTTCGTTCTTTGCGGCGTGACTTCCCCATACGTCAACCGCGTATAACGTCCTTGGTATTGCGACTCCAATGTAGAGTTGATGCGCGCGGTTCGGGATGATACCACAGCTTGGTGCCGCTGCAAGGATCAGTACTTTACTACACTTGCCTGACACATACAGACACCCCAGCCACCTCAGTATCAATACCAACGCCACCAAGCCTCGCCGTCACCTACTAGCACGCGTTGGCTCCTCATATAAGCACTTCTAATATGTACTTTGCTTGTTATATAAGACCTCGAGCCTGATTTCACATTGGTATTGGCCTTCGGACTGATACTATCCCATTCTCAAACGTGTGAGCTGCCTCTGAACGGAATCGTACCATTTTACTACCGCATGACCTACTGTATCGATTATCGTCTCTGTTATCCTCTGTCAACGTCTTTCCCTTGGGTTGACTTCTTCATACTTATACTCCCTACACCCCTACACCTTGATGAGTTTCTTGCAAGGCTCCGGAGCGGTCTCAAGGCCCCAAGACCTGGGACAGACCTAACAGGCCATTTGATGTCGATTGACTGACTTCTCCGACCACAGCTCTTGGCACTATCAAGAGCCCTGTAGTGAGTCCCTCTTCTTGATGCCACTCTCCATGGACTCGTGTCTTGACTTCTTTCAATCTGGCTGAATTTCAACGATCTCACCCACTCGAACCAACCTGAACCCTGGCTTCTTCTAGGACCTGTATACGTACACAAACTGCCTGCACTTCCGAGTCGCACGTGTGAGTTCCAAATGGCGATGCCAGTGCGATTCGTGCTTGCAGTAATACACATAGCTCATGGCTGGCTAGGTTAAACTGTCATTTTGCATCTCCTAGTTACTTTCCCGCACCGCACTGGCGGACCAGACATTCCCGCACTCCGGCCAGTATACCTTCCCCTTGTCTTGTGACCCCGCTGGGTTTCTCCCTGGCCTCCACTACACATTGAGATCTACATCTCTGTTTGACAGTGTAAAAACTTCTTGTATCTACACCTATTAAGTCAGCAAATATTAGTTCCTTTTCCCTCAGGGCTTAGAGCTCTGTAGGGCAAGTTCGTCTTGTTCTCATCGTCCCCCAGTGTGCCGCACCTTCGCGCGCCCTCAGTTCCTTTGGAGCGACACGTCTCTGATTCAAACAAACCACTATACGAAGTTACGAGCCCCGCAAAGGCCTGCACGACCTGAAACATGGCTTCACGCCCCCCCCTCCAGAACCCAATGTATCCCTAGGCTGCACATAGAAGTGCCCATTGGCAGTTTAGGGTATCAGTAGGGCATTTTCCAGCAGATAAGATCCTGAAAACATGTAAGCACAGTAGGCAATTGAGTAAGATTGTTGTATACAGAGATTGTCATCAAATACAGTGATTACTGCGAAGATTATTCAGTTCAAATATAGTTATACAGAGCGATGGCACTACATTGGGTTCTGTGCCACAATGCACATGAAAGATGTGTAGAGAACTATGAGTCAGTGAGAGCGGGAAAAGCTCTGTGCACACAAGACGGGGATGCGAAAAGTGACTGTAAGAAAGTAAAGAGGGCGAGAAAGCGTGCACTACAGACCTTTGTGATGGTGCCTTTGACCAAGACTGACCCTGACAAGCTTTGCAGTCATTCAAGAAGAGCAAGTGAGACCAAGAGTAAGTACGATGTGGGGAATTATGTCCTTTATTGAGCACAAAAGCTGAGCCTTATACACATCGAGTACATGTAAGGGTGAGCAGAGCAATTTCAAAATGCCAAGTTGGCCGGTATGAGGCGAAGCGAGGGACGAGCAGTACCTTAGAGTATTGTCTTTGAGTGAACGGGCGAAGTGGCACATCCTCATTCCTCTCTTGCGTGCTGCCACCTGTCTGCCCACCTTTTCAACTGGTCTGAAGAACCTGGATCCTATCTTTTTTAGAGAGAGAACAGCCCTTTCTTCTGAAATACTATTCCATCGACAAGTGTTGGGGCGGATAATACTTCTCGAGATAAACAAAGGTCGACGCCCACCAGGCTTCGTTCCACTCACTGAAGAGGCCGCTCAGCTACTGAGAGAGGTGCGGGCGAGATGGCTCGCCTGAAATCCCAACTCCTGTAGAACCAAGTCGGCAAAGAGGAGCTAGACCGGCTAGTGCTGGGAGAGAAGGCTGCTCGCATGTCCCTGCATGACAGAGAGACTGTGGAACAGCGCAACTGGCCAAACTTATCCTGACAGTCGCCGTTTGCGCTGCCGACGTGCACTGCCACTCCCTCTCCCGCCACCGGGCATGCTCCGTGTGTCGCTCACCGTTTGCGCTGCCCAAATGGTGCTGCCGTCTTCCTCTCACCGCTGGCCTTTGCCCCGCGACGCTCACCGTTTGCCCTGTCCTTCCGTGTCTTTGGTTTCGTTGACGGAGTCTGTTCGCCGGTGCACCACTCCCAGGATCGGGCGAACGGTGCCACCTATTACAGTCAAAAAGCGCCCCAAGGCCAGCACGCCTGGGGACCCAGAAGCATGACACTACTCTACAGTGACGTGCGTGTCATGAGACAAGTTGGACGGCGTACATGAGTGGTGGCACTCCCGGGGACTCGGACAGATGGTGCTACCTACCACGATCAAAGGGCAGACACAAGTCCGGCGCACCCGGGATGGCACTACTCCACAGTGGCCTCTGCATGTCGTGAGATGGGTCGAAGGGTGCATGCGAGTGGCGCAGCACTCTTAGGGACTCGAGTAGACAAGTGGCAGTACTCCCGAGGACTCTGACAGATGGTGCTACCTATTGCGGTTGATGGGCACATGCAAGTCCGACATGCCCAGGGCTCGGATAATTGGCACTACTCTACAGTTGCGTGCGAGTCGCGAGACGGGTCGAACGATGCACGCGAATGGCGGCACCTATGAGGACTCGAACGGGTGACGCTACCTACCGCGGTCGAAGGGCACACCCGAGCCCGGCAAGCATCGGCTTACGCCACTCTACAGTGGCCTCTGCGTGTCGCGAGATACGCAGAACAGCACACGCAAGTGGCGGCGGCACTCCTGGGGGCTCAGACGAACGATGCTACCTTCACGTCAGGTGGTATGCGGAGGTGTGCGCCCCGAATAGTCATAGTGTGCCGGTTGGAGCTAGCTCGCCAACAGAGATGAGGGGTGGTGCGAACACAGGGAGGCGCGCACTCTGGATAAAAATATCTAGAGTACAGCGCGTACAGCGTGTCACGGTAGGTTCAAGTCATCCAAGCCATCCAAACCAATACTGCATGCAGTCTGGAAGCATGAACACGAATTCGTGGACACGACGACCATGTGGGATAATTATCCCCTGCAGAAGATTGGAAGGTCGTGGCGAGGGAAGACATGGTAGTAGAGGGAAAGAAAGTGAAGACGTGTCGCGTCGCGCAAATTAGCTGAATCCGTCACGCAAAGTCACGTGACCGCTGCGTCATTTCCTTTAAGGAAATGATTGCTAATCAAATTCGAAACGTTTGTACTGTTTCTTTTTTTTTTAGAAGGGCACTTTTATTTTAGATATCTAGTTTGTCTACGTGTAGACGACTAAATACCCGTAAATAAAGTGCTAAGTAGTAGGAGATTTACCATCAGCTCTACCTAGCACACTGTGTTGCCGGGCCTAGAGGGGAACCGGTTTGTGAGGGAAAATGCGCTTACGCACATCCCCTGGTAGGGGGGATAGTGTGGGACTCAGACACAGGGCAGCCGCGGTTAGGTGCAGTGTGGTCTCCTACCCACTAAAACCTCACAGATCTCGAGCCAGTTGGGGGGGGGGGCTCTGGGTGGAAGACGTATAGAGTTTTACGGAGGCGGGCAGCTGGATAGGTGAACAATGTGTGAGTGGGAGTTCCTGAGGAGAGCTGTATGCTCCTCTCTCCTAGATATTATTCATAGATAATCGTTTAACTACGCTAATATTACGATTATCTAATATGTCAATCTAGCCTCAGTTTGCCGGACTTTGTCCTGTTCCGGGCCGTAGCCCAACAAGACGTGTTTCCAGGTGGCTTTGACAGTTTTGTTTTCTTCGTCAGAGGCTTCCAGGGTGTTTGTGTTGGTGAGCAGTGAGCTGACGTGTCCAGTTTGTCCTTGCTTGGATATTGTATATTCATGTTTGGTGGTGGTTGCTGTGCTGTTGTGTCGAATTGACTGACGTGTCTATTTGGCAACTGTTTGGCCAAGTTGTGCTTCTGTTTGGTGTGTTTGGTGTGTGAGTTGGACGTGGCTGGCATGGGGGGCGAGAGGCGAGTGTGCATTGAGTTCAATGTTGATGTATACCTAGTGCTACGACAGCGTGTCATTTCGCTGTGTCTTTATCAGAACCTCTATGCCAGCTCATTTGTTCCTTCCTTCTGAATCGTGTCTGTCAAAGTTCACGTCTTCTCATTTTCTCACTCTTGCCCACTCTTCTGCTGTCCCTTCTAATGTTCTTTTCCATTTCCCCACCTTATCGTGCCCATGTGCCGTAACCTTACCCCCCCTGGTAATTTGTACCTGTGTATTCATTATAAGACCCATCCGCAACCGTGACAATACATATGCGCACCATTGCCATTTTGCCACTCCATCCCACAATCAATGTCAGCTCGACGTCTTTCGGACGTAATTCTTGCCGTAGGCCCTTCTATCTGGTCTTTCCAGGCCTGGCAGCTCAGGACTCAGAATCTCGTCCCTCCCTTCGACATCAACGCTACTCCTGCCAATACCCATCTTGCCTCCTGGCAGCTCACAGGTCATCAAGAACCTCACATATGACATTCATTCACTTCCCACCTATGATGAGCGCATACGCTTCATTCTCCGGGCCCAAAAGTCCCTCGCGAAGTTTCAACATGCCCCTGACGCCTGGGACGCCTGGGTCAATGGTCACATTCGGTCCTGGAGTCTTCAGATTGACACTGAGCGAATCCTGTACGGCTTCGGTCGTCACCCTTCACAGACATACGGATATCCTACCGAGGCTCGCATGGTCAGTACAATTATTGTCACCTTCATCCCCCTCTGCTTACTTTTCATCAAGGATGACCTCATCCCTTTGGTCCCATTCGTCGCTGAGGAACTTTTTGGTGTGGATGCATATATGAATCCAACAATCCCCCAACCAATAGTGAAGGATGAACTTCACAAGTTCATCGTAGACCTGCTCCACATTGTTTGGCATTCTGCAGTAGCAACTGATCATTAAAATGTCTGATACTTCACCCGAATACAAATGAGCGCTGTACGGAACTTGCACTAAAAGCTCACAGACCCATCTCCCTTCTCAAGACCATGAGTCAACTCCTGAGGAGGTAGTGGCCAAACAGCTACAATACGACATGGTCACGTACAAACTGATCCCCACCAACAAATGTGGAGCACCTCCCACCTTCCCTGCTAACCCTGTCACGGCTGCATCATCGTCGTAGCACGTGCTGGATTGGCTTGCGTCGGACCTCCATCAGTTGCGGCCATAGTCGCAAGTGGCTGTGGGTCGACCTGAGGTCGACATCGGGTGGTGGTGAATTCGGTAGTGGCGTCGCGCGAATGGTGGGTGGGTGCGGTTGTGAGCCGGCTGTGAGCACGAGCGCGTTGTCAGCTTAAAAGGACTAACACCAATTTAATTATTTTTTGCTTTTTTTGTTGTGGAGGCAGTTTACGATATCTGCAGGCGTATGTTGGTCTGTGTATCTGTATAACTGGGGTGTTGGGATTCACGTCTGCAGGCCGTACTTTTTGCTGCTCGTACAGGATACGAGGGTCACGGTCTTGGTCACGGTGGTGCATCATCTCAATCTCTTTGTGGGCACTGTTTATCCCAGGTTTTTTCACTGCAAGATCCCCACAACAAACGGGTCTCTTCAGACACACTTTGGCCATCCAAACCACAACTTAAAGGATCCCGCACTTGATCCCGCATTCCTTTCCTCCCACAACACACTTCTGTAACGCAAGCCAATCATCCTATCTTCTCTCCCACCCTTTCGGACCTTATTTTTGTATCACTTTATGCACGAATTTTGCACTGCCTGCTCAAGGTGTCACGGTGTTGGAGTGTTCAGCCACACACAACGCACCAGCGTCGGACAGTCTCGGGCCGGCCGAACTAGAAACACATGAGTGCGTTAGGTCGGGCTCAGCTGCTCGACTGCGGACTCAAAATATACTCTATAAACATAATTTTCCCTTACACAAATACTTCGCAGCTCACGTAGTACAACCTCAGCCTTTTCTCCCAAACGGCTGAGGCTAGTAGTTTACTCTATTCCGTCTTATGGTACTTTTACTTACTGTGTACTTAGTCGCGCATTCTCGCGCTCCTACACCAGCCATATTGTGATCGTGAGTTTGATCGTGAGTTAGGATGAATTACAGTAAGTTGTCCCATCTTTAGTGAAGTCAACCCTACATTGTGCCCGAAAGTCCACCCACACACGGTCCCACAGAAAGCCAAAAATCGGGATAGGCTAGGTCACAGTTGACGAAGTCGACATCTAGTTCCCAATTGAACAGGAATCAGAATCAGAATGTATTAAATTATCAAACTGCTGTGACTAGCCTCTCGTTGCCCATTCCTGGTTGTATCTGAACAGTAGGCCATCAGGCACGTCACCTAGGCTGGGGTACACACTCTGCATAGGTGTATATGGGATTGACGAGTGCTTCTCATGTCCAGCCCGACTGGGATGCACGGACCAGAAAGAGTCTGTGCGTGGCGTCCTGGACGCCTGTGCACACATCACATCCTGACTCTCAATTTCCTTTCTTCCGGTATGTTATGTGTGTCATCTCTCTGTGTGGCGTCCTGGACGCCAGTGCACATATCACATCCTGACTCTCAAATATCCTTCCTTCCAGTATGTTATGTGTGTCATCTCTCTGTGTGGCGTCCTGGACGCCAGTGCACACATCACGTCCTGACTCTCAAAATCCCTTCCCTTCAATGTGTTACATATAAGTTATGTGTGTCATCTCTCTGTGTGGCGTCCTGGACGCCTGCGCACACATCACGTCCTGACTCTCAAAACCCCTTCCCTTCAATGTGTTACATATAAGTTATGTGTGTCGTGTCTTGTCCAAGTGGACCACACAGACTGGAAAGAGCCTATGTCTGTATGTGTGTGGCGTCCTGGACGCCTTTGCTTTAAGTATAGTCAAACCCCTCATAACCTATCAGTACAATATATAAAAACTATATATCCTCATAGCTAGTACACCTCCCTCTGCCATGCACCAGTCCCCTTCCCTCCTGCAGCCCGCACCGAATCTAGAACGGAGAGCACGGAAGTGACTCGCAAGGAATATACATAATTAAGTACCCAGATATGTCAGGCCTGGCAGATTTATGGTAACGTAGTGCGTATTGGCTTATTACTCGACGCCTCGATCAAGGCCTTGATGTCACAACATCTTTGCTGTCCTTCATTTTTTTCTTGCTGTTCATCATGCATTGAGTTTGATCTATTGTTCACAATGACTCCACATGGTAGTACGGTACGATAATCCGGTCGAAATACGTTTGTAATTACATGACTAAAAGAAAGCTCAGGCACGGAGGCCCAGCGCCCAGCGCTCGAAATGGTGCGGGGACAAGACACCTGGACCATCGAACTGTTCTGGAAGCTCACCGTTTGCCTTGGCTGCCCTTCCACTTTTTGCCAAAGTCCTTAAATGATGTGGACGAGTCCGGGGAAAATCGTTTCGCGCTCGCCTTGTGCTTTAACGGACGCAAAGATGGGCCCGTCTCAACACTCAGGAACTGCTCATCTGTGGCAGGCATCGATAGTCCAGAGCTGTTACCTTGCCTGTACATTCCCTTCTGCGTCACACCTTCCTTGCTCCCAGTCAGTGACTTGGACTTGGACTTGCCCGCGCCCACTCGCTGTCGGTTCGACGACCGCTCGCTTCCTGACGAACTTGCTCGGCTCAGGCTGCGGCTGCGCTTAGAGCCGGCTGAAAGAGAGGTTGCTCCCAACTCATCGGTGCTAGTGCCAGGAAGGCTCGCCAATTCAGTGAGCGGAGAGTCGGAAAAGAGATCACCATCTGCTTTATGTATTCAGTTTTTCTTGTGCACAACAGTCCCATCACTCACTGGTACTCACCTCCGATGACCATGTCCATATCTGCATCCACCTGCACTGCGGGGATATCTTTCCCTATTGCTGCTTTCACATATTGTTCCGACAAGGCTCGCAACGCTTGTTCCCTTGCTTCCAGAAGCCGCAGACCCTCAGCATGGTTCGCGTCTCTCAGCGCACCACGGTGGTCACCAAGAATGAGTAAGCAGGCCTTTACATATTTGAACATGTCTGGGTTGGCAGAGGACTTGAGCTCTTCTATCTGCTCGTCGTAATCTGGGTCCACCTGGTCGATGACACCTGTTGGCAGATTGAATGGTGGGATCAGTTCCTCCAGCTCTGCAATGGTCTTGGGAATGCCCTTCTCTCTCTGGTCGGAGGTGGACTTCTGCAGCAAAGGGGAAACCTCAGCCCTCAGTATGCAGAGTTTACTCAGGTACTACCTCCTGTGTATGTTTGCCCTTCGAACTCTTCGCTGGTGCGTTCGAGGTCGAAATCACTGAGCCAGCAGCAGGCTCGACCTCTGTTCTTGGCTCTGCCTGCTTTGGCTTCCCCCGTCTACTGGCATGTGGTGCTGCGGCGGTCTTGGTCTTCTGCTCCCTCCCCTTCGGTAACGCTTCCACCTTGCGTTTCTTGTTGGACACGCTTGGCTCCTCGTCTGGAAGCTCGACCACCATGTCATCTGTGATGTCCTCCTCATCACCGAGCTCCAGCGCTTTCCCTGTTAGTCACTCTCTGTCAGCATTCAAGTTCTCCATCTTTCCACCTCATTCCACACTCACTGAGCTTGTCTCCGATGTTGGCAAATGACTCCAGTATGAAGCCCTTGCTGAATGATATGTTGTTCAGGAAAATGTCAGGAGACTTTGCCCCAATCAGCCGATAGACCTTCACAGTCTTTGGCTGGGGGTGCCTCCAAATACGCCCAATTAGCTGCTGGTCATCCAGCGCAGACCATAGCACGTCCTATGATTGTTGCATCACATATCAGTTATTTTGGTCACATGATCATTTGTACATACGACGATAATGAGAATATTTGCGAATGCGATGTTGAGCCCCACTGAGCCCACATTTGATATGAGCAGAACGCGCTTTCCATCGCGTCTGCTCTCCTTGAATTGCTTGAGCTTCTCTGTCCTCTGCCGCAGTGGCATAGACCCATCGATCCAAAGCATCTTGATCTTGTTCGCTTCGAGTACCTGCCAGTGGCATATAATGATCAGCAATTAGATATTCAGCCACACGTCTAAGACTCCTTGGTGCTATGTTTGGGGACGTACCATGTTTATCAAGTTGAATGCGGTCGTAAAGTATGCGTATATGATAACCTTGTCAGGCAATGTAGATGCCTGCTGTTGCCGCTGCTGCTTCTGAGATGAGCTGGTCACTGAGTGAGACCACGGGATATGTCGCGTTGGGAATATCATCGGTGCACCGTCCTCTGCCAAGTGGTGCTTTAGGATCTCAACAAGTGAGTCGAGCTTTGCCGATGGTACCCTTCTGTATAAGTCTGGGTCGTCGGCTTTCACCGCTGGTCCAATCTTCGCACAGGAAGGGTGGAGCAGACTTTGCCGAATCTTCAGGTAGAATTTCTGTGTCATGGGTCAGTTCCCTTCCTCTCGAATGAAGGCACATTGACACTCACCTCCCCTGCAAACCGCTTCACGAATGACTTGTCGTCAATTGCTTGCTCAGAAAGTGTCTCCAATGCGTCGTACTCGTGGTCATATAACTCGACCACACATTTATGCTCCTCATACGGTTCAAGTCCAGAGATTGTGTTGTCCATGAAGTCCAGTGAGTTCACCGTCCGCCGTATTACAGCCCCCTTGTACTTCTCCCGAATCTTCGTGATCCACGACGCAGTCTCCAACCTGGTGTGTACTTCTGTCGGCGGTGCATCCTTCTCACCCTCCATGAGTGCACGCAGTTGCCCCTCCAGCTCGTCCTGATTGGCTGCCTTCTTCTGCTTGTTGTCTGCTCGTTTGGCACGACCTAGCTCTTTCTTCATCTCATCAAACTCATGGTCATAAGCATCATCAAATTGGGGCAGCCCAAGAGCCTTCCCGATGTGCCACAAATCCTGCGGTCGAGGTCATCGTTAGCTCTCAAATGCGCGCACACTCAACCTCTGGTATACGCACATCAGCTCGCGTAGTCACCGGTGTCGCCGTCATCCCAATGAATATATCAGTTTTCTCCCGTAGTGCACGCACCGCACCATACAGCTTGTTCGCATTTCTGAAGCCATGTGCTTCGTCGATCGCGACCGCGAGATACTGTCGCCCAAAGATGGACTGCCCTTCATGCGCACCCGCACGTGCTGCCATCGTCGGCTTACCTCGGCCATGCAGTACATGGACAAAGCTAGAATCCGACATCAGTGCCTGCAGCGTCCGACTGTCAGCCAATCCCTCTGTAATTATAGACATGGCTCATGCTAAACGCGTGCTCACTGATGTGGACGTGACATACAGCCTCATGCCTGCGGCCACCTTTGACCGTTCAGCCACCTCTGTCCATAATCCCTTGCGCTGCAACAACCCTCCAGTGACCTTGACCACATCCAGCGAGCCAGCTTGCAGAAAGCGCACACACTCGGATGTCACCTGGTCCAAAAGAGGTGGTGGCACGACAATCAAGAACGGGTGATCGGGTAGCACGGCATGTTTACCAGCCCAGTCTGACCATCCATTCGTCGTCCCTTTCATATGTGTCATCTTGGGTGTCTCTGAACTTATTGCACGATAAATATTGCTTACCCCACATCCCTGGGTATCTCCCGCTCTCCCTGTGCACCATACGGTAGTACGCCAGCATTGCAAAGAAGGCTAGGACCTGGACAGTCTTTCCGAGCCCCACGTCGTCCATCAACAAGACAGGTTGCGACTGCCTGCGCGCGTTCGACCATCCTTGTAACCCCGACGAGTTGGTGCCATCGCAAGGAAAATGGTTCCATTCTACTGGCACCAGATTCCCCAGGTGTGTCAAGCTCTTCAGAAATTTCATCCCTGAAGAATGGGATCGCGTGTCTCTCCAACCCGAGCAGTTGGTACAGTTCCTCAGGTGTCTTCTTCTGCAGGTGTTCCACCCCCTCAGACCAGTCCATCGTGGGCTCAGGCGCAAAGTCGAACACCACCTCGTCTTCCATGTGGGCCTTCTCCAGCTCCAGGCGTTCTGACAGTTGCTGGCACATTATGTCGACCTCTCTACCCGACGCCAACCTCATCACCGCATCCCGAAGATTTTTGTTCAGTCCTGTGGTAGGGAAGGTGGCTGGCGTCAGTCTCACGCCCCTGTAATCGAGTGCGCGTGTTACCGCCAAGTTAACCAGGCTCACCTTTGACCGTCTCAGGGGCGACCTGCCCAGTGAGCACTTTATACATTTCTCCGATATTCCCCAGCTGTTCCTTCAACACGTCCCCACTTGGCTTGTCCCCAAAGGCAGTTGCGAGCACCATCAGGCGGTCTACTTTCCTGAACCACGGCTGAAAATTGGCCGCCTTTGGTCTGTAGTCGTTATCGAAACGACTGAGCTCTAGAAAGCGGTCCATCGTCAATATACACTGAAGGTGCATTGTTACTTACTCTCATACTCCTGTTTGACTTCCTCCTTGCCTTTCTCCAGCCGAGCGTATTGGGTCTTCACTGCCTTTCGCGTCTGGTTCCAAATGTACGATAGCAACGTCGAGACGAAGCTGCTGATGTCAGGTTTGACAAATGGGTGTGCGATGTCAGGGTCCACAAACGCGTCATTGCCGAACAACGCCTCCGCGATTGCTTCCACTGCTTGTCCGATCTGGGCGTCCTTCATCGTCGGCACCTTGTCTACCTGGGCAATACAACTCATTGAGCGCTCACATACACAAGGCAATCATTATCCCCTCGACTCACCGTTCCAAATCCCATGACCATCTGTTGTGGGTGGCGTCTGTGTATGTCCAATACTGCCTCCACATCCTTCCGAACCCGCCAGCCTGGGTATTTTGTCTTGAACCACTTCACCCATGCGTCCTTCCCCACCTTGTCATTGTCTTCTTCCTGGGCGAGCTCTTTGATCCGTTCATGATAGGCTGTCATTCCGTGCACCCGGCTGGCCAGCGCTCTCACAGCCTCCAGCTCGCGGGGATCTAGTCCAGTCTCTGTCGAGGCATCGGCGGAGAAAGGTGGGACAGCGTCTTTTGTACGCTCTCTCCAAACGGGGTAGTCCCATATGGTTTTACCAATAGCAAAGACTGCATCGGCGACCGTTCCAGAGGGCATAGCAAGGTGAGAGCAAAATAAAAGTGCCTGGTTTTCAGCCTGAGAAAAGTGGGATTCGCAGAGTTTGCGTTGACAGACACCCCGCACTATATACCTCCTCCCCCACCAGCGTGGTGCCTCAAAGGCCCATCCCTCACATACACATCATTGAATCTCCACATCAGCGTTGTTGGTGGCAGCCACGTAGTTCTCGTCAAAAGGTTCCTATCATCTACCCGGCAGATTCTCGGATCACTTCATTTGAGCCATGCATGGTAGCATTCGTTCTTGTGTCGCCCCCTCCACATTCTTGCTCCACGTCGCCCTTCCATATGGATTTTTCTAGTATCACTTCAGCTTCAGCTTTAATCCCACACTTGATTCCACAGCAGCACGACAGTGTGTCGTCTCGCTCTGGCTCCTTAACAAAACTTCTACGCCAGCTCATCGCTCCTTCCTTCGTGCCTGTCAGCGTTCACGTCCTCATTTTTTTTCATTCCTGCCTACCCTTCTGCTGTTCCTTTCCTATACCCTTTTCCATCTCCACCTTATCGCACTGGCGTGTCGTAAGCCTGGCTGGCGGTGGGAGCCACGTATCAGAAAAAACATGTCACTTTTTTGAGCCCCTCTCAGTTTCCAGATGTTACGGTCTCGCGTATGGAACCCTTACTGTACCGGTTGTCACTACGGCGGTAAGGTATATTAGTGACGGACTTACTTACGACGTGCGGTGATACGGTAGTGCGATAGGAGATACGGTACTGATAGCTGACTGAGGACAACGCCACCGATACTGGTACTAGTAGTACTAGGGTTTGAGATACTTACGCGATACGTTGGACGCTACTTACTGTGACTCATAGCAGCGCTTCTAAGCCTGCTCGTTTGTGTATTTAAACTGTCTTGTGAAGACCAAGATACGCCATCTTGGTCTTCTTCAATCGTCACTTGTCTCCTCTATACCTGCCTTTCGAGTCTCCGCTTTAAGGGAGAGCTACCAAGATCCTAGTGTCTGCGCACATCTAGAACTTGCCTTCGAGCCATACGCCCCAGGGCGTGATCAGCTAAGTCCCGAAGTCGCCTTATCGAGCTCAAGTCGAGCTAACGTCGTGACGGCGTTACATTAAGACCAAGATCCCTCATCGTGGCGACTGTCAACACTAGAGACCAGTGGACGAACTTTCGTCCTTACCATCTGGACCGAAGAGGAGATCGCAACGTACCAACCCGATTCCTAGGAGCAGCTAGGTGGAGAGATCGAGGAGACGAAACCGGATACTTCGTAGAGTTCAACGGACCTACGAGGTTTAGACCCGTTGAGTTCAACTTTGACCATTTGTGCTGGGTAGAAGTTACGTGGAACCCCATAGACCACCGCTGGGACGTCATCAGGCCAGCAGGAAGACAGTACCAGTGCGACATCGACGCACGAGAACTCAACTCACGAGCCGACTGGGGGCCCATTGACGGTCAACTACGAGAGCATTCTACTGGAGAAGCAGTTAGCGAAGAAACCGAAGAAGACGAGCAAAGCGAAGAGGACCGACCCGCGAGTGTCGGACCTATTGAACAGTATACCATCCAACGAGCTGAGTCTCTACGCATTTCAGAGCAGCCCGAAGTCATTCACGTACGATTGCCCGCGACAGAGATGGCAACCGCCACCATGACGGTCGAAGAAATTATAACCATTAGGGAGCAAGCGGCGCAAGAGGCCGCTGCGGCAATCAGACAGGAATCACAACAGAACCTCATGCCTATTAACCCTGAAACGGGGCACCGCATGACCGCAGACGACGCAGCAATCTTTCGGGCTATCGGACCCGATCAAGGAGACCCCCCATCAGGGGATGGAGGGAGACGAGGAGTGCCGCTGGACCCCCCACCAGGATGGGGAGGACCACCAGGGGACGACTTCCCCCGACGACCAGACAGAAGAGGAAATCCACCTGACCTCCCAAACAACCCGCCAGAAGGAGGACCCCCAGGAGGAGGAGGCGGCGGAGGAGGAGGTGGCGGCGGAGGAGGAGGACCCGGACATGAGAAATTAACCGGTGAACCTCCCACTATTTTCGACGGAGATCGCACTAAAGTGGACTCATTCCTCACGCAATGGCATGTATATTGGGGAATGAATCTCGACACCTCCGTCATGCGCAACGACTATCGACGAAGCCTCCTATTCCTATCCTACATAAAAGGAGTATCCGTCAGCGAATGGGTACTTTCGTACCTCAAGTGGCTCAACCGACAAATACAAAGAGGAATCGATCAGCATACACGAGATCTATGGAACGCGGTGGCGGAAGGTTTTAATCAAAGGTTCGTCAATACCCTCGAACGAGAACAAGCTCAAGCGCTTCTAAGGAAAGGACTCAAGATGGTCGACGGAGATATCGACAAATACGTCAATGAGTTTGAAGAAGCTGCTAGAAAAGCGGGGTATCGCCTGAACGACCCTCAAACAATCGACCTGTTCACCAAGGGACTACCCAAGAAGCTGTATGAAAAAACGTACGATCTAGACGAGCCAGAAACGTTCGACGAATGGAAGCGGGCAACACTCCGTCGACAACGAAACTACATTCACATCCGCGCCCGAGTAGACGAATATAAAGACCCCAAACCAAAGAAGGTGGGCAATGCCGGATGGACTGTCCCCCAGAACCTCGCAAACCCCTGGGCGATGGATACCTCCGCGGATCGGGCAAAGGCGAGGCTGGCAGGATCAGAAGAAATCGACTACGGTAAGCCGCCCTATACAAGCTCACCTCCCTTTCCGCCAAGAGGAGGACCCGGAGTAAGGGGGCGAGGAAGAGGGGGGTCGCGACGAGACCTAAGGACAGTATTGTGTTATAATTGCAATGCCCCGGGTCATCTTTCACGAAACTGCCCCCATCCCAGACAGCCGCGACAATGGCAGCCGCAAGGCGCCGGACCTTCCACTATTCGAGCCGCCGATACAGACTACTACGCACAAGAAACGGCGCCGGCTCAAAAACAAGCCGCCGCAACTAGCAAAACTGCGGAAGAACGGGCAAAGGAGTGGCTCACAGGAGTAGCAAATGCGCCGGACGAAGTAAAAGACCTGATATTGCAGGACTTATGGGGGAGAGAGGATTTTCGAAGCGCCTGAACCCATCGGCCTGGGTGAGGGCTCTAAATTGTAATTCCGTAATCATGACACGCTTTCGTTCTCTTCGAATTCCAGTCTCGATACGCACGAATTACCGAATGGCCGACATAAAAGCATTAGTGGACTCAGGAGCCACTGACAACTTCATACACCCGAACTTTCTGACGAAGATGGGTATTGGTACGCAACCATTGGACAAACCAAGGAAGATTTGGAACATCGACCAAACAGAAAACAAAGCTGGGTCCATCACTCATTTCACCGATCTCGATGTATACGCCAAAAAATATCACAGGACAATGCGATTCCTCGTAACAGACCTCGGAACGGAAGAAATCGTATTGGGATATCCATGGCTGGCCACCTATGAACCCACCATCAATTGGCGCGACGCAGTGATACACGAAGAAGTCATGCCGGTCGTGATAAGCACGCAGGACAGTCATCATCACGAAATTACTATCGCTGCGGCTCTTACTAATGAACAAAAGGAGGAAATAGTCGAGACCCTAAACGAAGAAGATGTGCGCCTGTACGCCACAACATCCACCGAACTGGCTATTCAAGCAAAAAAGGAGGAACCGACAGTAGAGCTGCCGGCAGTATACAGAGAATTCCAGAAGCTCTTCAGCGAAGAAGCATCTCAACGCTTCCCGCCCGCTAGACCGTGGGACCACGCCATTGATTTCAAACCAAATACCCCGTCGGCAATAGACTGCAAAATATACCCATTAACACAAGAAGAGGAGGGTAAACTGAAAGAATTTCTAGACGAAAAACTCAAACAAGGATATCTACGCCCCTCCATTTCACCGTACGCCTCGTCTTTCTTCTTTGTTAAAAAGAAGGACGGAAAACTACGCCCAGTACAGGATTACCGGGTAATCAATTCCCACACCATACGCAACCAATACCCCCTTCCTCTCATTCAAGATCTCATTTACGACCTCAGTAACGCATACATATACACCAAGCTTGATATCCGTTGGGGATATAACAACATTCGCATCAGAGACGGAGACCAGGAAAAAGCGGCCTTCAAGACCAAATTCGGTCTCTTCGAGCCAACGGTCATGTTTTTCGGCCTTACAAACTCGCCCGCGACCTTTCAAACGATGATGAACCATATTTACCGTGACACGATCGCCAAGCATGAACTCTGCGGCACGGTCATTCGGGTATACATGGACGACATCGGCATCGCGACACGCGAAGGCCACTCCTCCGACGACCATATTGCCGCAGTCACGGATGTCCTTCGCGTGGCCCGGGAACATGACTTGTACTTCAAACTCAAAAAATGCCTCTTCCACCAACCTCGGATGGATTACCTGGGGGTAATCCTTGAAAAGGGGGTAACTCGCATGGACCCGGTAAAAGTTCGCGGCATCCAAGACTGGCCAACACCAACAAAAGTCAGGGACGTACGATCTTTTTTGGGCTTCTGCAACTTTTACCGCTTATTCATCCGAGGTTTTGCCACGCACGCCCGACCACTAAACCGACTCACAAGGAAAGACACTGAATGGCGATGGACAGAAGAGGAGGACCGTGCATTCAAGACACTCAAACGCCTCGTTACCGAAGAACCAGTACTGGCGCACCCAAACTTACAAGAACAGTTTGAGCTAGAAGTCGACGCTTCCGGATTCGCGGTAGGTGCAGTACTCCTACAAAAGAAACATGACGGGCGCAAGCACCCAATAGGATACTACTCTGCGACGCTGAGCGAAGCAGAACGCAACTACGATATTTACGACTTAGAACTCCTCGCCATCGTAAAAGCTCTTCGGCATTGGCGCCCTCTACTTGCGGGATCCCCACACAAGATTAAAATATTCTCGGACCACCTAAACCTGCAATATTGGAAGACACCACAGAAGATCAGTCGTAGAGTCGCCCGGGAAGTGCTTGAATTGATGGAATACGATTTCGAAATCCATCACATCAAAGGGAAGAACAACGGCAGAGCAGACGCGCTATCAAGACGACCAGATTACGATCAAGGCGAGGAAGATAACCAAGGTGTGGTTGTCCTCCCCCCGGAATTATTCATACGAGTCGCTAATGCCGCACGTACGCTGGAAATACATCCCATGATGCAACAACCGAGGCGACGGCAGGACCCTGCCATAATCAAAACCTGGATCGACGCCCATCGCCTCAAAAAGATAGAAGGAGAATGGTATAAGGATGGGCGATTGGTAATCACAGGACCTATGACGACGTATCGGGCAATCATACAAGACCATCATGATCCACCGATACATGGACACCCAGGCATAAGTAGGACGCAACGGATTGTGGAACGACACCACTGGTGGCCAAGTATCCGCCGAGACGTGTATGAATACGTCACGGGATGTGCTGACTGCCAGCGGAATAAAGTTAACACCAGACCAACTCGTGCCCCACTACACCCAATCACCGCCATCACAGATGCTCCTCCGTTTCACACCATCGCGCTAGACTTTATCACCAAACTACCAGCCTCCCAGTCATATGATAGCATCCTAACGATCACTGACCACGACTGTAGTAAGGCGTCCATATTCATCCCATGCAACGAAGAAATCACGGCCGAAGGGACCGCCATTTTGTACGTAAATCACGTATTCAAACGATTCGGACTGCCGCGTAAAATCATCAGCGATCGTGACCCCCGATTCACCTCTAAATTCACACGAGAAGTATGCCGCATACTAGGCATCCAACAGAATATCTCCACAGCCTATCATCCACGCACAGACGGGCAGTCTGAACGAACCAATCAGTGGCTCGAACAATATCTGCGTTTCTGGGCCAACGAGCGTCAAGATAATTGGGCGGCGTATCTCCCCATAGCAGAATTCGCGCACAACAATTGGCCCCATGAACATACGAAACAATCACCGTTCATGCTCTTGATGGGGTACAATCCAACGGCTGATTGGACCGATAAGCCATCCCCAATTCCAAATGCGATCACTAGACTAACACAGCTGAAAGAGGCACGCCAACTCGCCCAAGACCTTATCAAAAAGGCACAGGATAGCTGGATTCGACACAAGGACACCCCACGCTATCAAGTCGGCGACCAAGTGTGGCTGGAAGGAAGGCACTTACGAACCAATCAGCCCACGGCAAAATTGGCGGCGCGACGCCACGGACCGTTTAAGGTGGTCCAGGTGATGTCCCCCTATAACTATCGTCTCGAACTTCCCACGCAGTGGAGCATCCATCCGGTGTTTCACATAGACCTTCTCACGCCGTACAAGCGCACAACCTTTCACGGCGAGAACTTCCCACGTCCACCACCAGACCTTGTGGAAGGCGAGGAGGAATACGAAGTCGAGGCCATCATGGACTCCTGGCATTTCGGCAGGAAGAAGAAATTACAGTATCTCGTCAAATGGAAGGGTTATCCTGACTCGGAGAATCAGTGGGTCGATAAGGATGACGTATTTGCTCCAGACGCGATAAGGGAGTATCAAGAGGGCCGAACAGCCGTACGACATCTTAAAAGCCAGCCTGAAGGCGACGGGGGAGAGTATCATTCCTACATTCGATCTTCTCAGACCTCTATGCCCACTTCTCCCCTCAGACATGTCACCACGGCGATCCTCCTCGACCAAGTCGCACAAGACGCCGCCAACCTCGTCGAAGACGACCAAGAAACCGTGGTTCAACAGGTCCAGCTCACTCCGTACACACCTGCAAACATGCGAGCGGGGCATATCACCGCTCAAGAATGGGCTAATGTCTTACAGAGGTTCCCCGACCCGACGCGCCAGCCCGACGACGAGCAGCAGCATGCCGTCCCTCACATCTTCAGAGACGACGACGGCAATCGCGAGCCCATCGCGGTCATCCCCCCAGGTGACGACCTCATCGGCACAAGGGGAATTTTCCCTGCCGACCGCCCCCTCGAAGACCCGACAGGAGTTAGAAGCAGCGGAGGATTGGCGGAGAGTGGCGAAGGAGTGGGCCGACGAACAACTGCGCTTAGCGCAGAAGAGGTTGAGCGAGTTGCGGCAGCGCAGGCAGCGCTCCCTACTGACGAAGCTCACGTTGACGACGAGGATTACTACCCGGTCAGACACCCCCTCCTTCGAACGCACAGCCACCCTACTGATCCCCGAATCACCCCATGGCTCGTCCACACCGACGGAACCGCCATGTCTCGAGGACGTGTGCGACTGCCCGGCGTCGCATTTCATACCCCCATCACGCACGACGACGACCCTGCGCAGGTCCTTGCGCCTGAAGGGTTCAGGGCGAATCGACAGCCCCATTACATTCACTTCCCCATCACCGGACCCGATGGCGTAGAGATGAACGCCAGCCATGTCCAAATTGTTGGAGGTGCGAATCCATTTGTGTTGGGGCTTGTCCCCGGCTCTCCCCATCTCTACGGCAAACCCCTCTACGCACACCCGATGCTACCGGCTGCGAGACGCGCCTTCATCGCTCACGAGGACTTGATCATCCTCGCCTCCGACAAGATCACGGACCGCGCACTGAACCGCATCGGGGATGAGTCCCTGACTGCGGAAGTGACACGCTATCGGGCGGCGGCATACGAAGAGGAGCGGCTTGCAGCCCGTATTCGGCAGCTCCAGGCCATGCGCCTGACGGCGAGGGACGATAAGCAAGATTGTATTTATCGGTTGGAGAGAGCTAACGTCTTCGAGAGGATCAGCGACGAACAGTCCACGTGGACGGCGCGGGACTTCCGGTGAGTCTGGAGTCTCACGCTGAAAAGGGGGTGATGTTACGGTCTCGCGTATGGAACCCTTACTGTACCGGTTGTCACTACGGCGGTAAGGTATATTAGTGACGGACTTACTTACGACGTGCGGTGATACGGTAGTGCGATAGGAGATACGGTACTGATAGCTGACTGAGGACAACGCCACCGATACTGGTACTAGTAGTACTAGGGTTTGAGATACTTACGCGATACGTTGGACGCTACTTACTGTGACTCATAGCAGCGCTTCTAAGCCTGCTCGTTTGTGTATTTAAACTGTCTTGTGAAGACCAAGATACGCCATCTTGGTCTTCTTCAATCGTCACTTGTCTCCTCTATACCTGCCTTTCGAGTCTCCGCTTTAAGGGAGAGCTACCAAGATCCTAGTGTCTGCGCACATCTAGAACTTGCCTTCGAGCCATACGCCCCAGGGCGTGATCAGCTAAGTCCCGAAGTCGCCTTATCGAGCTCAAGTCGAGCTAACGTCGTGACGGCGTTACACCAGACGTGGCAGAAGCGGTAGAAGCTGGAAAGGGGTTTTTGCTTTCGGTAAGCATGGCCCAAATCTTCCGAAGGACCCCTGGATGTGCAATACCTTTCAAAGTTCTGCTAGAAGGATACTTACCGGTCTGCAGCTTGGCGAAAGATACTGAGAGGGTCACTCGAAAGATCATTCAAAGAACATGAGAAATAATAATGTCTTCTGCATAAACACTAAAACACACTAAGCTGAATATCACTACGCTGGATATGCTGTCCCCGCCGTCCTCGCCGCCGCCGTCTCGTGCGCTTCATCGTCGCGCACTTCGTCGTCGATCATCGCCGTTACGGCTGTGGCTGCGGCTGTCTTCAGCGCGCACTTCGTCGTTGTGGTTGTCATGGCCATGGTCGCGTTATCGTCACTTCATCGCTGTGGTTGCGTCGTTGTAATTGCCATCACCGTTGCTGTCGGCAACAGAGTCGGGGTGGTAGCAACGTGATCCGGGGAGGCGGGGGAGTTGCCGCAATGACCAGGTACAGCGATGGGGTAGCGGCAGTTGGGAAAGACGGGGTCGGTGCATCGTTGCATGGGCAAAGGAGTCGATGCGGTAGCAACTGGCGAATGGGAGTGCTTTCATGCGCGCAAGGAACGGCGGCAATGTTGTGGCTGCCGTTGTCCTACCCTCGATGAGACAGAACGGAGGGAAACAAGAAAAAACAAAACAAAGCTAAATGTTTTGTAAGTGGCGCAAAGTGGGAGTGGTAACTTGTAAGTGGTGATGTACTGGCGGGTGTAAAGGGTGCCCTGTGGATGCGCGAGCTGGAATGGAGATGGCAGGGATAAACATTACCTTTTTGCGGGTGGTACTACAGTAAGTACAGTGAGCGACTCGCGTGTACCTTCGAGGGGTATGAGGGACAGGTAGGCGGTCATGAGGCGTAAAGGTGGGGGAGAAGGCGAAGGCAGGATGTACACACTGGTTTGTAAAATGGCAGCTTCAGAGTTGCAACGACGATGTGGCGATGGTGATGACTGGGGCAGTAGCATCAAAGGGCACCTTGTCAGCCAACATGGTCTTCTGTATGCAGTTCTATGGATAGTTGCAGTTGTGGAGCGTGGAGCGGGGCAGCTGTGAAGCGGTTGGGGTGAATGAAGGCGTGGTAACGTACTACTGTATCACATACAAGCTATTGCAAATGCACAACCTTTCTGTGCACACAGATCCCAATGATCTTCCAGAAAAAGTAGAGATCTGCCAAAACAGGGTGTTAGTGCATGTAAAGGAGACTTACTATGACAATTTTGGACTGACCAGGTTGAAGCGATCAACTTGTGGAAAGGAACGAAGTGAAAAGCATCCCACAGGTGACAGACACGTGACGCCCAGTAAAAAAGGAAAGTCAGGATTAGTCACCAGCGGTCCAGCAGGGGTCGGGTGTGGGTCGAATTCGGGTCGAATCAAGAGGGTGTGTCTGACCAGGAAAATAAATGCGGTCACGGTGTCTTCACCGATTCAATTTTCTTCAGTGATTTAGACTACAGTACTGTAGCTATGAGCGCTCGTCTCCACTCCTTCCATGTTATCTATTCACCCTCTTATCTCTATGGAACCCCATCGGGCCCCCTTTTTCTCAAGCCCCACTTTTCCCCAACCTCTTATAAGTTCGGTCTTTCTTTCTCTAGGCTCCAAGCATAAGGTCAAGCGATGTCAGCAGACATTCGAAAACGGCGCAAACAAGCCATTGCCAGTGCTGATGAAGAGCTACTCGCCGAGCTCGGTTACAAGCAGGAATTCTGGCGAGCCTTCAAGCCAATCGAGGTATTTTTTCGTCCTTATTTCCCCGTCACTTACTCAGGGACCAACCCCCTCATTCAGGTTTTCAGAATCGCATTTAGCATCGTTGGTCTCTTGCCACCTATCGCGTTTGTCCCAGTTCTCCTTTCCCCATGCATCCTTACCAAGTAGTCTCTGGCTGCAGCTCGGTCTTGTTTTACTCGTTACCGAATGGTGGTCCTGCGGCTATGGTTTGGGGGGTCCGTTTCGCTTCACTCCTTACAAAAAATCCTACAACGTACTCAGCGGTTTCTCTAGTGGGCCGTCGCCAGTTTTTTCATCTTCATCGTCGGCCTGTCGGTAGCAGAACTTGCCTCAGCAGCTCCGACATCAGGTGGCGTATGTTGACGCCCAAAATCATTGACCCGCTCACTTCGTCTGCACGTGACAACAGTCGTATTTTTGGACGCGCTCTTTATCCTCCCCAAAATGGCATAATCTCCTAGCTTGGATCGTCGGATGTCAGTCTCGCAAGTCAGGAGTGGTGACACCGTCTTACCTTTCTCTCTTACACAGATGCCAATACCATTAGGTCCATCGGTGCGGTTGCTTCGGCTGACTGGGGCGCAGCGATTCAAATCATGGCTGCGGCTGGCATCGGGTCGCATGGTTCCTTTACCCCTACGAATTCGCAAACTTTTTTTGTTGCTCCACTCCTATTCCTCGCTCCGACTTGCTCACCGGGGTTACTTGCAGCGGCGTGTACATCAGCATCGTGCTTAGTCATGCCGTTATATGCTGTTTGGGGACAAATGTATTGGCACGATTGCAGAATGCGTATGCTGCATTGGGCATGCTGTGAGCTCTTTTCCAGGTGCCATTTTGTGCGATGCGCTCAATCCCAATACCTCCCAGGCTCTGTCCTGCTGTCATTATCGCGCCCCCTGCTGCGACTCCCAGGGAGCTCAAGAATAGTGCAAGCTATGCCCCCGGAAACTTCACGAATTGGGCGTCCACTCCTAATTCATGTGGCAACTGAACACTGACCTAGGAACTACAGCGTGTGACTGAACAGATGGCTTTGCGTTTATCTTGAGCTTCTTGGCACCGCTTTGGACCGTATGTGCGTCTTGCCTTTCAAATCAGCGCTTGTGACCGCGTACAGACCAATTCCTCCTTACCATACAGGCTCGTTTGACCCCGCTGTACATATCTCTGAGGAGGCTTCGAACGCAGCAATTGCTGTTCCATGGGGCATCACCTGGGCCATCGGCATGGGTGGGGTTCTTGGGCGGGGTACGCCTCACCCTATCGCCCGGGCTGCGACTTGATCCGAATCCCCGAGATAGCAGGCCGTTGCGACTCTCGCATTCTGCACGGGCCAGGACCCCGGGGGCATCGTGAATAGCAGCTTTGGTCTACCCATGGCTCAGATTTCCTTTAATAGCTTCAGTCAAAAGGGCACACTTGCCACACGGTCGCTCATCATTATAGCACAGTATGTGATGGGTTCTAGTATAGCCCGTTTTTCTGCCCCTTCCCCCTGGCTGGCAGCGAGTTACAGGCTGGGCTGGCAGCCTTTTTAGACGCCTGCTGCGTCGCGCCAATCTTTCGCCCTGTGGGTCTCAAATTTCTCGCCACCGGCGACTCTCTGACCACTGCTACCGCTCAGTGCAGCGGGACGGCACTCTCCCGTTCTCCAGCTGGCTGTACCGTATGAACGGTGCACCAAGACACCAGCCAACACACCGCCGTCGACAATCCAGTAGATATAAATCCTCCACCGCATCCTTCCGTTTCTCTGCTGTATTTAATCAAAGTAGCGACCTCCACGCAGCGAGACCTATTGTGACGTCAGATCAGAATGGCTATGGGAGCCAGTATGGGGCCTGAAAGAAACGGAGCGTACGCATTGGCCCTCATATAGCACGGCAGCGACAGGTAGCGCTAATTAATGGTTTCGTGCCTCAGATATTTGCGCACCGGTGATAAAGCTAGCGCCATCCGAGGCAAAGCAAGACACGAGGCCGGCCGTGTCCTCTGGTGTTCCAAGGCGCCGAACCGGTGCACTCGCAGTGGCCTAAAACCTCGCTCACATTAAAGTTCATTGCGCAGGTCAAGGGTGTGCTCACGGCATCAAGCGGTATCGGGCTAGTCCCACCGGTGGCTCTCAGCGGATGAACTATTGGAGGGTGAGAAGCAGCGCTCAAACAAGAGAAGAAACTGGCTCATAGAGGTGCCCATTAGTCCGGGAGAATACGCATTCGCGGCGATCCTGTACTTGCCAAACTCCCGGGCTGTAGACACCCCCCAGCGCCAGCCAATGAGAGCGAAGCACCTAGTTCGGTAAAAAAAGATGTGCCAGCCGCTTGCGTGAGGCTGCAAGCAGCAAACTTGGTTGCACTGTACGCCAGGATGATGCCTGGGGCTGCGTTCGTATTAGAACTCCGTCCCGCTACAGCGCATAGGGGGGAAGAAACGACCCTGTTTTCCCGATAACGAAGCCGCCCCTGGTGTAACCGCGGGTCAATGTGAAAATTTTAGAATTGAAGCTGACTGGGTGGTGGGTACCGGTGATACGCCCACAGCGGCCTTGTGCGATCATTTGCCTCCCGGCGTGCTTGTAGCACAGCGTTGTGCCACGAGCATTGACCGCCATCAACCGGTCGAAGCTCTCAACGGTAACTGCTGACGCCCCTAGTTAGTAATGCAAGGCTAGTGCCTTCTCTAAAAACATACCGTTCAGAAATGACTCAATGGTAATTATTCCCGCATTTGCCACCATCTATTGAAAGTGTGAGTGCCAGAACGCCAATCGCCGCTACAGCACCACCAACTTATCGTGCCGAGGCTTGCATGGCTGTCTGAACCATCTTCTCCACTTCTGGTTCCAGAGAGACACCCGCGGGGACGCCAAGTGAGCGCCGCCCTTTGCCCTCAATCTCTTTGACAAGCCCATCCAATCCCAGGGTACCTGATACGTCGTTGACTGCGACATCGAAGCCGTCCTCGGCGAGACGGGGGGCAATCGTACACCCGATTTCACATGCTGCACCAGTTGTGGATAGCCCGACCCGTCAAAACGCCCATCCAAATGTGGCAGAAAAGGGCATTCGGTTGGCGGCGGAGTAAAGTGTCCAGCTGTAGACTACTATCGTTCCCACACCTCTGCAAATTCTGAAAGATCATAGTAGATCAGTACTTTCCCAGTTTCCTTTCTCCCCAAACAAAATACACTATATTCTCTAACATATGTAGATACAAGATCACACAGTATACTGAGGATCAGAGAAAAATCGTGGTCATTAAAAATCGAGAAAGGTAATGGGGTGGTCTCAAAAGCATCCCTACCCCCCCAGATCTGACCGATCCCGACATTCCTACGGGACCTCGCCTCACTGTGATGTTACTATCCATTACTACAGTGACTCTACAAATTTTGGAGTCAACAGACGGAGGCGATCAAGCTGGAGACAAAAAGCTCACCGAAGCCCATGGAAAGGTGACAAAACGTGACCCAATTCGGCAAGCAATTGGAACTCCTCTTTAGGCACAAAACGGCACCTTTGGCACAGGGAACTTTCATGGCAGGCTCGGACTGACTCGCATCGCCACTTTTGCCAAATGCCAACCACTCCGCCTGCCGCTAGTCTGCCGCCACAGTGACAAAGTGTGACCAAAAGCTGCAGAGGTGGTACTCATTGCTCCACATTGAACGGATTCAGAAACAAATAAATAAAAATATGATTCTGGTGGGATATAAACATATCTATTACTATGTACAGAATGAAGTAGCTACGATGTGTTGTTGAAGCTACAAAAAAAGATTACCGTTTTTTTGCAGAGGTGTGGGAACGATAGTAGCTCTTACCCGATAAATCTTGGCGCCAAGTCTGCGCCACCAAACGCCCCAACCCCAGGGTGGGAACCGCCGTGCTCGACTTGGTCAGCAATCGGCTCCGCGGACCGGTCACCGCGGTGTGACAGAAGAAGGCACGAAGGCGCCCCCTGGCCCTGTGGGCACGTGCTACTTAGGGTGGGAGCGGAGTGGCGCGATATATCAACTTGCTCGGCCACTTCCGAACCCCCCCTTCCTTCTCCCCCACCTACTGCGCCTCCTGGGGAGGGCAAGCAGCTGGTGCCGACCCTGGTGCCGCGCCTGCCCCCTCCCCCCCCTCCCCCCCCCCGCCCTACCCCGCTGGCACAGGAAGGAGGGCAGGCAGCTGGCGCTGACCCTGGTGCCGCGCCTGCCCCCTTCACCCCGCCCCACTGGCACAGGGGTGGGGGGGGGGGCAAGCAGCTGGTGCCGCGCCTGCCACCCCCCCCACCCCAACCACCCACACCCACCACCACCTGCCCTACCGGGGCGGAGGCGGGGGGGACAAGTAGCCGGTGCCGACCCTGGTGCCGCGCTTGCTTCCCCCACACCCCACGTAGCCCACTGAAATCAGCCAAGGGGTGGCAGGGGGGGCGCATCACCTCGGCTATGGCTGCAGGAGCGGGGGCAGGGCTGGTGATGCAAGTAAGTGCCTGCAGCCCACCCCCGCCCACCTGCCGCAGGTTTGTCCGGCGGGGCCTAAGCTGGGCCAGAATCGGCAATAGGGCCGATCGCCCCATCACGCAATGCGGCGGGATGAGCGGGGGTGGGGGGTGCGCGAGTGAAAATGATCTTTGTGGAGTTAGGTGCCGCCGGGCATCTAGCCTCGGTATTTGAAGCCGCAAATGTGGAGTCAGTGGACTTTCATACCCTACCTTAGGGCCGGTGATCCTGCTGCAAAGGGGACCTCAATTGAAGGGTGGCAGCCGCCCTTCTTTTTAGCGCGGTCCCAAATCCTACGGCAGGCGTGAAGGGCACCAGGAGCACAGATCTTCAGACAGAGTAGCCAAGTGCAGACCATCACTCACTCATAGCATGTGCTCTTCTTCTCCAGCTCAAGCGCTTGGTCTGGCTATGTATATCCTAAGTAGCAGGGTCAACTCCGAGGTGAAAACTCCACGGCAAACTTTAGTCATCGCTCGATGCAAGAAGCACAAAGCCTGGCTTGCTAAGTTCATTATTTGACCAGATACTCCTGGCTCTCCTTGATCGAACCTTTGCCTCCCCAAATGATGCCAAACCCGCCGTTTGTCACCTTGAGAAGCCTGAGTGCCAACTTCCAAACAAAGACGAAGTAGGAAGTATCCCAGACTCCCTCCCGTCGGCTCGCGCGTAAGAGACGCGTGCGCCCTCACCTTCCTATTATATCCAAACTTCGCGTCTCGTTACGCTTGGGACCGACTGGGGACTTTTGTGTCGGCGTTTTCCGGGGCGTGGCACATCGAGGTCCTTCGTCGCTATATCTGCTGTTTTATTATTGAGATGTGCGTATCTATACCGGGAATTGTTAATTAATGTACATACGCCCAAATCCATGAGCGCATGAAGTCCTTTGGAGGTCCCAGACTGCAGACTCTATACCTTGCCATACGCAGTACATGTGCGCCCCGAACTCATTACTGTCCTCTGCCATCTCTCTGAACACAGGTACTCGATATCCTCACTAGCGGAGGATGTCCTTGCTTCCCAAACGCGCGATCTGAGATATCAAGCAGTACAGTCAGCCAAAGACCAACTGGAGCGCAAGGCTGTTAATGTATGCGCCCACCTTGTCAATCACATCCCAACTTCTGCTTCGGTATCTGCTTGGGCTCTTCAGAATACACACCTGGTGCTGAGGAGAGAAGCTGAGGAGTTGACGAATAAAGACCATGGCCTTCGGTTTCATGCAAACGCTGCTACCGTGGAGCAAGTCGAGTCAACTTTCACGCTGATACACCCGGCGCGCCGCTAAGCGTTAATTTTCGCAGATCTAAGCTAATACGACAATATGCGGCAGACCGGCCCAACCGGCCCGTCTAGAGTACTGCGATCGGTCACTCTCGGCGGCGGGAAGAGCGGCCCGTGGTGATGGGCCGAGACGCCCGAATATTCTAGCCGCATATGCGAACGGTAGCCTACTGCTGCAATCACGGGTGCGGCCCCAGCGCGGGGTACGGGACGGTGCCTATATTAGCGCGAAACATGTGAAAGCCCCAGAAACCGATCAGGGCCGACATGGCGAATAGCAACATACCGGAGCGGCCGAGCAGAATCACAGGCGCGGCCATGGCGCGAATAGGCAAAGCAGCACCTAGGGTTGGTAAGGCGACACCCCAGAGAAGAGCGGATCAGACCGGCGTGGGTTTAAGGCAGGAGAGTAAGATGGACGTTCAGCAAGGGAAAAGCGGCGAGGTGCGGATTCGGTCAGCGAGCGGCAGCACATAAATAGCTCTATACCACAGGTACAAGAACAGCAACCTTCGGGGAGCCCATAGCGACTTCATTCTATTCATACGCTCATATCCTACTATTCGATTATCTACGACCTCTATTCTATTTTGATTTCGCGAAGCACCCGTGTGTGCGTATTCGGCTATACCTCGGCTATTCGCAGCCCCGCGTCGCGTTAAGACTACATCGCTCTCGCCTCGGTCGGCTTCGGCTCGTTCGGTCCCGCGTCGGTGCGCCTTCGGTTAAAGTCGCCATCGGCCGGATTATCGGTCCTATATTCCCTGACTTCTCGAACCCAATATCACTCCTTTACCGGTCGTTCTTGCGTTTAGCGACGGTTTAGGGTATCAACGCCCCAACTTGCAGGAAAGATTCGGCATGTTGCCCCGACTCTGTGGGCATTCATATTCACCTTACTTGGCACACTCGACAAGCGGGATCCATGTCACATAGTTGACCCCATGGCCGTCGACTTGCATGGGGTCTTTGATGAATCCGAAAGAAATCTTGGAGAGCTCGGTGAAGAAACGCCTGCCAGCGAGACTGAAAGTGATGCTGGTATTGGCTTGGATTCAGATTCGGAAGACAACTTGAGGCGCCCTCGGAAGAGAACGCAGAAAGATGTATCTGCAAAGAACATAGCCCTTCGGGTCATTGTGCGTCGCAGCTCCATTTGAACAACATCACATATTGTTTACTTACACACAGCGTACTCCAACTTCATTAGAAAACGGTTGTCTGTGCCAGTATCATCCTTAAGAGCGCGAACAAAGACTGCAATCACTTACAGAGCATCGTGGGGATCTTCGTACACTCGGCGAATGTCCCTCAGCGTGCCATCGAAGCCCCGCGCACGCAGGTCTGTCAATAAGTATCAAGTTCATCCAGAGGGCCGTGAAGTCAATGTCGAACGGCAGTACACATGGGATCAAAGGCCGTCTTCGCTCGCTCAAAGCGGCCATTGCCTATGACAATTTTGATACCAATCTCAAGACTTCCGAACCAACGCTCACTCACCGGCCATCATTCGTGAGCGCTACATCTGCTACAGCAATACCACTTGTGGGCGTCGAAGATATTGAAGTGCTGCGGTGTTTTGAGGAGCTGTGGAAGAAGGGCCCTCGAAATCCTTCACCCCTGGCCACACCCGCGGTATTCGACGAATTTGATCTGGTGAAATACCACCTGACAGACCGCCACAATCAACCAAGCCCTGGAAGAGACATCAGTCCACAGCAAGAGGCATTCGCGTGGCACGTACAAGAAATCCTGGTGAACCATGGCCAGTATTTTGGAAAACCGTCCAAGAGCCTTGGGACGATTGACTCAGTCCTCGCGATTTCACTGACAAGGACAGAGCGGATACCTATGAGGTCCATGAAGATTAAACAGTAACCAGTCGACGGAAGTATTGAAGTTATGGAAAACTTACTCCAGCAAGGTGGTCTAGGTGGCGCTACCGGTCCTGGGTTCTCGACCGGTGGAAATGTTGACATATCTGAGTTTGTACCCTTCGTCCACGGAGATCCCTTGGCGAAGGAACGCCTGGATACGATCAGGGACTCTCGACGCATAGAAGACACACCTAAAAACCGGTTTCAGTTCGCCATCTTCCTGTTGGGGCTATTTCATTATAAGATGGCCTGCGTGGGTGCTCTGCGGAGGACTTATCTTCGGGAAAAGGAAGGGCGCAGTGACTTAAACAGCACGTACCAGCATGTGGGGATTCTACGGCCCCGCGAGGCTGGCATTATGGCCACTAAGCCAGGCTTTCGCCGGATGCGTGATGCGGTCCATCATGAACTACGCGCCACCATCCTTGAGTGCTGGCGGCTTGAGGTCTCTGCACTGGGTCCAGAAAAATGGACATCTCTTGAGGCATTCGCAGAATCAAAGCCGGACTGGGGCCTAGTTGCCAAGATTTCCGAAGAGATCGTTCGGAAGTATGCGGCGACGATGGAGGGCCTATCACAGTCGCGCACAAAACCTGAAGCCGAAAGAGATCAACAATTCGAGAACCAGACCCTGCGAAACCGGGATTACCTCCTCTACGTTGACCTCTGTAATGCCATGAACGCTGGGGATGTTGGTCGTGTTGAGGCCTCATTCCTGCCATGGATATATATCTTCTGCGCCACAGGAAAACATAAGCACGCGTCGCAATTGGCAAGGTTCATGAAGAACTTACACGAGGTGTATCCTCCTGCTCTGAGGTGAGTTCCATGCGGAAGCCAGCGAGTTGGGGTGCTCATTTGAAAACGACAGCCATCTTGTCCTCATGAATTTGTTGCGTAACCCAACGGGGAAGCCCAACGCCCTCCGACCTGTTGACTGGTTGGTAGAGCGGAATAATCTATATACAAAGGTGAGCAGACAAGCGTTACAAACTAAGACTTACCATCGCCGGCTTCCAGGTCATTTATTCGGGGAGTGGCCCGAATAGCAACATCGACTACATCTGCAAGCAACCGCCTCCCATTGAGGTGTTCAGGAGCTGCCATGTCATGGTCGAGTCCGCGTTTCAACTTACACACCGCACCCGAAGAGCAAGGTCGTGACTCAAAGACAGAAATTGAGGTCCCATGGACCTTTGGACTATGAACGTATGAACGAACCCTCGAACAACTGTCTGACACGTTTGGCAGTTACTGACCCATCACCTTCTCACGCACTATCACCGAACCAACTCCGCACTGTTATCAGCCGCGCCAGTATCTCACGTTGCCCCCTCGTCCCTCAGTCTACACCTTCCACTCTGGACTACGTCCTCATAAATCGCACCACACCCCCACTATGTCGTACATCGAGCAAGGACTTGACCTTGAGGACGCAATGGAACAAGACTCGCTGGTAGACGCAAACCATCAGGATGCCAGGAACGATGATCCCACGCCGATGCTGTCTGATCAGGTAAATCAATTGTGTGATGACTAATTTACATATCGTTGTAATATCTAACCGACCTACTAGTACTGTTTTTTGTGTGGCAATGGTGGCGATCTATTGATGTGCGATAATTGTTCGCGTGCGATCTGTTTTGGTCCCGAGTCGGAGGCCCAGTGCTTGAACATCCCTGCGGCCTCTAGCAATCAATCTATTTACAACAGTCGAGATGTGTTGTTCATCTGCCCCCCGTGTCATCAGGATGGTGATCGTAAGGCAAAGAAACCCAGCCCATACTATGTACGTTCGACACTGATCTAAGGTCATAATTGGACTCAGACGTTTTAAGGGCTTCTATATTTCGAGTCATGGCTGCACTCCAAATAAGACCCAGACTTGGACACCTGGGGAGCCTGCCTTTGGATCTCCAGTTAAAATTCGTGGTAGTGCACAGGTCATTCCACGATTGAAATTCCTGAGCGATGGCGTCGCAATTTTGAATTTCCGTCTTGGAAATTTCAATCTCGATACGGCTGATCTCGGCAAGATCTTGGGGCCGTTTGCCGCCGCCTTCTTTCCCAAAGGGGACACTAATACACTAATCTTCAAGGACGTGGTGTTTGATTTTGCTCAAAGTCAGCGCGGGTACAGACAAAAGACAGACAGTATCGCGAGACGTTTAAGAGATAGGTGAGTTCCTCAGGCCAGTATTGCAGCAAGCTCTCGCTTCATTCATATCCCAGCTCAACTCTTAAGACCGTGATCATCCTTATCACGACACATACTGCAAACGACACAGGGCATCTCGCAACTTCTGCAAGCAGTCATTTTGAGATCAATGAGGTGTGTAGCTTCACTCATGCTTTTCCCATCTCATGCCTTGTAAGCAGTGGGTATTCCAAGTGATCAGGAAACCAATCTTGGATGTTATTTGCACACTTGATGCACACTGGTTTTTCTTTTGCTGTGGCGCACTAGTCAATGTACCCTCTTCTATGGAGAAGGTCAAATCCTTTGCCAATGTGTAGGTTTTATTCTTTTCTTTTCACTTTTCAGTTTGCACTGACTCAAGTTGGCAGTTGGAAGCCAACCAATTTATTCGCCTTCGACGCTCCCGCCTTTCACCCCATATTCGCAACCAGCTTTTTGCTCAATTTCTTCAAGCATACCATTATTGGGGGCCGGAGCTTTGACAGTGTCGTTGGGCTATGCCTGAACACCTCGCAACTTTCTCGCCACGCCGGTATTATGCGCTTCTGGACATGTGACTCTGAGGTCAAAAACTGCTTGCTGAAATGGACACATTCCCGCACTCAACCATGGGGAAATCAGGTGCCATATCAGTGCCCGTCTTGTCATTGCATCCAAGCATGGAATCAAAAGGGCAAGGGGACCTCGTCAGAGTTAGGTAGGGATATCACAATGGGGTGTTCTTACAAAGGAGTAGATGGACAATGCTCTGGACACCTCAAATTTGACAAGCCATCAGTTCCGTACAAGAGTATCAAACTGTCAGAGGGTGCCTGGGTGGCCTTTGGCCTCGAAAAATCCGATTTTCTGTAAATTATGACAAAGATGCTTCTATTGTGTACGGGCTGTCGTAGATATAAAACAAAAAACACAAATGATGTGGTGGCATTGTGCTCAGGAATATTGTTACGCAGCCTCGGAATGTGGGGTCGCTCTAGAGGCAGAGACGGCAGCTCCGACGCAGATGCCGTGGGCTGATGGCGGGAACTTCCTGCTGCGTGCAGTGGGGCACCGCGGGACTCCCACATGCCGCACCATCGTTATTCGGTAGGATGCAATCTACGCACAGCCCGCTACAGCAGCAATGAAGCAGTGGCGTCACTGCACATCACACTGTGCAGGAATGGATCTGCTTTAACGATGTGCTGGCTGTGTACACCCAGGGCCATAACCTATTGTTTCCTAAATGATCCCTCAGTACGCTTGGACGAACGAACTGAGGGGATACAATGTAAAGTACGAGCTAATTACACGAGCATTATTTATGGATCTTTTAACGCAAACATGTGCCGGTCAAAAACAAAAAACACATCGAGATTCTGTCCTTCCGCGGTCCGCTCTATGGTATGTCACTCCCCCTCAGCGTGCACTTGGGTGCAATGCTGCCACCTAGTCATCAACGCTGGCAACTCCCATGAAGCCACGTAGGCTCGCGAAGCGCCTTCGTGAGCACGTCCGCTATATTGTCCGCGGGACCAATTTAGGTCACACCCCATTATCGACGCATACTCGTAATCAGTGGTACCGAACGTCGAGATGTTTACACGATCATGAAAAGCTTGATCTCCACTGAGGATTACTGCGGCTAAGTTGCCACAATGTAGCGGGGCTTGTGGCCAAGCTCAGTCAAGAGATTTCATATCCATACGAGTTCTCTGCTTGCCCCAGAAACAGCGGCGTATTCCGCCGCGCAAGTAGACGTAGCACCAGTCTTCTGTTTCTTCGATGACCACGAGACTATTCCCGAACCGAGTGAGAAGCAGTAGCCGCCGACGGATCGCCGACCTTGCGGGCCTGGGTCATTGGCGTTGTCAGAATCGCTGTAGCCCAGCAAGTTTGGAGTTGTATCGGTGCCGCCAAGACGCAATGCCCATTTCCGGGTTCTTTCTAGGGACCACACGACGCGTATTGCTGCCCGTCCAGTGATTTTCGCGATAGCAGTTGAGGAACTGAGATAATTTACTGACGGCAAAGGCGATGTCTGGGCGCGAGCCGCTTGCGATGTACATCAGCGATCCCACCAGTGATCTGTACGGGAGTTGATCCAAGCGTTCTTACTCCCACTCGTCTAATGGCGTCTGAGGGTCCGGCGGTAGTAGTTGCCAGTGGGCGCCATGAGTCATCGGCGTCGAGGCAGGCCTTGCGTCTGTCCGGTGATAGGTCGCAATATCTTGTCGATAAGTGCAGTTTGACTCAGGTAGATGGTTCGGTTAGCCCTGTCTCGTCGGAGAGCGATACCAACGACGAGTTTTGTCTCCCCCAGCATGGTGATCAGATAGGCTGATTCCAGCTGACTACGAAATAAGGCGACCTCAGCGTAAACTAAGTTAGACGAGACCGCGAGCATGTCGCCCACGTGCGCTGCCACTATGGACGTCTCGGTAGTAGTAACGCGTGTATAAATGCACCAATCGCACTCCGCCCATTTGAAGCCCACGAGAGAAAGGAGGCGTGTAGGGTTTTGTTACAAATCCGGGACGACTGACGCATGCCATATAGACCCCGCTTGAGCTTCCAGATGTGACTTTCTTTACCGGCGGCAGCGGCGAAACCAGGCAGCTGTTCCATGGATTGAACCTTGTCTGGTTGGTCGTGCTCTAATGGCCCGGCGGCGGTACAGGATGTGACGGCGGGATGTGACCCCACACGTCACTTCCTGGCTGTTTCATAGTGCGACTACCCACGTCATTTCCCAAAACCAAGGACCAAAACTGCAGCCTGGAAGCATGAGCACGAATCCGTGAACATGACGACCAGATGGGACAATTGTCCCCTGCAGACAATCAGTTTGGCGTATGAAGAGAAGGAATGCGACAGCCGCGTGAAACAATTTATTGGTGAAATTGAAACTCCGTGAGTCACGCCACCGCGTCACGATCATTCTTTAGTCAGCTTCAATTAGTAACAGAAACGGATCACCGCTACAGACTGAGTATGTACTCAGAAGTATGTCACCTAACCTGCGTTTGCACGTTCACAAACTTACCTCATCATCGCGCTACAGCTCCCGTTGAAACGTTTCTACCGCTACAATCTCATCCCTTCACTCACATTCGATGATAATGGGTGACACTGCATTAATTCCGAGCCTTTGTTCTTCTCTTAGACAATTTGCAGATACGAGGTTCCCGCGCAAGTGTTGTTCCATGACCTTCCGATAGAACCGATCTACACTCTCGGCCTGGACGACCCGTCTTCATGGGTCGTGCGCCCTCGTGAAGCGCTCTACGACCTAAATAATATCCAGCTTGGTGTCTTGTCTGGCGACGAGCGTCAACGCGGCATGGGGGCCGTTTTCGGGCTCGACTATATCATCGTCGGCGGACACGCTCGCGAAAGGGGCACGAATTCCCCCCCGCGCTGCGTGCAGCTACAACTCACAGGTCACCACGGCGGGCCGATCGACGACACCCTCGCCGTGGGGAACCTAGGCTGCCTGCAGTTCAAGCCGGGCGTGTACCACCTCAAGATACGGGAGGGACGCGGGCGTGAGGTGTTCTGGCTAGAAAGTGCGGGCAATGAGGGATGGCTCAGTCCTCCTGTTGAGGAGGCGGTCAACGAAGTGACGGTCACGAGCTTCGAGGGCCTGATGTTGTATCCGCGCCTAGCGCGTCTTCCAGGCCAGGAGTGTTGGAATGTTCAGCCACACACGACGCACCAGCGTCGGACAGTCTCGGGCCGGCTGGACCGGCAACACATGAACGCGTTAGGTCGAGCTCAGTTGATTGATCGCGGACTCAAAACTTACTCTATAAAACAATTTTCCCTTACACAAATACTTCGCAGCTCACGTAGTACAACCTCAGCCTTTTCTTCCAAATGGCTGAGGTTAGTAGTTTACTCTATTCCGTCTTATGGTACTTTTACTTACTGTGTACTTAGTCGCGCATTCTCGTGCTCCTACAGGTAGTTACACAATATTACTAAGCCTTTTCTCCCAAACGGCTGAGTCGCGCATTCTCGCGCTCCTACAAGGAGTTCGTCGATGTTCTCGAGGACCCCGAAGAGGAAGAACGGCGGCCCAGCGGAATCGTCGATAATATCGTTTCGCGGTGAGCTGCCACCTTGTTTCGTCCTGTCAAGTGAGTCGAGCTGATACCTGGGTTAGCATTTTGTCGACGTTCAAGCCATCGGGAAGCAAGGCGGAGACAGGTGTGTCGACGCAAAGACACGCCGAGATTAATATGTTCACCATGGCGTCGGGTTTTCTGTATGAGGTAAACTCAGCGCAAAGACTAACCCACGCGGCCTGCAGCTCACGTATTTTGCAGAGATTTGCGTCGATCATGATCCTAAGTGTTCTGCGCAACACAGAGCACACTGTGAAGTTCTGGTTCATCGAGAATTTCCTGTCGCCATCCTTCCTAGTACGATTCCCATCCACTGTCTGATGGAGAGCAGCCTTACCATCTTGCGCAGGAATTTAACCCTCAATTCGCCGAGGAATATGGTTTCCAGTATGAGCTCGTCACGTACAAGCGGCCGGCGTGGTTGAGACAACAATGCAAAAAGCAACGGATCATCTGGGCGTACAAGATTCTTCCTCGACGTTCTATTCCCGATGGACCTCGACAAGGTGATCTTTGTCGACGCGGACCAGATTGTACGCGCAGACTTGAAGGAACTGATTGACCTCGACTAGCACGAAGCACCTTATGGCTATACCCCGATGGGCGACGATAACGAGGAGATGGAAGGCTTCCGGTTCTTGAAAACGCGATATTGGGAGCAGCTCCTACGAGAGCGTCCCTACCACATTAGGTGATAACCTTTTTTTTTTGGAGGGGAAGGAGGAGTTGGGGCCCTTTCCCGGTGAGTGCCGATTACTGATTGATTGGCTCCGCAACGCACTGTATGTTGTGGACTTGGTTTGGTTCCGCCAGATGCCTGCCGGGGTACGTGGAGTCCCCTCTCCTTGTCTTCGCCTTGTGAACACCACACTTCGCTCTCTAGAATATCCTGCGCAACAACTTTCGGCCGACCCCAATTCGCTTGCTAACCTTGATCAAGGTACGCTCATCTCATTCGTGAATTAAAGTAAACTCGCGATGGCGCCTACTGCCTGTCACAGACCTTCCGAACAACCTGCAAGGACACGTTCCTATAGTGAGTCCAAGGCCATTTGACTGTTGTTGGGATCGCCTATACGTTCAGAGTTCTCTCTACATGAAGACTGGCTATGGGTAGGTTTCTTTCATGTATTTCTAGTATGACGCTGCGGTAACACAAACTTTTCCCTTAGTGCGAAACGTGGTGTGAGTCAGGAGGGAGTTCGCGGCGAGTTAGAGGTCCTATGCTAACAGTCACTTAGGTAGCAGGGACAGCCTGGATCGTGCCAAGACCATCGATCTCTGCCTAAATTCTCTAGCGGTTAGCACACCCCTTCCCTTCCTTCAAACAGCCTTCTTCAGCTAATAATCCAGCCTCTACACCTATAGAAAGAACCGAAGCTTGCGCGAGCTCATTAGATCCGCGAATGGGAGCTGCACGATACCGAGATTGCACGCTTTACACGGAGACTGGCGAACGAGGGTCGCATTCACGCGAGTGCCGCTGCTGCGGACGTGAACGAGCTCGCCAAGGCTGGGGCCATCCCTGTCCCCAATCCCGCAGAAGAGATAATGGAGGGCCGCGTTGCGGGCGAGGAGGAAGGCGCGGACAAGAGCGAAGTGCCCGCTGGACCCATCCGGGATGAGCTGTAGTCGTGACAGACAGCAGTTCTGAATATGGGATTTAGTAGAGCAACTTAGATTGTCCTGTATTCAAAGTAGCTGGATGCGAGCACTAAATAGAGACAGTTTCGCTATACGTCATGGAGGTGGCACCAATTTGCTGAACTTCTGCGCGCAGTCACATCCAAAATGAAGGTAGCAAGGAGTATGCGAAGTAAATTATCTGTATCGCCCTTAGTATCGCCGGCAAAAACCAAACTGTAAGAGCCTGTCTGGCGCAAAATGACCCGTTTCGTCCAATTCTTACCTCACTCACGACACGTGACTTGACGTCTTTCTTGACGTGCCTCGTCCATGACCACGAGCCAGAATTCAGAAGAAGTCTGTTGAGCGATGAGTTATGTCTAGATCTAGATCTAGATCTCGCTTCCATCTCAGATGGCATTTTTAGGACGACCACCAGTGATATGACGCCCTACCCAGTGGGTCTTCTAGAGGAATATCAAGTCTGGAGATTTTACCGCGAGATCCGACGGCGCTTTGTTGACAATCAGAATCAGGCCTTCTTTATCGCAGAAGAAATTGGTGTTTGTTACAGCAGAGAGACTCGTTGAAAAGGTTAACAGACCAACGACCGCGTCTGATACAGCGTTCGCCATACGCTGGACCTGCCTTTCACTAGTGGTTATTCAGGGAATGCTGGGTAGCAACCGGTTGCAAGTGCTCGTTGGGTATGCGGTGAACCGACAGACGGGCATTCAGTCTGAATCTAGTGCACCCAATGAGGCACGCTCATAGGATCGACGAATGTCTCAAGATGGCATGGGAACGCGTTGAGGAACTCCGTCAAGCATTCTAACCCCGGGCCAAGAAGACCAGGGAGCAAGTCAAACAAATCCTACTAACTGGACCCACCAACAACAAATTTCAAAGCGGGAGCGCATTAATGCCGAAGCCGGCAGCATGCAGGGCGTTGGCTAGCAGATCTCTGCTTACAGTATTAGCGCGTAATGAATGATGCCACTCACAGGTTAATTCAGCAACTCCCCGGCGTATCATTCGACAAGCCATGCCGATCTGAATCCTTCCTGATAAGCGACATTTCAGTATGCCAGCCACAGACAGTGCCCCAGTCACTCCCCAATTGACATTTCCGGGACGAGTCCAAGCGTTGGTCGAACTTGGCTTTAAGCTTCGTGAAGTCCTGAATGGTCATGTTGCCGAGGGATACGAGTAAGTGATTGAAAGCTTGAAACCCACCGACTAAGTCCCCATTTCTCTGCACCGGCCCAATGGCTTGGTGGGATGGCAGCTGTGGCACCTGCGAGATCCACGTGACGGCGGTGGTCTTGAGTTCCATTTACTTCCATTGATATCTTCACGAATTGAATGGCGTCTTCTGTGTCGGCATCTTCGAGATTATGATGTCCCACTAGATGGAGGGCAGGGAATCGCCCGGGATGCAATGCATCCTCCTTGATATCATTTGCGACCTGATTTTCTTAGGCCGTGGGATCTTCTCGGACTTTTCATATCCGGAATCTATGGCGGCCTTGCTCGTCGTGGTAGGTGATATGTTTCAAGGATATGTGCGCTCAGACGAGGATATCCGCGAGACAGTGCGAGAAATCGAGAGCACCGGCCTAGACGAGGATATCAGCGATGCTGTCCGGGAGATTGAGAGCGCAAACCGAATCCAAATGGACGGGAGGGAACTACAGGGATGGGTGCCTTCCGTAGTAGCCTTGCGCACCTCGATCCCGTCGTTGCAGAATTCGTAGGCACGAGGCAAGTACACGGTCACGAGCACAACGCAAGTTTATGACGTTTGCGGCGCGGGTTTGGAGTCACGCCCAAAGGCCTATGTATTTTTGCGAATGTTGCCATAGCATTATCACCTCAGCTCTCACGACCTGAGCCTGACTTGCGCAGCTGCTGCCTTCTCCGCAGAAGCGAATCGCACCTTGCGCACGTTGACCAAGTCCCTTGCACTGCCGCCGCCCTGATCCTGTTTCGACTTTTTAAATGGCGAGCCACCGGGCGTGCCATTTCTTATTTTTTTGATGAGATTCGCATCTTCTACGCGCCAGCGGACTTTTCAATTGGTTCGAGCTGGGGGCGAGTGGCACTGTATGAATATAGGGGGTGTAGTGAACGCGTGAGAGTAAGGTGGGAGGCGTACGGTACATTACATTTCACCTGGCCTAGCTTTTCTCGCTGTCAAGCACGGGGCCGAACTTGCCCAGGTTCGTCGTGCTCATACGTGTCGTAGCGAGAGTGTGATCAACATACCGCTTACGGTTGACCTATGGGCCAGCGGCCATCGCCGTCGTCCACCCCTGCTCGACCCGGGCGAGATTCCGCAGGTGCTGGGGCTCGTTCTTCACCAGCGCTCCTCCCACTCCGCCCGTGCCTCCTTGGATGGGTCATAACCCGCATCTAGTAGAAGCCAACCCAACATCGTCATGGCATTTCAGCTCCCGCCCGGCAAACACAAAAAAAGGGGGCGCACCAGTGTTGGCAGGCACCTCGTGTAATTATTGTGTCTCCTCGTCCCTGTTCTTCCCCTTCCACCCCTAGCGCGGTACCTACGCCTGGCGTTCGTCATCCCAGACTTTCTTGCCCTGCTGCTTCGGGTTGATGCCCTTCTCGCGCGCGAACAGTTGCCATTTTATCAGGGGCTTGGGCTTGAGGGGCTTAGCGTGTGGGAGCTGCGTCATGGGCGGTGGGAGCAGCGAGCTACACGAGCGGACCCTCGCATGGAAGGAGGGTCGGCAGGCTAAATAGTGCCCCATGGAGAAGCTAGGTTCCGCCCTGTGCAGTGGACTGGAAATACACTTCGCGATCGTGGTTGTATTTTTTTAGTGGTCGAATTTTGGAAAACAAGAAAGCGGGACATACTCATGAATTTCTTTGTCGAATGCGCTTGGGCCGGTGACAGTCAAGAGGCTGCGTCACTAGGAAATCAAAGGCACGATCATGGCAGGACGGACGTGGTTCGGTGTCGATATATGTGGTCGTGGCGGCTGTCAAGGTCTCGCTCCAGTGGGCGGAGAACGCGGTCATGTGATGGTTTGTGGTATAATTGCTCACATAATAAACGCGCATAGGTACTGGACCTTATACTTGCTCAACAGCGCGCAAGTCGGCCAGCAAGTCGTGATTATTCTTTCTAGTTGTCTCTGGTGTCAGGCATCTGTGACAAATGAACGCTCATCTCCATCACACTCGTCTCGCTCCGATTTCTCCACCTACCACCTCAACGACCACCCATTGATGCAACCCCCTTATCTAACGCTATCAATAACCACCTCCTGAGGTCCCACCAAAGCTAACGTCCCATGAAAAGAAACCATCTCCTTCTCTGCTTTTCCAGAATGCCAAAGTTTAGCCCCCTTCCCCACCCCAAGTCATTCAAGACGAGGCGGGTTCCCTGCGATATCAAAGAATGTCTTTCCTTGGAGAAGTAAGCACCTACCTACCTCTACCCTCTCTGGACCTATCATAACCTTACAGAGCGGCTTCGCTAGAGTGTACCAAGTCAGAGAATCCCGCAATAACTACCTTGCCTGTAAGGTTGCGACGGAGAGCTCGCTCAAGACCAAGAAAGCTAAAACCAAGGTGCGTGCTAACTGTACCCGGCCTTGATCTCAATATCAAACACATTCCGGCTTTACGCAGAGATCAAAATCCACAAGGCGTTAGACCACCTCAACTTCGTCCAGTTCATTGGTTGCTTTGAGGACGACGAGAACGCATACATGACCCTTGAGCTTTGTCCCACGGCTCTCTCATGGGCATGCTCCACCGTCGTCGCGTCTTCACAGAGCCAGAGGCACGGTTCTTCATGGTGCAACTCATTGGTGCCTGCCACCATATGCACACCCACCAGGTCATCCACCGCTACCTTAAGCTCGGCAGTCTTTTCCTTAACGCGGGCATGAGCATCAAAGCTGGCGATTTTGGTCTGGCCACGCTTATCGAGAGCCCCGGGGAGCGAAAGAAGACCATCTGCGGCACGCCCAACTATTATATATGGACGAATTATAACTAGGTTCATGGTTCACAGTGGGTTCTGATTGGAAATGTGACTTAGGGTTACCACGTATATCCAAATAATGACTCTTCATTTGACCACCATGGACAAATGTGGGACCATTACTTGGCCCGCATTTGACCATCATGGTCAAACGCGGGGCCGTTACTTGGCCCGCATTTGACCATCATGGTCAAATGCGGGACCATTACTTGGCCCGCGTTTGACCATCATGGTCAAATGCGGGACCATTACTTGGCCCGCATTTGTCCACCATGGTCAAACGCGGGGCCATTACTTGGCCCGCATTTGTCCACCATGGTCAAACGCGGGGCCATTACTTGGCCCGCATTTGTCCATGGTGGTCAAATGCGGGACCATTACTTGGCCCGCGTTTGACCATAATGGTCAAACGCGGGCCTGTATAGGCACACTGGACATGCCATTCAACTCGAAATACAATAAAACATATACTTCGAGTATAAACATGACCATAGGCCTTCATTGATACAGATAGACTTTGGAGGCCCGCATTTGACCATGATGGTCAAACGCGGGGCCATTACTTAAAGTGTAGTTATATAGTATGGGTCTCTCTGGTCTTGTTATCTGACCTCCTGGAGTGGAATTGATTGATTATACATTGGGGTTATATTGTGTCTTCATCTGTTACCAGGGAACTATTTGCTATGTGGAGTTGGGGGTTATATTGTTGTTAAGTAAGGTAGAAAAGGTGTGATGTTATGTTGACAGCCTTTATAACTTGCAAGGTCAGGTAGTAATATTGGTGATAGTCTGTGTTCTATTAGGGAATCATATCTGTGAGATGTGCATAAGGAGATTTCCATTATCTGTGACCCATTTGTAACATATACCAATGGCAGGCACAATGTGCTGCTCTGTATGCCGGAGAGCGAGCAGTGCGAGCAATCCGTGCTATACAGAGCAGCACATTGTGCCTGCCATTGGTATATGTTACAAATGGGTCACAGATAATGGAAATCTCCTTATGCACATCTCACAGATATGATTCCCTAATAGAACACAGACTATCACCAATATTACTACCTGACCTTGCAAGTTATAAAGGCTGTCAACATAACATCACACCTTTTCTACCTTACTTAACAACAATATAACCCCCAACTCCACATAGCAAATAGTTCCCTGGTAACAGATGAAGACACAATATAACCCCAATGTATAATCAATCAATTCCACTCCAGGAGGTCAGATAACAAGACCAGAGAGACCCATACTATATAACTACACTTTAAGTAATTGATCAATTCCACCTGAGGTAACTCTGTATATACATCCAACTCAGACCAAGTTCTCAGGTGAGACTTTTTGGCCTGAGTCTCTCTGTCCTTCAACAAGCTTCCTATCATTACATTTCTCATACAACCTCAGTCCTGTCAATAAGCTACAGTGTAACCATGTCGTTGATGAGCAGCAGACATAAGAGGCATACTCACAGTGGCAAGGTAACTATGGTGAGATATGCTAGAATGCTGGAAGCAGAGGTGAACAGGGAGTTTGCAGAAAAAGCAAAGGAGTCTGGCACACAACAGAACAACAGAGTGAGAACTGATGTGCATCAGGGCATACAGAGTGTTCTACTTATACTGTACAGGGGTGTGACACTACTACAAGGAGTGTAACACAGGGCCACAGAATACAAGGAGTGTTGTTCTACATACAGGACAAAGGAGTGTGTAAAATGGAGAACAAGGCAAATGTAGCAGTATGACTTATCATGACAACTGGACCAATGGGTTCTGAGTATAGTAGGACAGATTAGATTTAGTGTTTGATGATAGTAGGATAAACATTTTGCAAAAGATGAGGGTAAGGATGGCAGAAGACAAGACGTCTGGTGTGAAATGATGTAGAGATTTGTTGTTGGTGAATGAGTAAGGGGCAGGGTGACAATGTGGTGTAGGATGTGGAGATTGTGAGGTGATTTAAATCTGTGAAATGCCTTGGCAAGCCATTTAATGGCTTATATTCCTCTCTAAGGCTTGCCAGCCTTGTAAGATCCAAAAGCACTTAAAATTCCTGAAAGCCCTCATAGGACTTGAAATCAGTCAAAGTCCACAAAAGGTCCACCAAGCCTCATTGAACTTATCATTTCCAGCTAATGCCAAATAGTCTGTGTGAACCTCATGAGGCCTTGTATTCTTGGCTAAGCCTAACATTGTCAGCCAGGCATTGCTTACATTGTTATCATCCCACTAACATTTTATGTGTACATAACAGCAAATAAATTAATACATTATATTATCATAATATGATACATGACGTGACCAAAGTATCTAAAGCACCAAAGCCAAGAAGGCAACAGAGTCCATAGGGGCAAGCAACAGGGTCCAAGAGACTGAGCATGATGAGCCAAGATCCAAGCAGTACAAGCACCTTGAGACACAGTCCCAGAGCCACAGAAGTTGAGCCAAACCAAGGCAAGGAGACAACACACACTGCAGTCTACTCTTCAGATGGTCGGTGCCGTTTCGCTGCACATTCCAATCAAGTGAGTTTGGCCTTTGACCAACTGTCATTGTCACTTTTCTGTGGATGGTTGTCACCCTTGCCTTTAGTACTTGGTTTGTCGAAGAATATCTTTCTGTGCAGTGGGCTGTTGTTAGACATGTCTGAAAGTAAACTCAATACATACTGATTCCACCATGCCAGCGTTTCCATAGCCCATTTGTTGTCACTGTCTTCAAACAGTTCTAGAATAGCAAGGTAAAAGTCTTGTAAGATAAAGTTCCTGTCTTTAGTGCCCCATTCTTTACAAGAGGAAAGCGCAAAACGAGCCTAACAGATTTTGAATGAATAAAGACAAAATGGGACCATACCTGAGCAACTGCATATGTGATTGTTGAAGGTGTCACCTGGGTCAAGCTGTTGATCTTGGCAACAGTGGACTTCCTTTTCTTGTCAGTGGGTTCCCAAAAGCCATTCCCCATGAAGATGCTTTTGAACAACTATGTGGTCAACAGGAACTGAAAGCAACATCAGAGGGGAAATAACTTACCCATAAGCACAGGGGTGACTGTAATAGGCCTTGCTCAATATCCCAATCCTCCAGATCAGCTTCAAAAAGTTTATCTGCCTTGTCCTTGTTATAAAGGAAGTTGGGGAGGTCAGTGGCAGTGATTGGGACCATGCCACCTGTGATGTTCTCAAGAAATCTACACACAGACATCAGTACAGAAGAGATAGGTCATCAAGTATGTACATCAGATTATGGTCAAAGACATATATGAAGGCACAGGGACAGAGTGCATGCACTGTACTGACATGGTTGAACCCATGGCCCATCTTGTCTCACAGAACTGGCTCACCAGCTTGAGCATTGCAGGTGAAGAACTCTGAAATTCCTTCCTTCATCTTGTTTGTATCTTGCTGTCGAGCACTCTGCGAATCCTTATCCATCTAATACAGACAATGAGTAGTGACATGATGAGTAAAAATATTCTTACCAGTGCAATAAGATCCATGATTGATTCAAAGTCATCACCAAATTCTTCAATTGTCTTCTTGAAGTTCAGCACCTGAGCAAGCACCCCATGATATAGCTTGATATATGTGACATGGTTTGCATTGTTGTCTTCCCTGTTGGTGTAGTCAGTGGGTATATGTGCCAAAGAAAAGGGACCCACCTTTCATTGTCCTCCATTGTTTTAATCTCAAAGAAACCATCCTCAGCCAGTCCAATCTGGAAGGCCTCATTAAGGTCCAACCATGTCTGTATACACAGACCATCCATCCATCTACCAGCTTTCTTGTAAGCTTTCAGTGTGTCTTGTTTTGTGGTCCTGAGGCTGTTTTTGAGATGATACACTGCCAACAATGGTTGCACTGACTTACATGGTACAGCCTCACTTCCATTTCTTCCTACCAGCTTTAACCAGTAGGGCATGTCACAGTAGCTTGTGTCCCAATTTACACTTCATTCTAGGGTCATGGTCTTCTTGGTTGTTCTCACATTGCTGTGGAGTCTATAGTCATCTTGATTGCTGCTTCTGTCTTCATCAGACTGTTGTGGGGATGTAGATAGAGGAGAGTTGAGAGGGTAGCAGGGTTGCTGCTGGTGAGCTGTTGCATAGGTGGGTTGGATATGAGAAGGTTGAGGGCAATGGAACATGGTGGCCAAGTTCAGGAATGACATGTTAGTTGACTTAGTGATTTTTCTGATTCCTCAGATGTTGCTGGCTCAGCCAACACTTGAACATCACAATGGGCCTCTGAGTTGACTTTACATGTGGACTACTCTGTGCCATTTCTTCTGACTCGTGGCCCCACACTTATCCAATACATGGTTGAATGTGATTGATGTGGAGTAAAGCTTACCAATGGAACTGCTTGAGCACATAGTGTTCACCAGATCCACTGCAAAAGGAATGTGCCAATGAAGTTCAAACCACCTGAGACTCAAAACCTGAGATTGAAAAGTCAAGCTGCACAGATGAGTCCTAATAATGTTAGCTCTTAGTCCTGTCTTTAGGTTTCATTTCATTGATTTTGCAAAATGACTGGTCTGAAATCTGCCAGGACACTGTTGATATTGGGCTGGAGGAGGTAGAGGTGCTTGGAGATCCAGACTTTGTAAGGGGCAGCTTGGTATGTTGATCCTCCATTGTTTCACTGGATGCTAAATTGATTGTACACTCAAGAATGTTGACTGCAACAATGACAATGAGCTAGATGGCCCAGACCCAGCATCTCTTCCAGCACCCACCATGCTCCTGGAGCCAGAGCATATTGAAGAGCATGGTGATGGAGATATAGATGCCCCTGTTGCTTTGCATTGGCCCACTTGAAAGCAGCACATTCCTGCTTGGTTTGGGAGGGCAAGTGATCTACTTCTATTGGCACAGATGGCAGCACTAAGCATCTATAGCCAATCAATAACACCAGATCCTCACCCTCACCTTCTCCAGTATTGTCTACTCCCTCTTCATGGCCCATGTCTTCAATGCAAGTCAACAATCCCACTCCCAGTCCTTTCATCTGTGAAACCATACCAAACCAATTTGGGCTATTCCACTGTTTCACCAATTGGCCATCCAATGATCCAAAAAATGGCATTACAATTGAAGATCTCACCGATGCTCCAATGTTTATCAACAAAACAGACCATGACTCTTGCCAATGCAATGACTCCTTTGGTCTATCAGGGACACCAAAACCATTTGCACCTTATTTGAATGCATTGGTATATCATCTGATGAATTGGTTCTACCAGACTGGTGCAAACACACTCAACAATCTGGACAGCCTTGTCCATGATGTGATCCTGGCTGTCACGTTCACGTGACATCGTGACATAATGTCACACAAAAGCATAAGAAGTGTCCCCAAAAGTTTTACAGAAAGACCCCCTCTCGTATCTCCAGCACATCAGATAGTAGCATTAGCACAACATGTAGCCACATCAGCCTGGTGTGACATGGCAGATAAGAAAACGGTCCCCGAAAACCCCAGTATGTATGATATAAGTAGTAGCACAGTTGAGTAGTACAATCCTTGTCTACTCTTAGTTTTTGAATACTGAGTTAGCTTGTCTGATCCCCTCTCCCTTGCAAACTCTCTGGAGTGAGCCAAGGAAACCCCAACTTGACTTGTTTGAACAACAAGTCCTGACTCTACCCTTTACATTGAGCTCAGCTCCGTTGACATTGTATGCTCCCTCGGAGCTGTAACACTGGCAGCTGACTTCAACTCAAAGGACCTCAACAACTTCAGTGCTAGTTCTGAGGCAAAGCAACTGGATAACAACCCCATGTGTCCAGCATCTGACGGTTGGCAGGAGAGTGCTGTGATGATTCAGCTTCCCAAGACCAAGGGAAGATATCCAAGCAAAGACAAGGCCCCAGAGGTTGAGATCCCTGGGGTCTTGCACCACAATTTGCTTCAAACTATTGTCTCCACTTTCAAGGACCTGTCATCATTCAAGGCCTTTCATTTGAAGGGATTCACCCAGCTCTGGAAGCCTTTCCTGGCAGAGCCATTTAAGGAGATCTATGGTGAGGCTTATACTTTGAAGGTATTTTGGGAGATGGAACACAAGGTGGAGTTGATGAAACCTCCAGGCAAAACCATTGAGAGCATTGTAGTCCCCCTCATGCTTTAATCTGACTCAACACACCTTGTGACTTTTGGTACCACTGCTCTGTGGCCAATTTATTTCTTTATTGGACTTATATCAAAATACATTCACACAAAGCCCACAACATTCTCTGCACATCACCTGGCATATATCCCCTTCATATGTTTCTCATCCTGTCATTTCATTTCATGCTCAACTGTCTTCAGCTCCCTGACTGGGTGCAAGACACATATAAAATGATCTACAATGCTGCCACAAGCGGTGATGTCCTTACATTTATGAAGTGTGAACTTGTCCATGCAATCTGGTGGCTCCTTCTCACCAATGACTTCACTTATGCTCATATGTCTGGGACCATTGTCCTATGTGCTGATGGTATTGAGAGGTGTCTCTTCCCCTGGGTTTTCACATATTCCACAGATTACCCTGAAAAGTAGGTTTTTTTCCTCACTATTTATGCCTGGCTTATCTGGTCTCCCTACCAGGATCATTCTTGCTACAATAAAATACCTCAGCAACTGTTTATGTCCTCTGTGTATGTGCCCTAAACAGAAGGTCCACGATTTAGGCATGCACACAGATGAGTCATGATGAGGTGACATTTGGGTAGACTCTAAGAAGTGACAGAAGAAAGTTGAGAAGGCACAAGAGTGGATATTCAAAACTGGCCGATCAGTAACATTGGAACGTATTGATGAATACCTGAAGCTATCAATGGTTCTGATTTGTGTACATCTGGCCACAAATGTGTCAACAATCTTACTGACTCAGGTGTTTATTGCAGAACGCCTTCTTGGATGCTTTATGTGATCAAGGCTTCAATTTCTATCAAGTGTTCACCATCGATCTCCTTCATGACCTTGAGCTCAGAGTTTGGAAAAGTGTCTTTTCCCACCTGGTTTGGATCCTCTATGCTTGCAGTAAAGGGAATGTACATGTCTTAAATGAACAGTAAAACCACATGGCCCCATTTAGAGATTGCATTGCTAATATTCAAGTTGTGGTGCAGCTACCATTTGATTTCAGCTTTTGGACAGTCAACAATATGTAGATTTTGTAGCAACATCTCCAACATGAAGAAACTGGCTGCTTGGAACTTTGAAGGCTTACTTCAGGCACGTACTCTGAATTTCACTCTATTGTTAGGTTAACTGACTTGGATGGTGGACCAGTGCATGTTGCCATGTTTCACAAGTCTATTCCCCAAAGCATGTGAGAAGTGATGCTTGATCTCATATTTCTGCTTGCTACATGGCATGCGCTGGCCAAGTTGTGCATGCACACCACATCATCACTGTCTTTCTTTGAAAGTATTACCAAGGCACTTGGTTAGGTTCTGCGACATTTTAATGATCAAGTTTGCCCAAGGTACAACACTGTTGAAAATCCAGGCAAGGTTGTGAAAAAAGCCAACCGCAAAGCTTCTAAAGTTGCTGAGGCAAAAGGGACTGGGCAGAACCCCAGGCCTGAAGGCAGCACTGACACAAAACATGGTACCTGGGTTTTCAACCTTGCAACCTACAAACTGGATGCACTGGGCCACTATGTCTTATAGGTACAATGCTTTGGGACAACAGAGTCCTACTCTACACAGGCAGTGTGGCCCATTTTTTGGCCCCTCGTGTTGCAGTAAAGCTAACTTAAACACAGGGTGAAGGTGAACATTGTTGAGTCAAGCAGTTTTATGCTTGAAGAAATTGCAGAGGATTTGAGGGTCAAATTGCCATTCACGAGTGGTGCACAGGAAGGCTTTGGGAAATGAAGAAGCATAGTACTAACCAAACGTCCAGTACAGTTGTCCTCAGCAACAATGACAAGGAAACATCACCTCTGTCTGATCCCTCTGAATGTTATCATATGTCAGATTGACACAAGATCCATTTGAACATCACGAAATGGTTGGTGGACAACAAGGGTGACCCAGCTATTGAGGTATGTGATAGGGTTGTGTGGTGAAATAAGCATAACTCTGCTGAACCCATATGCAGAAGTTCCTTCCCGATTTGAAGAAGCACTTACTTGGCAGAATGATGGAAGCTCTGAGTCATGATTTTACTGAGCAAGACCACCAAGAACTTCTGATTGACGACAACTGAATCTTCTGTGAGAAGACACTATGTGTTACGATTTCTTGCTATTTGGACTTGTTCTTTCTTCACTTTACCCTTCCTCTCCCAATATCCCACGAGCCCTGTACGACTACGCGGACCCTACAATTACCCAGTTCCTATCACATGCCTTGCTTATGGCTGACCCCTTCTGATAAAGCTTGACATGTGCTAGTTTCCATTTCATTCTCACTCACACACGACTCTGCATGATTTGCCTTTGTTCCAAGTATATCCATGCCTTATTCCCCTCATGTGTCTCCCTTTATCTATGAATCCGGCGATGGCTCCATCTGTTTGTAGCAGCCATACAGCATCACTTGTACTTAAACCTAGTTCTATCTAGCTTGTACAGTAGACTAGACTTCCTGTGTAATACTACACTGGTCTAAGGTGGAACGCCTCTGGGCACTTCCCTGTCTGGCGAACCCCATCTCTGCTAGGTCTTTGCACGTTAGCCGTTCCCTATGGTCTGAGTAACTTAGGTCCTTGTGATCCTTGTGGAGCATTCTACTGAAGCCAGGCCTTTGAGCTTGCGCTAGGGCATATTGACTGACTTGGTAGAGGTTGTACCTAATGCCCCTGTAGTGGGGTTACACTATGGATTGATTTTTGCAAGATATGACTGTTGAAGGGATCAAGAGAGTATTAAGACCAGTACAGATTCCGATGTGATGGTACTTGGAAACCATGATTTGAAAGCAGAAGATAGAGATCACTACTGGTATGGTGATGTGATTAGAATGTTTCAGGACATGGTGAAGGAAGTAGGAAGCAAAAGACGATATGAAGAGATAGATTTTGTATGGGTAGGCTGGGATGGACATAAGGTGGAGGTAGGGTGAGGGTTTAAGGCAGAGGGGCTGGATGAAGTTGGATTTGTGGATGGTCAGGATGACAGTGGTGGATTTGGATTTATGAAGGCACGAGATGTGATTTGAGGCATGGAGGTGATTCATGGATTTGAGATTGGGAGAAGTTCTGAAGTACTTGGTGGTTGAATAGGAGAGGGTGAAGATGAAGGAGATTATATGTAAAGATGTGGGTGTTTTTGGTATGTGGGTTGTCAGGTGTTGTGGTAAGTGAGGTAGGTTTGTTGACAGAGAGATGATTATGGGCTTGTGTGGTGTTGGGGGAGGTGAGGAGGCTATGGATATGGTTAGGAAGGAGTTTAGGGAGGAGGTAAAGGCAGGATTTGGGATGAGGAATGGTGGGAATGGTGGGGGGCGGGCTGGTGTAGTGGCCTCCACCACCGTCCCCTACCCTGCTCGGGAGAGCTTGGTGCGAACCCCTGGGTTCAATCCTCGCTCAGGCAATATTCCTGACAGGGGCTGTCATTACTCAACCTCTGGGCCGGCTTGACTGCTGCCCTGCAACCTCCACCCTGGCCCATCTGGGCTGCCGCACTCACTTCCCTATTTAGGGCTCTGCTGCCACAGCACCCCACGTTTGCAAGAACCAACCCCCTGGGACTGGCATGTCATAGCCGGTTGCCCACTTCCTTAATACCTCCTGATCACACTCCCTCCCGATTCCATCCAACACTCCTCCCATTCCATATCAAACCCCGACTGAAACCCCGACACCAACATGGATGTAGCCGAACCGCCCCATATAGGAACACACCCCCAACAGCTTCATCCCCGATGGACTCCCTGCCGGATAATTGCTGGGAGACCTAAGGGGAAGGGGTCCTCGGACCTCAATCAACAACCCTGCAAGAACCTCTGTGGCACCGCTGTGGGTCGCGCATCCAGTGATCCTTGGGTCCATGGGACTGGTGACCCCATGTGACTGTCAGAGATGCAACTGGCGCTGCCCGTTCTCACACCACCGCTGGGGCACCAACAGTGGGGTCCAAATTGTGGAAGTTGCTTACTAAAGGGTCCTTGAGGGAACGTAAGTAGGTCGTGTTCATTAGTAGTGGGAGGGTCTAGGGGAGGGCAAGGGACCGGTTTGGACGGTGCTGGACGATGGATGACATACATACAGAGTGACGTGTGACCACAACACTCCATAACATCGGACATATATGACCGGGCTCCTCTGGGAGGGTGCCTCTACAGGGTTTAAATTCCTCGTATTGAACATTCTAGTATGCATTGTATAACCCGGGCTACGGCCCATTTACAAGATATAAGTTAGCTACGCTCGATAAGTGGCTAAGACTGGCTTTGTATTCTGTACTGCCCCGGAATAAAAATAAAATAAAATAAAATGGTGGGAATGGTGGGGCGATGGGTGTTAAGATAGAGAGAGAGGATAGGAATATTGATGACTCAGAGGAGGAGATGGTGGGAGATGTGGAAGGGGGGGTGGGAAGATGAGTGAGATGGGGAGGAAGAGAGTGGGGATGGAAAAGAGGAATTGTAGGAGGATGAAATTAGGATAGTGGATGATTGGTGTGATGGAGGACTGTAAGGAAAAACAGATAAGTTGGTTGTGCAGGGTGAAAAAAGGAGATTGAAGCGGAGGTGAGGGTTAGAGAAAAACATAAGGGTTGGGGGAGATTTGATGGTGTTGCAAGGAGAGTTCAGGGTTAGGAAAAAGATAGAAGGGAAGTCTGAGATTTGAAGGGATTGAAAGGAGACAGCGGAGGGCAACAATAGTAAGTGGAAAGGACATGTGGGGTGGTTGAAAGGACTGTAAAGGTGGGATTTGGATGGTTGGATTGGAAGGAAAGGGGATGGAATGGGCAAGGAGGGTGTAGAGGGCTTGGAAGGATTTGAAGGGATTTGATGGAAACGGGATAGTTGCAAGCGTACTTGCCACCCATACGTCATCACCCATCATCACCCATGGCTCGACGTCACTGACCGATATCACGTGCTTAAAGACACACTCACAACAGCCGACAAGGGTGGGATGCCAAGGACCACCCGCAAACGTATATAAACCCCTTATAGTACTGCTTAAGGATCCATGACCTTTTCCCCCTTTCTTCATTCTGTGTACTCTTATATCCGAGATCTCCTCTTTCATTGTCTCTCCAATGGAACGCAGTTGGTTTCTGTTCTGTTTTAGTGTGACTTAAGTGTTGGCTGATCGAGCGGGCTTCCAATAGTTTGGTTGTGAACTGCAAGAGCTTAAGATATAGCAGAAGGGGTGCACTAAAGTTGATGGGAGGAAGGGATGTGGGAGGGAGTAGAGTAGATTAGATTGAAGGAGGAGGAAAAGGGGAGAAAGGAAAAGGAAGAGGGCTAAAGAGGAGGTCTAAGAGAAAGGCCGATGACGGATTGACATAAAAAGCGAGCATTAAGATCGCCTACAAGATAAGAAACGGCGTCGAAAGAAGAAAAGAGGGAGGGAGAGGAGAGTCTCCTGGAGAGCTCTTGAGAACGGGCACGGATATGAGAATGGTCGAAAAGGCCCCAGTGAGTACCGAAGCCACCTTTATTCTTATGGCTATCGCGAGAACCCCAGACGACGCCGAGACGAATGAGGTTGATGTAAGAGATGCCCTTGACGGCTAGAAAGAAAGAAGGTGAGAAGGGATTTTGGGAAAGGAAGGAAGGAAATGACTGTGTTTTGTTGCCCAAGGGGATCCAAGGGATTTGGATTGAATGAGTCTTTGGGCGAGAGGGGAGGAAGGTTCATGAATGGCGATGATGAAAGTGGTGAGCATGGAGACGTAGATGAGGCGATTTGAGACGCCCTTCTTGCCTTTACGATCTTGCCAAGGGAGAGTGGAATAAGCTTGGTAAACAGCGAAAGGGTCGAAGGCGGTGGCGAAAGGAAGGGAAGGGATAGGATGTGGGGGGAAGACGAAAGGAAGGAAGTGGGATACGATGATGGCAGTGATGAGGGCGAGACGATGAATGGGTTTTTGGGGGTCATAGTTGTGCCTGACCCAGTTGTAGGTATCGTCGACGTAAGGTTCGCCTGTGCGGGAAGGGGTGACGAAGTCGACGGGGAGGGAGGATTTGTTAAGGATGGTATGAAGGAGGGGAATTGTGATGGAAGCGAGAGACCATTGTGCGGCGGTGTCAGTGAAAAGAGCAGTGGCGAGAGCAGAGTGTGCGGCTTGATGAGAAGGATGTGGAAGGGATGTGGAAGGGCCTTGAAGGGGGACGATTTGGCGAGCATGATCAGTGAGGCCGAGACTTGCCCAGGAGTCGAATACGGGGACGCGAGGGGAAGCACCGGAAGAAGAAGACCTAGGACGATGAGAGGGAACGAAGCGGATAAGAAGATGAGAGAGGGAGTGAAGGAAAGAGTGACGAAGCAAGAGATGGTGGTCGTCTTCTGGAGAGAGGGGAGGGAGGGAAAGGATGATGGAATGAGCGTGTTTGAGGAGGGGAAGGAAAGAGCCTGAGGAGAGGACGGGAGCATGAGGAAGAGAGGGGTTTGTTGGGTCGGACATTGCGATGAGGGAGTTGACGAAAGTTGTGGGGGTCATTGCATGCTGACGGAAGTTAGGGAGACCATGAGAGATGAGAAGTGGGTCCGCGACGACGGCCTGGAGAAGAGAAACGAAAGTGGCCTGTTGATCTACATGACCGTAGGCGAGGGGTCGTTTGAGGGAGAGCCAAGATTTGAGGAAAGACTCTCTCTCTTTTCCCCGAGCGATGGCTAGATCGATCGCGTTCTGATCTGGAGCTGCAGAAATGATGGCGTGAATGTCTCTCCTGACACCGTCTGCGACAAGTTTTTTGACGTCATCGAAGAGGGCTTGGAAAGCGATGACGGAGATGTGCATTGCCCTGTTCTGTACTGAAGAGAAGGAAGGGTTGTATGAGACGGAGGGGTTGATGATGAGGGTGTGATTGAGACGGAGTTTCGCATGATAAGCCTGTGGCAGTGAAAGGGTGAGATTGAAGTGAAGAAGGGACGGAGAGGATGAATGGAAAGATAAGAACAGGAAAACATCCGTGACATCCGTGGCCGCGTTTGGCCACGGTGGTCAAACGCGGCCGGTATATCGTGACCGCGTTTGGCCACGGTGGTCAAACGCGGACGGTATATCGTGACTGCGTTTGACCATGGTGGTCAAACGCGGACGGTATATCATGGCCGCGTTTGGCCACCATGGTCAAACGCGGTCGGTATATCGTGACCGCGTTTGGCCACCATGGTCAAACGCGGCCACGATATACCGTCCGCGTTTGACCACCGTGGCCAAACGCGGTCACGATATACCGTCCGCGTTTGACCATGGTGGCCAAACGCGGTCACGATATTGTAGGCAACCAGGTAGATATCTACTCACATGGAAATGCTGAACAGAATATGTGACTTCTTGAGCCTTCCTTGATGCTATCGCAGGGTGCCCGTCCTTCATCGGCCATCTACGCTCATCCACATGCAACCCACGCTTCGCCGCTTCCAATAGGTTCCGTTCCTTGAACACTGGCATCAGCATCGGGAAGCCATCCTTGATCAACCCTTGACTCAAGCCAAGGGGTCTCATCAGTGACGTCGCCAAACACGCCGCATTCCCTGTGTGGCAGTAGCACACCGTCCGCTCCAGTGCTGCCATCAACTCCAACTTCAGCTGGCTCGGTTCTTCGTCTTCCCCCTCTTTCGCAAGCTCCTGCTCGTAGATCATCTCGATCAGCGTCGTGATCGGCGACGATACCCACTTGAATAGCGATGGGAATACCTGCCGTGTATCCAATGTTCAGCTTGTTTCTCGAATCACCATCTCTGCTCTCAAGTCTCTCACCTCTGGCTTCAGGATCACCAGGTAGTCTTTGATCGTGCCCCTCACCTCCTTTCTCTCCCATAGCTTCACCAGTGGCAAGATCACATCCGTGAACAGACTCCTGTTCACCAGTCAGCGTCCTTCTTCTCCTCTCCTATCCACGCCCTTCCCTTACCTTCCAGTTCTCACTTTCAGCGCCCTCACGTTCACCGCGTACACAATTTCTCCTCGGCAGCTCACAGGACAGTCGTAGCAGCTGATCTTGTTGTGGAACCGCTTCCATGGTAGCGCCACGCTGCACTGCTCTTGCTTGTCTCTTGCCGTCGCTCTGTCCTTCACCGTTGTCGCGAATTCTCCTGCTAACGCCGCAGTCACCATCCCCTTCTCCGTGTCCATGTCTCCTGCTCGGCTCGCAGCTCGGTGCGAGATGTAGTTGTAGAATTGTGACGAGATCGGCTTGATCACCTGCGTCCGCCCAATTCTTCTCATCCCCTCCTCGCTGCTCCTGCTGCTCTCCACGCTGCTCCTGCTGCTCCTGCTGCTCCTGCTGCTCCTGCTCCTCTCCGACTCTCCTCCATTAGGATCCACACGCACCTTCTTGCTGATCTCCCTGATCCCTTTGTAGAAACACGGCGGTATCCCCTCCGCCTGCACGTTTCCCACCGTTCGCAGGAACCCCAATGGGTACACATCCACCCTCCCCGTCGACTCCCGAAGCTCATCAAACTCCTCCATCCTCTCCTCTTCACTTAGAGGGTACTCACGCGAAGGGTGGAACAGATTCTGCACGTTTTCAAGGTCCATCAGCACTCCGCATGCCGGGTCCGATTCCAGTCGCTTTGCTCGTCGCCGTGGTATCTTTCTCCCGTTCGAGTCGTATATCCCGATCTCCTCCCCATCTGAGTTCATCACACCCAGCCTCTCCACGTTCACTTTCTTTCGACTCTTCTTGTCGTCCCCGTCGTATAGCGTCCCGAACGCCCTGCTTCAGCGCTTTCCCATCGAACTCCTCCCACGTCCGTGCTTCCGTGCACCTGTAACACACCATGTCAGCTCCTCTCCTTCCATCAATTCTCACTCACTCTATCAGCGTCGCCAGTGCCACCGTCGTGAACGCAACCTTCGAGTAGTCTTGCTCCTTCTCCCAGTTCGACCCCTCCACCTTCTCGTTTCCCACTTCCCCAATTTCCACGTTTTGCCCATATCGAGACGTCACCACAATCGGCGAGTGCTTCTCCAAGAACCCGTCCTTCTTCCACGACGATGGCGCATTCTCCACCCATTCTTCGTACCCTTCCGACATCAGCTCGTCCAGCTGCCGCGCATTCCTCTGGTTTAGCTTGATCGTTCCATGCTCTCTGTCAAGTCCATCCCATCCGTCAGCTTCTCAATCTCCCGCCTCTCCCTTTCTGCTTACAGTATGTTCGTCACCTCCTCCCATTTCACACTCCCGCTCTCCAGGTTCAGCTCGTATACACTCCTCCCCTCAGGCGTCGCGAATGACAGCTCTCCGATCTTCCCCATGAAGTACGCAAACATCATCACCACCTGTCGGTAGTGACGCCGCGATAGTTGCGGCCTTCCTGTCTTGTACCCCGCTGAGCACGGCTCCACCTCGCACCGGATGAACTCGTTCGGCGCCATCCCCACGAATACATCTTCGTTCCGTGCTCGTCCAATGAACAGCATCTTCCCGCAGGTGTCAAATCCTACCATCCCTCGCTTCCCTCGGAACTCTCGCAGCGGTTGCTGCAGGTCTAGCTCAAGCATGAAGTGCTTCGCCGTCCTTCCCACAGGCAGTACCGCACCCAGCCCCACAACGCTCCCCACTGTCAGCTCGTAGTCCAGCATCGTTCTCTCCGTCGTCATGATCACCTGTCCCTTCCCCACAGGCAACTTCATATCAGCATCGATCTCAATTTGGTTTCGCACCGTCAACATCCTCAGTCCTTTCCTCTTCCTCTCCTTCTCCTCCATCATGTACTGCCTTTGCATCTCCGATAGCTTCACTTTGTGTGCTCGCTTCGAGTTGAACCCGTCTTCCTCTCCCCAGTCTTCAAGTCTGTTCGCCAAGATTTCCGTTAGTACTTCTCCCTGCCCAATCTTCTCAGACCCCTCCACTTCCATGTCTTCTGCCACCTCGCTGATGTCCACAGGTCCTCCTTCCTTTCCTCCCACCTCAACCCCTTCTTCTGCCCACGATCTGTCAAATCTCAGCTTCCTTCTCCCCACCTTCCTCACTCATATAGATAGATTACCCACATCTCACTTCTTGTCTCTTCTCTCAATATATCTCTTGCTGTGTTCACCATTCTTATCAATTTCTGTGCCTTTGTGCCAATCAAGGGGAGTGACGGTCAAACAGATCCTAATCTCTCACGCCTTTCCCTTTCCCTCCACATCTTTATCCAGCCTCTCTCACGTGATCTTATCCGATCTCTCCAGTCACATGCTTCTTCCTCATCCTTCATACCACTCCATGTGACTTCGTCTCATTTCCCACCCACATATCACCCAAAAACTCTCCTTTTTCACCCACAACCAAAACTCCAATTTAAACACACACATTTCCCAACCTTCAACCACTTACCAACGCAGGCCGCATTGTCATTCCATGACCCAACATGGTGGGGGAGGCCGAAAGTCCCTAAAAAAATTGCTTTTTGGCCATCTAACACTGAGTTGGCTTAATTCCACATACCCTTGGGACCAAAAAAGGTAAGAGCCTGTTCCGTTCGGATTCTTCAAACAATCTCACCCAGATTATTACCACATATAGTAGGTAGTTTATTTCCCAAACTTGTCACCATATCTGACACCCAAACTCAACACCCATCCCAACTGATGCTCAAACACCACACTGATACAACTGCGCTCTCCCTGGCTGATCATTCAGAAAATTTCATTTCCAGTTACTTTCCCATGCCCTCTGTGCTCATCTGTGCTTTCCCGCACTTGCCCGCACTTTTCTGCACTCTCTAAGCACCGCTTTCCCATCCTCTCTAAGTCAGCAGCTTCCCACTCCCTCTGGACAGTTCCATAGGTGTTTCATACCATTACCCTGTTCCCCCATTTTTTTATATCTATGCACCCTCTTTCCTTAGTCTACACCCCCACTATTGTTACACTCCACCAGCGTTAGTCCGACTTGGACTCAGGATAGGTGTAATCAACTTAGCAAATATTGAGCAAATCGGGATCACATGTCAACCCAACGCAAGCTGAACAGGGGCTCACTGGCACATGCTGCAGCAAAGGTAAACAAGTATTATCCCTTGGTAGATAGAAGCGGACACATGCTCTAGTCAGAGACCAAGGCAGACAAAAGACAAGTCAAGATGGTGGATTGAAGAAGACCAAGATAGAGATCCTTGGTCTTCTTAAGCAACTATTTATACAGATACGTGCGGGCTTTAAAGCACCGCTGAAATGGTAACTATCCAGTACCGTAACTAGCTCAAACCCTAGTACAGCTATCCTAAGAATGAGTCATACATGAGTCACAAATCACATCCAAACTACATGCTGACTGATACAATGTAAGAGTCCATGACTAATACTGAGTCAGGTCGTAGTCATAACCAACCATGAGTCATACACAACACGTCACAAAGTCCATACCGTAACAGGTATGTAGCACATGTATTTACAACTTTACACCTCAAGTTAGAATAGAGACCTCCCCTCACATTTCAAAGCTCAGAGACTCAGAGTAGCTTGCCCCTCGTATTCCCCAGCATGCCGCACTCATGCGCAGCCTCAGAAACTCAAACCCAATGCATTCCCAACCCAGGTGGCCACCTATGCCAAGTTTCATGCCACACAAAAGCAGGCATGACTGTTTCCGACAACTTGCGCTGACTCAACTCAGCAGGGCTCCCCATAGCCCACTGTTTCCATTCCCATCCTCGCCGCACTCTCACATGGCCTTAGCTCTTTGATGTAACGTCACCACGACGTTAGCTCGACTTGAGCTCAAATGGTGATAACAACTTAGCGATATGACGGTCAGTCGGTCGGTCAGTCGGTCGGTCGGTCGGCTTGAAGACACAAAGGTCCAAGTCCTTGCCTTAGTGAATACACGGAGGTACACCGGCAAGTCTGTATCTTGGTCACGATCAGAGTCGGACGTTCTTTGAGGTAAAGACTTAGAGACGAGAAGAGAAGAGAAGAGAAGAGAAGTGATGATTCAAGAAGACCAAGATGGCGTATCTTGGTCTTCACAAGATGGTTTAAATACAAGTCAAGCAGGCTTTCAAGCACTGCTATGAGTCACAGTATGGTAGCGTCCAACGTATCACGTAAGTAACTCGAACCCTAATACTACTACTAGTATTAGTGGCGTAGTCCTCAGTCAGCAATCAACGCGCAATCTCCTATCGTAATTGTATCGCCTATTGTAAGTCCGCAACTAATCTACCTTACCGCCATAGTTGCAACCGATACAGTAAGGGTTCTTAGTCATATACAGTCGTACAAGTCAAAACGTGACATTTGACACCAACACATCCACAATTGCCATGGACCCACATACAACATCTCCTGCCCCACAGGGGCTTGCACAACTGATGAACAGACACATAAGAACTATACTCACAGTGGACTGATAGTACTGTGGTGAGATATAGAGGGTGACTGGAAGCAGCACAGGGGTGTCAAGCAGAGTGAAGCAAAGTGGAAGTCTGGCACACAAGCAGTGAGAACTGATGTTGTTACATTGGAGAGAAGAGAGCTTACCTGGCACACAAGCAGTGAGAACTGATGTGGACCAGGAGCGTACATGGTACTCTACTTATACACTTTCTGGTAGTGACACTGTACAAGGGATGTAACACTAAGTCACGCAGTACAAGGAAGTATTGTTCTACAAACGGACAAAGGAGTGGACAGTTCTGAGAACAAGGAAAGAAAGAATAAGGAGAGTCCAGAAGCAGATGATATCATAGTGACATCATAATAAAGATAAAGCTAAGTACGGAACAAAGGAAAGTACAAAGGCGTTATACAACGTAGAGTCCGGATGCATGATGTCATAGAACTACAGTGATGTCATAGATGACGCAATGGTAAGTCCAGATTGTACAGATCAATCAGTATCTAATCTACAAGTCCTGTATATCTAATCTAAAGCAGTCCATGCTGCAAGTCCGGTCCGTACGAGCCTGCTAAGTGCGCAAGGGTCACTTATCAACATCTCCCCGTGATCTACAATCTAAGTACACACAAGTCCCATGTCATCGTTGTGCTTCTGCAGCAGGACACGCGGTAGTGACTTTGTGAAGCCGTCCTGCAACCATATCCACAGTAGGAGTTCTAATGAGGGTGATGGTCCCCTTTTCGATGTACTCCCTAATGACATGATGCCGTATGGCAATGTGCTTAGACCATCTCCCAGTGACAGGGTTCAAGGCCAAGTCAATGGCACCCTTATTGTCACCATGCAGTGGGATGGGGTCGTCGACCTCGTACCCGAGTTCCGTGAGGAAGCTCTGATACCACTCAGCCTGGTTAGCCGCGTCGGTCATGGCCATGTATTCTGCTTCCGTTGTGTTTTGGGCAACAGTCTTTTGCTTGCGCGAAGACCAGCTTATTGCACCGTTAGCTAGTAGGAACACATAACCAGAGGTTGAGTGGCGGTCGTCAGTCTGATCAGCCAGACTGGAATCAGTGTAGCCGTGAAGGCCATCGCCATTGGCGCCATCATAGACAATACGCATACCCATAGTTCCTACTAGGTAGGACAGGACATACTGCGCAAGTCGCAGATGTTGTGGTGAAGGATTCGCTGCGTACTGCGCCAAGGCATGACACAGCGAAGGAGATATCTGGCCTAGTGCCAATCTGCACATAAAGCAGACTCCCAATCAGGGATTGGTAGTGGGAAATATCTGAGGCAGTTGCCTGCGACGTATATTTAACCAGGTGCTCGTCAGCACCAGCGGGCAGGGGTGTGTTGTGTGGTGTGGCATCAGACATGCCAAAGCGTTCAAGGACATCCTTGATGTAGCCAGACTGATCTATTTCGATGCGTCTAAGGGAGCGGTTGCGCACAATGCGCATACCAAGGTAAGACTCTATCTCCCCGAGATCTGTCATCTCATAGCGTTCAGACAAATCTGACTTCAGACGCTTGATACCATTCAGCGAGGGACCCAGTATAGTGATGTCATCAACGTAGACAATAACGAAGAGTGGATCATACCCCTCCCGTTGAGGCATCACATATATGCCAGCATCAGCAAACGTCCGCTTAAAGCCGAGTGCAGTGAGCACTCCATGGAATTGCAAGTTCCATGCGCGGGAGGCCTGTTTGAGACCATAGATCGCCTTAACCAGGCGACACACCTTCGTCTCAGAGCCAGTGACAGTGAAACCTTGTGGTTGCTCCATGTAAATCTCCTCGTCAAGCACGCCATTGAGAAAAGCAGACTTAACATCCATTTGATGGATGTGCCAGTCCTCCAGCGTGGCCAACGCCAGAAGCAAACGTAGCGACTCAAATCGTGCGACAGGAGAGAAGGTTTCATCAAAATCTACGCCAGGGATCTGCGTGAATCCCTTAGCCACCAAGCGAGCTCTGTAGCGGCCATCCGCTTTGAGCTTAAAGACCCATTTGGATTTTACTGCCTTGCGATTAGGTGGGAGATCCACTAACTCCCAAGTCCCATTCTTAGCTAGGGCGTCCATTTCATACTGACACGCCTTAGTCCACTCATCTGCAGCTGCAGACCGCATGGCCTCTGCATAGGTTGCAGGGTCTCGGCCTACAAAGGCAGCAGCCAATAACTCCGCATACCCCAGACGCCTGCCGCGCCATGCCGCATTGTCCGCATTGAAGTAACGCGGATTAGGCACAGGGACACGAGCAGTGCGCCTTGGTGCATTGTCCATCTCGTGCAACAGCTGACTACGCTGTGCACGATCCTCAAATCCCCCAGGCATTTCTGGTGAGGGAGGAGGGACATGGCACATAATGCGCTGTTGCACTAGGACGCGGCGGGGGAGAAGTGGGAGTGGCTTGCTCACGCTTTGGTGTGGTGGGCGGAGCCGGCAGAGCAGGTGGTGGAGTGGTGGGGCGTGGTTGGACTTGTGGGGGGTCTAGGAGCTTTTCAACATCCTCCTCCTCACTACTACTGGAGTGTGCAGGGGAGGGGGCTCGCATTGGTGGTAACGCCGGCGGGTGAGGCATGGCAGTCACTGTTGTGCTAGGCACGACTGGTGGTGAAGGTGTGGGGTGTGTCTCAACACCCTGGAGGGACGGGAAGCTACTCTCGTCGAATGTCACATCCCTGGACACTCGGACGGAGCGGGTTGAGCGGTCCCAGAGCTTATAGCCCTTAGATTCGGGCTCAAACCCAATAAGCGTGACCTCAATGGCCTTCGCATCCAATTTGCAACGCTTATCAGCGGGTACGTGCATGTACCCCTTGCATCCAAAGACGCGGAGATGTGAGACATCAGGCACTTTGCCAGAGTGCCAGAGCTCATAAGGAGTGCGCCACTTGAGCCCACGGACTGGAGAGCGATTATAGATGTGCACAGCTGCGCACACTGCATGCTCCCAGAAGCCTTTAGACATGCCAGCTGTGTGCAGCATGGACATTGCCTTATCCATAATGGTGCGGTTAAACCGCTCGGCTTTTCCGTTGGACTGTGGTGAACCCTGGCATCGTGAGGTGATGCTCTATCCCTTTCTGCTTAAGAATGTCCTGCGTGACACTCGACATGTATTCGCCACCGCGGTCAGAGTGCAGAGCGCACAGTTTATGGCCAGACTGGGTTTCACCCCAAGCCAAATACATCTGCAGCGACTTAGCAAACTGGTCCTTCGACTTAAGAAAGTGTACCACAGTGAACTTAGTGTGGTCGTCTATGAAGGTGGCAGTGTAGGTCGAGCCTTGCAAGGACTGAGTCTGCATAGGACCGGCGAGGTCACTGTGCACGATCTCAAATTGACTGAGTTGTCCTTTTATTTGAGGACGCAGAGAAGGGTTGGCGAGTGGATTTACCCATCTCGCACCCACGGCAGACTGTGTGGACCGTGGTGGAGCTATCTATGTCCATGCCAGTAGTGGCAGAGGGACCATGCGCCTTTAGCGCCGCAGAGGAGATGTGTCCCATGCGTTGATGCCAGATATCAAGTGTGGCGGCACTTGATTTTGTGTGGGCGTTGAGGCCGACGCTGGCTGCATCCAACCAGTAAAGGTTGTCCTCAAGGTAGCCTTTGGCCACACACTTTTGGTTGACAGATATTTTAAATGAGCCACTGTCAAAGGCAATCTCAGCACCCTTTTGTGCTAGGGCGCGCGTCGACAAGAAGCGCGTCTTCACCTGTGGTAGGTGTAGCACATTACTGAGGGTGATAGAAATACCCTGGCTCGTTGTAAAGGCGACAGACCCTGACACCTACTTGGTCTATGGTGGACTTATCCCCTAGGCACACAGTGCCTTTAGTCGGGGTGTAGTCCTTGAAGTCAGACCGATGTGGTGTGATGTGGTGTGTGGCACCACTGTCCATCATCCAACGCACACGTGAGGCAGCATACAAGGCAACACCGATTGATTCAGAGGCCCAATCTATCTTGGGCTCTACGACCTCTGTAATGGAGGCGGTGGTCGGTACTAAGACATGACTATTAGCGGCCTTGTTGCCCGCTTTCTCCTTCTCCTTTGCGTCAGCCTCATCCTTCTTCCTCCTCCTGCAGTCAGGCTTGATATGGCCCTTTTTGTTGCAAGTAGTGGCAAGTTAGACCGGAGTGGTCCTTCTTGCCCTTCTTGCCCGTCGACTTGACGGGGGCCACCTTGTTGAGGGAGGAGCCAGAGGGCCCGGAGCGACGAGCCTCTTCCGACACTATGCGCGCAATTATTTCAGCGTGCTTGAGTGTGGAGGGGGCCCCACTGGCGAGGATTGTTGAGGCCAACACCTCATAAGAGGGCGGCAGTGCGTGGAGGAGAATGAGGCAGTATTGGACATCAGAGACACCCATCTGCGCGTTGGAAAGGGCAACCCTAAGCTCATTGAGCTTGGCCAGCTGAGCGGCCATGGGTGCAGAGTCGTCGAGGCGGGCTTGTGTTATCTGAATCCACAGGTTAAAGATGGTGGTGCTGCCCGAAGCACCTCCATATACGTCCTTGAGCTTGGCCCACTTGTCCTTAAAGGTAGGGTAGGCAGTGTTATCTGCCACAAGCGAGTAGACATCTGGTTTGAGGTAAAGGCGAAGGTACGCCTTGGAACGACGCTGCACTGAGTCCCATTCATCGGCAGTGACGCCAGATGGGGGTGTGTCCATGGTGAACACATCCTCAGCTTCGTGCAGCGTAAGGATGGCCTCAATGGTCCCAGACCATTCGTTCCAGCCAGTGCCTGTCGAACTGTTCAAGGCGGATGCCAGAGGGCATGCCAAAGGTTGTGCCATACGCGGCAGATACGCGCATGGAGGGTGTGGATCCAGAAACAGGTGGAAGTGAGCCACTTCCAGAGCCACCAGTGGGGCTAGGTGGAGCACCAGCACCGGCAGCAGGGGTAGAGGATGAACCAGACATTGGGATGATTTATCTATCGCCGAGGAGCAGTCAGCGACAGTGCTTCATAGTTTGCAAGACATAAAGATAGAGGGGGATACCACTCCTGTCTGTGATTCTGTAAGGCCAGAACGCTAACGCTGTCCTGCCTCCTGATAGTATGCCAGTGATACAAGGGCTAGGCCCAGGTTGGGGAAGTCCCTTTGCCATACCATGAGCTAGCTGCCAGCCAGGATGTGTCTAGGACACAGCTCAAATGGTTTGCGTCAGGGGGAAGGTGAAGGGATTGCTTTCAGAGCCCAAGGCTGTCTACCTCAGCCTCCTCGGCCTATTGGTTGCCTCATCGCCACAAGTGGCTTTACTGAATCCTTTCCCATTGCCGCTACAAGGCAGGTATCTGGTTGCAGAACACCATAGTGGTGAACACCCCCCAGAGCCTGAACCAGGTTTTACACTCCCATGGTGAGGAGATCCTGCGCCCAGTGTGGAGCACCAGAGACAGCTGGCGCTAAGCTCCACAATACACAACCCAGTGGGTCATGCACAGCCTGGATATTTTGAAGTTAAGGGGCTACCAGACCCAGTCTCCTTGCGCATAGCGCAGGGGCTAGGAAAACAGTAGGGGTGAAAGTAGGACTACTGGGCAGTACATGATACAGGAGGTTCCTTAGCAGAGACAAGTGGCGCCCCACTGCTCTCTGCCTTGGGCAAGGCTGGTAAGGCCCCAGACAGACCTTAGCCTGGTGTGTCCTCCTAGGAAGACAGTGACCAGCCAAGTGGAGTGGCTAGGGCACCAGGGCCCATAACCTGATGAACAGACACATAAGAACTATACTCACAGTGGACTGATAGTACTGTGGTGAGATATAGAGGGTGACTGGAAGCAGCACAGGGGTGTCAAGCAGAGTGAAGCAAAGTGGAAGTCTGGCACACAAGCAGTGAGAACTGATGTTGTTACATTGGAGAGAAGAGAGCTTACCTGGCACACAAGCAGTGAGAACTGATGTGGACCAGGAGCGTACATGGTACTCTACTTATACACTTTCTGGTAGTGACACTGTACAAGGGATGTAACACTAAGTCACGCAGTACAAGGAAGTATTGTTCTACAAACGGACAAAGGAGTGGACATTCTGAGAACAAGGAAAGAAAGAATAAGGAGAGTCCAGAAGCAGATGATATCATAGTGACATCATAATAAAGATAAAGCTAAGTACGGAACAAAGGAAAGTACAAAGGCATTATACAACGTAGAGTTCGGATGCATGATGTCATAGAACTACAGTGATGTCATAGATGACGCAATGGTAAGTCCAGATTGTACAGATCAATCAGTATCTAATCTACAAGTCCTGTATATCTAATCTAAAGCAGTCCATGCTGCAAGTCCGGTCCGTACGAGCCGCTAAGTGCGCAAGGGTCACTTATCAACAACAACTGCAAGCAAGGCTTCACATCTGCCAAATCCTGCATGCACCATAGACTGTTTACTGGCAATCAGGGACAAACATATACTGGTCACCCATTGATGAGAACACTCTTCTCTCAGAATATGAGATAAGACACACCATGTGTCTTATGTAATGTCACACTGAAAGAATCTGAGCCAAACAGGCCCTAAACACTTTGGCTGCAACCAAAAGTCTGAATCAAACCACGCTCATTCCAAAACTTTGGCTAAGTATAATGTAATAAATTTATTGACAAGTTTACAACAACTTCAAACATTAAAAATAAATTACAAGTCAATTTTCTTTTTCTGAGGATGATGTAATATGTTTTATTTGTAATAAGTAACAGTAACAAACATTGTACAAAAAAAAACTAAGTCAAATATCTATTGGGAGGGATAGTACAACAGGCAAGGCATATGATAAGGATATGGGGAACTGGAAATTGAGCAAGTCACAACAGAAATGGTGGGGGGCAGTAAAGCATTTGAGGAGCCAATGTTATGATCTGACACTTCAGACCTCAGTCACAGTATGTTTCCACCTTGCTTTTCCCCTTTTGTACTATACCTTGTTACCAAAGGAGCTACTGCTGCTAGTGGCGCTGTTTCCTTTGATCCAAATATCTCCTTGTTCTGTTTGGTCTCTTTGATATTGTGTGGACTTGTGTTCATGTTGTTTGGAACCTCATCCTATATAAACCTGTACCATAGACTGTAGGAAGCCAGACTTGGCTTCGTTTGCAATCTAGCAACCTTGCCTTCGTACTTTGGTGTGACCTCACTCTATTCCCCTCTTCTTGTGCATCCCCTATCTCAGTCCTTAACCAGGACACTCCAAAGTCTTTTCAGTTGAACTATATCAATGCATCACACCTGTTATACTCTGTGCACTAGCAAGATCAAGTGTAGAGAAGTGTTAGACACTTCGGACGAGGAGTCCTACATTACAGAGTAGTGCTGCACCTTGTGCCACACTTTTGCCACTCGTATTTCATAGCAATAAGACAACAGACGTCTTCACTTGATACTTGTGTGATTTAGAACCTCCAGAACCAACGCCCCTGCTAGGGCGTAACAGCTAAGGGCCCAGGCATGTGTAGAGATGGTAGATGGGGGGGGAGGGACGCTGGGAGAGGGAACACTGCAGCAGATATTGGAGCCGGCTGTGACAGAGGGAGAAGGGGAGGACCAGGGGAGGGCACACATGGCAACTGACAAAGAGGGAAGGATCTAGGAGGGAGATCCAGAGAGCTCCCTGGCTTAGCTATAGCACACACTCAAGCATTTGCAGTGGCCAAGCGTGCATCTGGTCTTGCATGTTTGCCAGATAGTTCTCCAGCCCCATAGGGGTCCTCATCCTCATGGTTGCATTTACAATTGATCTTGCCAATAAGCTCAGCTGTTGCGCACACTGTCAACCTTACCGTGGTTCTTGTTGCCTCACTTGATGCCCATCCACTCTGCTATCTCTGTCCAGGAATGCTGATTCAGAGCAATTTACTCTTTTTCAGGGAACTGGGGGTTGTTGCCAGTTGTGGAAGCTGAAAGAATCACCGCAGCAAGATGTGAGCAGATCAAACACAGCAACTTCACCATTTCTGAAATGGCCTTGGGCTTTGGTGTTTGTGTAAGTAGATCCTGAGACAACACAATGATCTCATTAGTGACAGAAATTAAAGATGCCACGTTCTGATCACATGCAACACTTCTGCCTTTGGTAGTGTGTGATACCAATGCAATCAGATTTGGCTGATTTGGCTGAGGGTTGTGTTGATAAGTGACCCTTGTGCACTTAGCGGCTCATACAGACCAGACTTACAGATATGGACTGCTGTAGATTAACTAGGACCGCTTTAGATTAGATTTGATCTGTACAATCTCAGACTCCTTTATCTATGACATCATATACAATGACATCATATGGACATATTCAGACTATTCATTGTATTACATCTTCTTGTATCTTTCTTTGTTCTCCTTTAGCTCTATCCTTATTATGATGTCACTATGATATCACTTACTTCTGGACTCTCCTTGTTCTTTCTGTCCTTGTTCTCAGTTGTCCATTTGTAGAACAATAACTACCTTGTAGTACGTGACTTGTGTTACATCCCTTGTATAGTGTCACTCCCAGAAAGTGTATAAGTAGAGTACCATGTATGCTCCTGGTCCACATCAGTTCTCGCTGTTTGTGTGCCAGGTAAGCTCCCTTCCTCCCAATGTAAAATCAGTTCTCACTGTTTGTGTGCCAGACACCCTTTGCTTCACCTGCAAGATATCTCTGTCAACTGCTTCCCTGTGCTTTCATATCTCACCACAGTACTCCCTGTTCCACTGTGAGTATGATTCTCTAGCCATGCTGTTCATCAGGTTATGGGCCCTGGTGCCCTAGCCACTCCACTTGACTGGTCACTGTCTTCCTAGGAGGACACACCAGGCTAAGGTCTGTCTGGGGCCTTACCAGCCTTGCCCAAGGCAGAGAGCAGTGGGGCGCCACTTGTCTCTGCTGAGGAACCTCCTGTGTATGTACTGCCCAGTAGTCCTACTTTCACCCCTACTGTTTTCCTAGCCCCTGCGCTATGCGCAAGGAGACTGGGTCTGGTAGCCCCTTAACTTCAAAATATCCAGGCGTGCATGGCCCACTGGGCTGTGTATTGTGGAGCTTAGCACCAGCTGTCTCTGGTGCTCCACACTGGGCGCAGGATCTCCTCACCATGGGAGTGTAAAACCTGGTTCAGGCTCTGGGGGGTGTTCACCATTATGGTGTTCTGCAACCAGATACCTGCCTTGTAGCGGCAATGGGAAAGGATTCAGTAAAGCCACTTGTGGCGATGAGGCAACCAATAGGCCGAGGAGGCTGAGGTAGACAGCCTTGGGCTCTGAAAGCATTCCCTTCACCTTCCCCCTGACGCAAACCATTTGAGCTGTGTCCTAGACACATCCTGGCTGGCAGCTAGCTCATGGTATGGCAAAGGGATTCTTCCAACCTGGGCCTAGCCCTTGTATCACTGGCATACCATCAGGAGGCAGGACGTGTTAGCGTTCTGGCCTTACAGAATCACAGACAGGAGTGGTACCCCCTCTATCTTTATGTCTTGCAACTATGAAGCACTGTCGCTGACTGCTCCTCGGCGATAGATAAATCATCCCAATGTCTGGCTCTTCATCTACCCCTGCTGCTGGTGCTGGTGCTCCTCCCAGCCCCACTGGTGGCTCTGCAGGAGGCTCACTCCCTCCTCCTTCTGGATCCACTCCATCCACACGTGTATCCGCTGCGTATGGTGCAACCTTTGGTATGCCATCTGGCATCCGCCTTGAACAGTTTGATGGCACTGGTTGGAACGAATGGTCTGGCACCATTGAGGCCATCCTCACGCTGCACGAAGCTGAGGATGTGTTCACTCTGGATACACCCCCATCTGGTATCACTACAGATGAGTGGGACTCAGTCCAGCGTCGTTCCAAGGCGTACCTCCGCCTTTACCTCAAACCAGATGTCTACTCGCTTGTGGCAGATAACACTGCCTATCCTACCTTTAAGGACAAGTGGGCCAAGCTCAAGGACGTATATGGAGGTGCTTTGGGCAGCACCACCATTTTTAATTTGTGGATTCAGATAACACAAGCCCACCTCAACAACTCTGCACCCATGGCCGCTCAGCTGGCCAAGCTCAATGAGCTTAGGGTTGCCCTTTCCAACGCGCAGATGGGTGTCTCTGACATCCAATACTGCCTCATTCTCCTCCACGCACTGCCACCCTCTTATGAGGTGTTGGCCTCAACAATCCTCGCCAGTGGGGCCCCCTCCACACTCAAGCACGCTGAAATAATTGCGCGCATAGTGTCGGAAGAGGCTCGACGCTCCGGGCCCTCTGGCTCCTCCCTCAACAAGGTGGCCCCTGTCAAGTTGACAGGCAAGAAAGGCAAGAAGGACCACTCTGGTCTGACTTGCCACTATTGCAACAAAAAGGGCCATATCAAGCCTGATTGCAGGAGGAGGAAGAAGGACGAGGCTGACGCAAAGGAGAAGGAGAAAGCAGGCAACAAGGCTGCCAATAGTCATATTCTTGTACCTACCACCGCCTCCATTAAGGAGGTCGAAGAGCCCGCCATAGACTGGGCCTCTGAATCGATTGGTGTTGCCTTGTATGCTGCCTCGCGTGTGCGTTGGATGATGGACAGTGGTGCTACACACCACATCACACCACATCGGTCTGACTTCAAGGACTACACCCCAACTAAAGGCACTGTACGCCTGGGTGATAAGTCCACTATAGACCAAGTGGGTGTCGGGTCTGTCGCCTTTACAACGAGCCAGGGTATCTCTATCACCCTCAGCAATGTGCTACACCTGTCACAGGTGAAGATGCGCTTCTTGTCAACGCGTGCCCTAGCACAAAAGGGTGCTGAGATCGCTTTTGACAGTGGCTCATTTAAAATATCTGTCAACCAAAAGTGTGTGGCCAAAGGCTACCTTGAGGACAACCTATACTGGTTGGACGCAGCCAGCGTCGGCCTCAACACCCACACAAAATCAAGTGCTGCCACACTTGATATCTGGCATCAACGCATGGGACACATCTCCTCTGCGGCACTGAAGGCGCATGGTCCCTCTGCCACTACTGGCATGGACATAGATAGCTCCACCACGGCCCACACAGTCTGCCGTGGGTGCGAGATGGGTAAATCCACTCGCCAACCCTTTTCTGCGTCCTCAAATAAGAGGACAACTCGTCAATTTGAGATCGTGCACAGTGACCTCGCTGGTCCTATGCAGACTCAGTCCTTGCAAGGCTCGACCTACACTGCCACCTTCATAGACGACCACACTAAGTTCACTGTGGTCCACTTCCTTAAGTCGAAGGATCAGTTTGCTAAGTTGCTGCAAATGTATTTGGCCTGGGGTGAAACCCAGTCTGGCCATAAACTGTGCGCTCTGCACTCTGACCGCGGTGGCGAATACATGTCGAGTGTCACGCAGGACATTCTTAAGCAGAAAGGGATAGAGCATCACCTCACGATGCCGGGTTCACCACAGTCTAACGGGAAAGCTGAGCGGTTTAACCGCACCATTATGGATAAGGCAATGTCCATGCTGCACACAGCTGGCATGTCTAAAGGCTTCTGGGAGCATGCAGTGTGCGCAGCTGTGCACATCTATAACCGCTCTCCAGTCCGTGGACTTAAGTGGCGCACTCCTTATGAGCTCTGGCACTCTGGCAAAGTGCCCGATGTCTCACATCTTCGCGTCTTTGGATGCAAGGGGCACATGCACGTACCCGCTGATAAGCGTTGCAAATTGGATGCGAAGGCCATTGAGGTCACGCTTATTGGGTTTGAGCCCGAATCTAAGGGCTATAAGCTCTGGGACCGCTCAACCTGCTCCGTCCGAGTGTCCAGGGATGTGACATTCGATGAGAGTAGCTTCCCGTCCCTTCAGGCTGTTGAGACACACCCCACACCTTCACCACCAGTCGTGCCTAGCACAACAGTGACTGCCATGCCTCACCCGCCGGCGTTACCACCAATGCGAGCCCCCTCCCCTGCACACTCCAGTAGTAGTGAGGAGGAGGATGTAGAAAACCTTTTAGACCCCCCACAAGTCCAACCACACCCTACCACACCACCACCTGCTCTGCCAGCTCTGCCCACCACACCTAAACGTGAGCAGACCACTCCCACTTCACCCCCGCCGCGTCCTAGTGCAACGCGCATTATGTGCCATGTCCCTCCTCCCTCACCAGAAATGCCTGGGGGATTTGAGGATCGTGCACAGCGTAGTCAGCTGTTGCACGAAATGGACAATGCACCAAGGCACAGTACTCGTGCCCCTGTCCCTAATCCGCGTTACTTCAATGCGGACAATGCGGCATGGCGCAGCAGGCGTCTGGGGTATGCGGAGTTACTGGCTGCTGCTTTTATTGGCCGAGACCCTGCAACCTATGCAGAGGCCATGCGGTCTGCAGCTTCAGATGAGTGGTCTAAGGTGTGTCAGTATGAAATGGACGCCCTAGCTAAGAATGGGACTTGGGAGTTAGTGGATCTCCCGCCTAATCGTAAGGCAGTAAAATCCAAATGGGTCTTTAAGCTCAAAGCGGATGGCCGCTACAGAGCTCGCTTGGTGGCTAAGGGATTCACGCAGATCCCTGGCATAGATTTTGATGAAACCTTCTCTCCCGTCGCATGATTTGAGTCGCTACGTTTACTTCTGGCGTTGGCTGCGCTGGAGGACTGGCACATCCATCAAATGGATGTTAAGTCTGCTTTTCTCAATGGCGTGCTTGATGAGGAGATATACATGGAGCAACCACAAGGTTTCACCGTCACTGGCTCTGAGACGAAGGTGTGTCGCCTAGTTAAGGCGATCTATGGTCTCAAACAGGCCTCCCGCGCATGGAACTTGCAATTCCATGGAGTGCTCACTGCACTCGGCTTTAAGCGGATGTTTGCTGATGCTGGCATATATGTGATGCCTCAACGGGAGGGGTATGATCCACTCTTCGTTATTGTCTACGTTGATGACATCACTATACTGGGTCCCTCGCTGAGTGGTATCAAGCGTTTGAAGTCAGATTTGTCTGAACGCTATGAGATGACAGATCTCGGGGAGATAGAGTCTTATCTTGGTATGCGCATTGTGCGCAACCGCTCCCTCAGACGCATCGAAATAGATCAGTCTGGCTACATCAAGGATGTCCTTGAACGCTTTGGCATGTCTGATGCCACACCACACAACACACCCTTGCCCACTGGTGCTGACGAGCACCTGGTTAAATATACGTCGCAGGCAACTGCCTCAGATATTTCCCACTATCAGTCTCTGATTGGGAGTCTGCTTTATGTGCAGATTGGCACTAGGCCAGATATCTCCTTCGCTGTGTCACGTTTGGGGCAGTACGCAGCGAACCCTTCACCACAACATCTGCGACTTGCGCAGTATGTCCTGTCCTACTTAGTGGGAACTATGGATATGCGCATTGTCTATGATGGCGCCAATGGCGATGGCCTTCATGGCTACACTGATTCCAGTCTGGCTGATCAGACTGACGACCGCCACTCCACCTCTGGTTATGTGTTCCTACTAGCTAACGGTGCAATAAGCTGGTCTTCGTGCAAGCAAAAGACTGTTGCCCAAAACACAACGGAAGCGGAATACATGGCCATGACCGACGCGGCTAATCAGGCTGCGTGGTATCAGAGCTTCCTCACGGAACTTGGGTACGAGGTCAACGACCCCATCCCACTTCATGGTGACAATAAGGGTGCCATTGACTTGGCCTTGAACCCTGTCACTGGGAGACGGTCTAAGCACATTGCCATACGGCATCATGTCATTCGGGAGTACATCGAAAAGGGGACCATCACCCTCCTTAGAACTCCTACTGTGGATATGGTTGCGGACAGCTTCACAAAGTCACTACCGCGTGTCCTGCTACAGAAGCACAACGATGACATGGGACTTGTGTGTACTTAGATTGTAGATCACGGGGAGATGTTGATAAGTGACCCTTGCGCACTTAGTGGCTCATACGGACCGGACTTACAGATATGGACTGCTGTAGATTAATTAGGACCGCTTTAGATTAGATTTGATTTGATCTGTACAATCTAGGACTTCTATGACATCACTGTACAATGACATCATATGGACTACTCTGGACTCTTCATTGTACTCTTTCCTTTGCTCTCTTTCTAGCATTATCTTTATTGTGATGTCACTATGATATCATCCTAGTCTGGACTCTCTTTGTTTTGCGCTCCTTGTTCTCCATTAGCACACTCCTTTGTCCCACATGTAGAACAACGTCCCTTGTACTGTGTGACCCTATGTTACTTCTCTTGTAGTAGTGTCACTCCTCTGTATAGTATAAGTAGTAGGCTTGTACGCTCCTGGTCCACATCAGTTCCTCACTGCTCTGTGTGCCAGGTATGTCTCCTCCTCTCTAATGTATCATCAGTTCCTCACTGCTCTGTGTGCCAGACTTCCACTTTGCTTCACTCTGCTTGACACCCCTGTGCTGCTTCCAGTCACCCTCTATATCTCACCACAGTACTATCAGTCCACTGTGAGTATAGTTCTTATGTGTCTGTTCATCACATGTACTGCCCAGTAGTCCTACTTTCACCCCTACTGTTTTCCTAGCCCCTTGGGAAAGGATTCAGTAAAGCCACTTGTGGCAATGAGGCAACCAACAGGCCGAGGAGGCTGAGGTAGACAGCCTTGGGCTCTGAAAGCATTTTCTTCACCTTCCCCCTGACGCAAACCATTTGAGCTGTGTCCTAGACACATCCTGGCTGGCAGCTAGCTCATGGTATGGCAAAGGGATTCTCCCAACCTGGGCCTAGCCCATGTATCACTGGCACACTATCAGGAGGCAGGACGTGTTAGCGTTCTGGCCTTACAGAATCACAGACAGGAGTGGTATCCCCCCTCTATCTTTGTCTTGCAACTATGAAGCACTGTCGCTGACTGCTCCTTGGTGATAGATAAATCATCCCAATGTCTGGTTCATCTACTACTGCTGCCAGTGCTGGTGCTCCTCCCAGCCCCACTGGTGGCTCTGCAGCACTTCCAGCTGCCTCTGGATCCACAGCTTCTGGGCAACTCTCAAATGCCCACACCACAACCTTCAGCATGCCATCTGGCATCCACCTGACACAGTTTGACGGCACTAGTTGGAACGAATGGTCTGGTACCATTGAGGCCATCCTTATGCTGCATGAAGCTGAGGATGTGTTTCTCCTAGATACACCCCCATATGGCATCACCGCCGATGAGTGGGACTCAATCCAGTGTCATTCCAAGGTGTACCTCCACCTTTACCTCAAGCTCGATGTCTACTCGCTTGTGGCAGATAACACTGCCTACCCCATGTTCAAACATAAATGGGCCAAGCTTCAGGATGTGTATGGAGGTGCTTTGGGCAGCACCACCATCTTTAACTTGTGGATCCAAATCACTCAAGCCCGCCTCAACGACTCTGTGCCCATGGCCTCACAGTTGGCCAAGCTCAATGAGCTTAGGGTTGCCCTTTCCAATGCACAGATGGGTGCCACTGACACTCAATTCTGTCTCATTCTCCTCCACACACTACTGCCCTCCTATGAGGTGTTGGCCTCTACCATCCTTGCCAATGGGGCACCGTCCACACTCAAGCACACTGAGATCATAGCGCACATAGTGTTGGAAGAAGCTCACCATGCTGGGCCCTCTGGCTCCTCCCTCAACAAGGTGGCTCCTGTCAAGTCGATGGGCAAGAAGGGCAAGAAGGACCATTCCGGTCTAACTTGCCACTATTGCAACAAAAAGGGCCATATCAAGCCTGATTGCAGGAAGAGGAAGAAGGATGAGGCTGACGCAAAGGAGAAGGAGAAAGCAGGCAACAAGGCTGCCAATAGTCATGTCCTAGTACCTACCACCACCTCCATTACAGAGGTCATAGAGCCCAAGATAGATTGGGCCTCTGAATCAATTGGTGTTGCCTTGTATGCTGCCTCATGTGTGTGTTGGATGATGGACAGTGGTGCCACACACCACATTACCCCACACCAGTCTGACTTCAAGGACTATACCCCAACTAAAGGCACTGTACGCCTAGGGGATAAGTCCACCATAGGCCAAGTGGGTGTCGGGTCTGTTGTCTTTACAATGAGCCAGGGTATCCCTATCACCCTTAGCAATGTGCTACACCTACCACAGGTGAAGACATGCTTCTTGTCGATGCGCACCCTAGCACAAAAGGGTGCTGAGATCACCTTTGACAGTGGCTCATCTAAAATATCTGTCAACCAAAAGTGTGTGGCCAAAGGCTACCTTGAGGACAACCTGTACTGGTTGGACACAGCCAGTGTCAGCCTCAATGCCCACACAAAATCAAGTGCTGTGTTACGCCACTACAGGGGCGTGGGGTACGACCTGTACCAAGTCAGTCAAACAACAGTAGCGCAAGCTCTAAGGCTCGGCTTCAGTAGAATGGTGCACAAGGATCACAAGGACGATGGTCACTTGGATTGTAGAGGAGGTGCTAAGACTCGAAGGTCTAGCGAAGGTGAAGGGGGTTCTTGAGACAAGGGAAGCACGAAGGCGTTCTGCGTTAGACGAGTGTAGCTATTACACAAGAAGTCTAGTCTACCGTACAAGCTAGGTAGGGCTAGGTTTAAATAGATGATGGCTAGTGAAGCGGTCACAAACAGATGGCGCCATCGCCAGTCTGGGAACAATGGATGGGACATAAGAGGAACAAAGGGACGTTGTACTGAGAACAAAGGCAAATCACGCGGGATCGCGCATGATTGGGAACACAACAGAAACTAGCACATGTCAAACTTTATCAGAAGGGAGCATTGATAAGTAGGGCGCGCGATAGTAACCGGGTAATCGTAAAGTCCGCGTAATCGTACAGGGCTCGTATAGTATTGGGAAGGGAACAGTGATGTAAGAAAGAATGAGTCCAGGGAAAATTGTAACATGCTGCCACACTTGATATCTGGCATCAACACATGGGACACATCTCCTCTGTGGCGCTAAAAGCGCATGGTCCCTCTGCCACTACTGGCATGGACATAGATAGCTCCACCATGGCCCACACAGTCTGCTGTGGGTGCGAGATGGGTAAATCCACTCACCAACCCTTTTCTGCATCCTCCAACAAAAGGACAACTCATCAATTTGAGATTGTGCACAGTGACCTCGCCAGTCCTATGCAAACTCAGTCCCTGCAAGGCTCGACGTACACAGCCACCTTCATAGACAACCACACTGTAACGCTGTCACGACGTCAGCTCAACTTGAGCTCGATAGAGGCGGTAACAACTTAGTGAATAGTCACAACGGCACAAAGGCCCGTGTCTCTGTCTTGGTGAATACACGAAGGTACACTTGACAGAGGATCGACTCCAAGAGAGGTCTAAGACGCAAACTTATAAGGAAGCAAGAGAAAGGAGAGAGAGAGAGAAGTGACGATTCAAGAAGACCAAGATGGTGTATCTTGGTCTTCGTAGACTATCTTAAATACAAGTCGAGCAGGCTTTCAAGCGCTGCTATGAGTCACAGTAATGTAGCGTCCAACGTATCGCAGAAACATCGCAAACCCTAATACTACTAGTACCAGTACTAGTATTGAGTCATCCAGGTACCGCTCGGTCAGCTATCGTATCCAATCGCCTATCATACTACCGTATCTCCTAAGTCCGTGACTAATCTACCTTACTGCCATAGTCGCAACCGGTACAGTAAGGGTCTGAGTCGTATACAGGCAGAAACGTGACATGTTTTGAAGGCTGCCTTCCACTGGTCTTCTTCTTTTATGTGAATGTTATGGTACCCCCATCTAATGTCGAACTTTGAGAACAGTGTTTTCCCATTTAAGTGGTTAAGATGTTGGAGATGAGAGGTAGTGGGTAGGTGTCTTTTATTGTCCAAGTGTTTAAGGGTCTGTAGTCGAGGATGGACGCAACCCTCCGTCTGTTCTCTTTCTAAAGAAGAAGGAGGAAGCATAAGGGGAGCTTCCTTCATAGATGTATCCTTTTGCTATGTTTTCGTCAAGATATGCCTTTAGCTCCTTGTCTTCTTCTGGAGTCAAGGGGTAAATTTTGCAATTGATCTTGTTAGGCGCATCTGGACGCAGTGTGATGGGATGGTCTTCTTCTCTTTCTGGGGGAAAGCGCTGTGCTTCTTCGTCTGAGAACACTTTGTTGTGGCGCTGGTATTCTTCTGGGATTGTGGTTTCTTTTACTGGGTCAAAGGTTGTTTTAGTTGTTGCTGTTTTTGCTTCTTGGTGTCGCTTTCTTCAGAAGCGGTACCCTCCTGTCAGGATGGTGACTGCTTCTCCTTTCAGCTCTTGTTTCTTCCAGTCTATGTCTGGGTTTTCGTGTTCAAACCAGGGGTATCCAAAGATCATTCTGTCTTCTCCTAGACTGGTCACGAAGAATTGGAAAGGAGTATCCTCTTCTCCTCTTTTTATCCATAGCTGGCATGTTTCCGTCATGGTGCCGTCTTTGTTTAGCGATCCATCTACGTTTCGGACCAATCTGGGTGGTTTTAAAGGAGTGGTTCCTAGCCAAGCTTTTGGATCAGATTTTGGTCGATTAGGTTGTCTGTTGCACCGCTGTCTAGCAGCACATTTATGCGAGCTTCTTTGTAGTAAAGGCGAACGAGGACTTTGATTGTCATAGCACTATCTCAAACACTATACATTGAATTGGCCTCCCTGTCAGCTCTCACAGGTCGGCATCGCAAAAATCCTGGTCTAAGGCATAGTAGCGTCTCTTTTCGTCTTCAGTCATGCCTTGGACGAGTGCATGGGCTTGTCGGACTTTGTCTTCCATTGTGGTAGCGGCCACCAATGAGGTGCTTGCTTCTGGGGTGTATGGGGGTGCAGTGTCCGCTTCCTGGGTGTCTGTGGCTCTGGCTTTGGTTTGGTTGGTGGTGTTTTGTCGTTGACAGTTCTTAGCCATGTGTCCTTGCTGTCTGCACTTGAAGCAGTGGCCTTCTTTCATGAGGGCTTTCTTTTCTTCTTTGGTAAGCTTCTTAAAGGGGGTGGAGGTGGTGGCATCTACATCCATCGCATTTGGGTCTCGCTTTGGTCATCCTTGGTGGACGTTCTGGGTTGGTCCTGGGTTTCTATTCCCTGGTCTGGCTTTTAGCAGCTTCCAGCGTTGATGTTCTGCTCTGGCAGCGGTTTGCCACTCGTCCATGGTGTTTGGGATAGTGGTTTGCATGAGGCAAGTGCGATACAGTCCTGTGGGTAGTCCTCTTTTGAAGAATTCCACTGTTCCAGGGGCATCTCTTGCCCATCCTGCTATTCCTGCAAGGTGTTTCGAAGTCGAGGATGTAACTGTCCAATGCTCCCCCCTGCATCATCAGACTGATGAGTTTCTGATACGCTCTTTCTTTGTTTAGAGTGTTGGTCCAGTCTCTGTCGAAGGTGTCGAGAAAACCATCCCAAAGGTCTTTGCTGTTTTTGGTGAGGGCTTTGGTGGGGTCTGCTAGTGCCGCTTCCATGTCATCTTCGGTTTGGTTGACCCACAGTTGTACACCAGGTCCTTTTGAACATTGTAAGGGTGAATAGTACTCGTGCATAGGTTCTTTGATGAGCTCATTCTCGCTATTTAACTTGATGTATCGTAGTAGTTCTCTTTTGAACTGACCACTCTCTGTTCTATCTCTGGTGAACGAAGTAGGGGGTGCTCCTTTGAGTCCTCTGAGCTCTGTTGTTGGTGTTCCTCCTGTTCTGGTGCTTGAGCCGGTACCTGTGCCAGTGCCTGTGGTGTTTATAGCTGACATGACAAGTGTTGGCTGTGGTGTGATGGGGATCTGTGGTGGTTCAACTGGGAAAGGCAATCTGATTGGTGGTAGTGGGGCTGGGAATCCTTCTTCCTGCTGGGGATGGTTCTATCAAATAGGGATAGTGGGGCTGGCTTGTGACGAAGCTTGTGTGGGTACTGTGATGTCTAAGCAGTGTTCTGGAGTGTGATTCTGCTTTGTCTGAGCTGGGTTCTTCTGATGATGAGTCTTGTTGTAGTCCGTATGTTCCCCTAGTGTTTCTTGGTGCTGAGGATGATTGTTGTGTGGGTGTTTCTGGGTTCTGTTCGTCTTCTTTGTTCCACAGCCTAGTCCTTCAGCAAATCTGTGTGGTGTGATGTTTATGGCTCTGGTATGTATGTGTTCTGAAAGTATCGGAGGATGTACCAGTTGTTGTTGATGAATTCCACCAGTCTGAGTTCGCCTTTGATGAGGCACTTGTAACAAGGTGGTCTGCCTGGTGTTGTGGCCCAGCAGGCTCCTCTTCCTAGTGGACTGCTTTTAACGTGGGTGTGGGAGGTCGTCTTGTGTTCTGGTTGTGACTGGGGTCCAATCGTTGTCTGATTCAAAGGTGACACTGATGCTAGCCATGATTGTGGTCTGTCTGGGCGCTGATTTGTGTAAGGGATGGCTGAAGCGGCCTCTTGTGTCAGGGAGGATCCGTCGCCTGGCTATGCCGTCGTTTCTGGGTTCTGTGGAGTGTCTGGTTGTTGGCTGATGCGTCCTCTTGGATTGTCGCCCACTCTGCTGTGTGGCAGTAGTGTCTTGGGTGGGAGTTGTAGACTTGGCTTATGTTATGCCCTAGCAGGGGCGTGGGTTCTAGAGGTTTCAAGTCACACAAGTATCAAGCAAAGACCTCTGTTGTCTTATTGCTATGAAATACAAGTGGCAAAAGTGTGGCACAAGGTGCAACACTACTCTGTAATGTAGGACTCCTCGTCCGAAGTGTCTGACACTTCTCTACACTTGATCTTGCTAGTGCACAGAGTATAACAGGTGTGATGTTGATATAGTTCAACTGCAAAGACTTCAAGTGTCCGGTTAGGGACTGAGGTAGGGGATGCACAAGAAGAGGGGAATAAGGCGAAGTCACACCAAAGTATGGAGGCAAGGTTGCTAGATTGCAAACGAAGCCAAGTCTGGCTTCCTACGGTCTATGGTACAGGTTTACATAGGATAGGGTTCCAAACAACATGAACACAAGTCCACACAATATCAAAGAGACTAAACAGAGCAAGCAGGAGTTCGGATCAAAGAAACAACGCCACTAGTAATAGTAGCTCCTTTGGTAACAAGGTATAGTACAGAAGGGGAAAGGCAGGGTGGAGACATACTGTGACTGAGGTCTGAAGTGTCGGATCATAACAAGCTGGGGGGCTGGCAATGGTGAGGGTGGGGTTGAATTATTCAGACTGTCCACCACTGGGAGTGGGGCATCAGAGGTGGGGACATAGACCTTGCTAGTGGCTGCCTCCATGGCCAACTGGTCGAGTGTGGTATGAAAGGGGGGAGGAGGCAGAGCCTCATGTAGCATTGGAGAGGGGGACAGTTCCCTCAGTGCGTCAAAACAATTCTGGGACAGCTCCATAAAGCTCTAGGCTAGACAGCAGTTGCAAGGACACCAGGTGGGTTTGCTGTCGTGCACAATGTATTCAGAGGTAGGTAAGGCCAACACCCAAAGTGGAAGGTGGTGGTAGAGGAGAAAGGAGGGATGAGCTTTTGGAGGTCTTTGCAACAGGTATTTCTCACAGGCTGCCAATACAGACCTTATTTTTCCATAGAGAACAGAAGGTGAACACCAGTCCAGACACTGTATATCTTGTCAAAGAAGCTTTGGAGGTCCTCGCAACAGGTATTTCTCACAAGGTGCCAATACTTTTCTATAGAGCACAGAAGGTGAACACCAGTTCAGATGCTGCATATCTTGCTAAAGAAGCTTTTGGAGGTCCTTTTGACGGGTATTTCTCATAGGCCACCTGATGAACAGCACAAATAGAGAGCATACTCACAGTGGCAAAGGTGACTGTGGTGAGATATGCAGAGAGTGCTTGAAGCAGCAACAGGGAGTTGTCAGGCAAGTAAAGTAAGAGTGTCTGGCACACAGAGCAGTGAGGAACTGATGTGGACCAGGAGCGTACAAGCCTACTACTTATACTATACAGAGGAGTGACACTACTACAAGAGAAGTAACATAGGGTCACACAATACAGGGGACGTTGTTCTACATGTGGGACAAAGGAGTGTGCTAATGGCGAACAAGGAGCGCAAAACAAAGAGAGTCCAGACTAAGATGATATCATAGTGACATCACAATAAAGATAACGCTAGAAAGAGAACAAAGGAAGGAGTACAATGAAGAGTCCGGAGTAGTCCATATGATGTCATTGTACAGTGATGTCATAGAAGTCCTAGATTGTACAGATCAAATCAAATCTAATCTAAAGCGGTCCTAATTAATCTACAGCAGTCCATATCTGTAAGTCCAGTCCGTTAGAGCCACTAAGTGCGCAAGGGTCACTTATCAACACCACCAATATAGGCCTTATTTTTCTATAGAGCACAGAAGGTGAA